>CM038676.1:604519913-605001361 GCA_021605205.1 Aegilops longissima | reverse complement strand
GGGCGTGGTGGGTCGGAGTGAATAGCAGGCGTAACCAAGGCATGCGCGTGCCCGTGCACTGTTTTGGGCCTGGCCCAACAACGCTTCGGCACCGTGTGTGGCCCAGGCCGAGGCTCTCAGCCGATGTACTAGAGTAGGAGTACCCTAGTATCCCGAACTTCGTGCAGGCGGCGCATGACACCCAGCAGTAAGGCTTGCACGGTGACGCCAAGGTCCTCATGGCTCATTAGAGCCATTCAAGAACAAAGTATTTAAGTCAAGGAGACAAAGGCCCGGCAAGAGGAACTTGCGGGAAGATAACCAAGGCACACAGGAGGCAAGGCCCGGCAAGAGGAGCTTGCCGAGAAGGCCAGTGGCGACAAGCTTAAGGTAGCGACAAAGGGCGGACAGCGGCAAAGGCGCTTGCGCGGCGGAACTACCACTCCGTTCCTCCGCTCCAGCTCATCCACCAGCGTGTCGCCATGGGACCTTTCGGTAGCAGCGTGGCAAGAAAACTGTCTTGACGGTGAGGCCTTGATGTAAGCGGCGTGACAAGATTGCCATCATAGCGGCGGTGGCGCCCACAGCCCGGTCCTTTTACGCCTTTGTTTAGTCGACTTAGGCGGGCATTTAATGCCTTTGTCCCTAACCGTCGGGGTTGGGTATGATACCCTGCACAAGTAGTTGTACCAACCACGACTCCTTTTTATGTTTACTGCCCTTGTCTCGTTGCCACCTGCCGGAGACCCTTGAGCATATAAAAGGAGGCCCATGCATAACGTGGGGGGTTCGGTTCATTGAAGCGAGAGAACACTCACGCTAGGTCTTGTAGCTCTCGGCGCTCCCTAGCAAGAACACAATACAATCGAGACAAGCAGCGATAGGAGTATTATCTCTCAGGAGAGCTCCGAAGCTGATAAACTGCTCATATTAACCGCCTCGATCTGCTCTTCGATGCGACCACCGCCCCCACCGAACGAAAGGGGCTCGGTCCTTGATCCCATAGGTGTTCGTGGGTCCGATCAGCTTCCCGACAACAGCGAGGCTCAAAGATATCAAAGCAGGAAATGCGGGCCAAAGCTTATAACGTTGGCGAACTAGTTCTCTTTTGCCGGACAAGAAAAAGGACAAACTCAAGCCCAAATGGGAAGGTCCTTCATCATCGACCAAGTCTGACCGGTAGACATACCGTCCATGAAAACGCATCGGAAAACCGACTCGAGCTGAACCCATGGAACGCAGCCCGTCTACGAAGATTCTACGCCTAAGCGTCGGACTCCAAGTTTGTCTCCTTCCTCCGTCCAATTTTCTGTTTTTGCTGTCTTTTATTTCTCTCCTTCCTCCTCCCTTTTTCTTGAAGCCTTTAGAGGCTCGTTTGCGCTTTGTTCGCACATATTTGACACGCCGTCCGTGCTCATTATACCTGGGGGCTTCTTTAACAAAAGCTTATTTATACGGGCTTCATGCCCATCACATGTGTCAAACTTCCGCATGTACCTTTTATTCACCATTATATGCATCGATATGACTTAAGTTTGGCCAAGCTGGGTTGCTGGCTCTGTGCTTACCCCTCGTTCCCGATTGTTCGGCTAGGTGGTAAAGGAGCACCTCTGCGATTATTCTTGCGGGTCAGCGGATGTGTACCTCAGACTGGGTGAAGCCAAAGCTAAGCGTTCTTAAGGGAATATTCGATTGATGAATTGAAAGATGATTTTTTAACTATTTATCCATCTGCCCCAGATGATTTTCTGCTTTCTTAGCAGTTTTGACATGCACTTTAGGGCATGCATCCCATGAAAGGAACCCTTAACGAACTATTCTCCACGGAAGATGTTTCTTACTACCCATGTAATATAACATAACTAGTTGGGCACTTATGCGATACAGCAATAATGACCCCTACGCCTTGTCTCCATGCATGCCCGGTTCTTATATAACCGCGAGGTATTCGGACACACTCGGACTATTGGGTCCCGAGGTTCAGCGAAAAGGTCCGCTATGACAAGCGATCTACAATCCGGCTAGAAGACATTTTCATGTCATATTTAATTACATAGTCAACTCGACTCATTGTATTCCTCCTCAATGCCATCTAATAGGCTATCTAATTTACAATCTTGCTGAGAATACTTGGCCAATTCTACTTGGCGTACACTAACTTCTGAGGATCTCCTTCCGTCGGGTCCCACAGTCCGACCTCGGCCATGTGGTTTGTGTCAACAACCGTGTACAGCGTCTTTACCATGGCTCGAGGCCTCCTGGCGCCTTGATGGCAGGCGATATCTTCCATAGTCGGAGCGCCTCCGTGCTCCTTGAAGCCGCTCTGCCAGCTCCCCAATACCTTGAGGCGGGAGATAGATGGCCACAAGACCTGGCCGGCGCTTTCATCACCGCTGAACTCGTTCGTGCAGTGGCTTAATTCCGGCAAGAAGGTCACCCAAGAAGGCTGGCCTCTCCTCCTCAGGACGACCTGTGAGCAAACCTACATACATGTTTATGTTAGTCTCCTTCCTCGCCGAACTCTTTCAAAGTTCACTCAAGCACTTACTAAAAATGCCGCGACGAAGCCGTCGATTCTCCTTTACGGAGTCAGACAACCGGGCACGAACATCCTTTAGTTCCTCACCCAGTTGGGTGGTGGCATCTTGGAGTTTATTTTTCTCCTGCCGCACCCTCGTAAGCACGCTCTCGCCGGCCTTCAACCGGCGCAAGAGATGTTGCTTGTCCGGATCTAGTCCGGCGCCATCTGCAATATTATTGTTAGATTTACACACACGTCGCACTTCACAAATTATTTATCTTTTGAAGCATATATTACGGAGGGGTCTCTGTGGCTCCCCTGTGGCGGCTAGTCTTGACCTCAAGTTGGGCCTTGCATTCTTGAGCTCCGAGACAGTCGGGTATTCTTTTTGCAAGATCCTGCATAACAAATGATCCTTAAATCAGTTATTCTAACTATTTTAAGTCTCGTGACTCTTGGCATATATAAGCATCAAATTTCCTCACCCCGTATGGCCTTTACATACTGCTCCGTGGCTCTGGCTAGACCATCTTGGCGGCACGCAGTGCGCATCTCCAATTGAAGGCTTCCAAGGCCTCTTGGGAGAAACATCGTCACGAAGAACTGTCCATGGCGCCCGGTGATTCATGGCGCTCTCCAGCTCTGAGTTGGTGGCGGACAATCTATCGGCATCCTCGTCGGAGGAGCATCAAGCCTTGCGCCTCGTGCTCGCCTCCGCTTACGGACTCGGCTTTGGAGCACGGCGGCGGAGGCTCGATTAGCAACCTCTACGGACTCGATCCGGCGGCGCTCTTTCACTGAAAAGAGCACCAGCGTTAATCGCCTTCGAGAATCAATCCTAGGGATATGGTGACACGCTATCTTTATTGCGGCGGAGTTTCGATCTGACCGCACTTCTTTTTGCTTTCTTGAGGGCGTCTTGCCCTTTGTTGGCTAGCCGCCACGGGCTCGGCCTCCTGCCTCAAAGGCACCCCCTGCGAAACACCATCAAATAAGTGGTGATTAGAAATAAGCACGGATGGGTCATTATCAGAGTATTGGGACCTCGGTCTCAGTTACCTGTGAGGCTGGAAGTATTCGGGGTAATCGGCGTAATAGCAACCAAAGCATTATCGATGCTAACTTGGTGGAACACCCGTCGATCAACTCCACCTTTATATCAGATCCTCTTGGAGGCGGATCGAGGACCGTTCCGGATCCTCGGGTTGTGGGGGCGGGCTGTGTATCTTCTCCATGGCCCGGCGCAGTTCCTGCGTAGAAACCATGAAATGAGATATTTAACCACGGGAATATGGATCGGACAGGCCACTAAGGTATTCGCTTACCCAACTTCGAGGATTATTCTAAGAAAACTCGTTCAGTGGATTGACGCGGAGAAAATCCTCCTCTTCCCCTTTGTACATGGTGGACAAGGTCTTCACCAGTTCGGTGACCGATCCCGGCCCTTTGCGGCCATGGCGGGTGGCATCGTCCTCCCCGTTGAAATCCCACATGGTGTGGCCCCTATATTGGAGCGGCTGCACTCCCCTCATAATGCAGATTGCCATGACTCCAGGCATGGTCAATCCGGCATGAGCCAGTAATCTTATTCGGCTCATCAAGTAAAGGACGTCCCGGTCATTTTCCCTCCGGGGGCTCTGCGGGCACCAACTTAGGCGCTTCTCCAGAGGAGCGTTGCTAAACTCCGGAAGACCAATCCGAACAGGATCTGGCAGTGGGACGTCCTCCATGTAAAACCATTCCGAAGGCCAGTCTTCGGATGCCTTCTTCGGGGTTCCGGATGGATATCCGGTCCCGGCGATGCGCCATAGTTCGGCTCCGCCCACTTGATATATTGACCCCTCATGAGAACGGGGTACACGGCAGAATAATCTCTTCCACAGCGCAAAATGAGCCTCGATGCCCAAGAACAGTTCACATAGGGCCACGAAGCCCGTGATGTGTAAAATGGAGGCAGGCGTAAGGTGGTGCAACTGGAGGCCATAGAACTCCAAGAGCCCCCGGAGAAACGGATGAATTGGAAATCCGAGTCCTCTAACTAGATAAGAGATAAAGCACACCTACTCTCCTTTAGAGGGATCGGGGACACTCTCCGCTTGCTTTCCGCCCTTGTAGGTGGCAAGTCCGGCTCGAACCGTAACCATGAAGGCCGGGGGAAGAAATCCCTTGGTTTGGAGTATAACTAGCTCGCTATGCGGGACTGAGCATCTCTCCCAATTTCCAGGCTGGGAGCTGGGAGCGCGAGAGGAGGAGCCGCGTCGACTGTCCATGATGGAATGGGTTTTTGTCGGGGCGCTCGATGAAAGCTTGCGGAGGGAGGATGGTGTGACTCAGATCTAGATCCTCGCCCCTTTTATGGGCGGCTCATTTCTTGCAGCTAGGGGGTAAGTGTAAAATACCCTGGCTTTTTGCATTCATTCAAACACGTGGAAGACGGCCATTATTGGGCGTAGAAGCCAAGGGCGCAGCATTTATCGAAGCGGACACTATTCGACAAGTATATGGAATTTGGAGAAGAACCCGCCTCGCAATGTCGAAGACAATCACTGCGCGGACTCATCGTCATTGAAGACTGGTTAGGAGACTCTTGAGGAGTCCCGGATTAGGGGGTGTCCGGATAGCGAACTATCTCCATTGGCGGACTCCTAGACTATGAAGATACAAGATTGAAGACTTTGTCCGTGTCCGGATGGGACTTTCCTTGGCGTGGAAGGCAAGCTTGGCGTCTGGATATGTAGATCTCCTACCATTGTAACCGACTCATGTAACCCTAACCTATCCGGTGTCTATATAAACCGGAGGGTTTTAGTCCGTAGGGAGAAAGACAATCATAACCATAGGCTAGCTTCTAGGGTTTAGCCTCTCGATCTCGTGGTAGATCTACTCTTGTACTACCCATATCATCAATATTAATCAAGCAGGAGTAGGGTATTGCCTCCATCGAGAGGGCCCGAACCTGGGTAAAAACATCGTGTCCCATGTCTCCTGTTACCATCCGCCTAGACGCACAGTTCGGGACCCCCTACCCGAGATCCGCTGGTTTTGACACCGACACCAGTTCACTCCATATCTGTCCAGCTGTCGACTTGTCCAAGTTTTCATCCATGTATGTATCTACCATAGTTCTGTCCAAATTTCCATCTCTTATACTTGCAAATTTTCATACTATTATCACTAGTTACTATTTGTACTACAACATTATTTGCTCCTTCCCCTCGAGCTTGAACTTAGCTTCTAACTAACTTTTCTTATATATATGCCATAGCTTATTTTCAACTGGATCCAACACAAAAAGAAATTGTGAGGAACATTGATACTACCTTTACCTCAGATAATACCTGGATAAGCATGGGCCATGCAATCAAATTTATTAAGCATATTCAACAGTTTAGAAGCAAATACGGAATTCAAAATCCTGATCATCTCTACACTCCACTACTGCACTCTTTGACGAAGTCTAACATCAAGAAAAAACATCTGGTAATATTTATATTCGATATCATCTTTTGAAAACAGTGTCCTACACTATATGTAGTCTTGTCTTCCTAACATTCTTTTTCTTGTAACAGCAACTGCTGAAACGTGTGATGCGTAGCCTGATAGATGAAGCAGGTACAATCAGGATTATTCTAGATCCCAGCATTGACTTCACATCTACATACAAATCTTCTGTCGATGATCGCATCACCACTAATGGCTGGCGACACGTGTTGAAGCAGACCAAATTCAAAGTTGGACAAGCTGATGATCATTCATCACCAGAATAGTCAAGGCGCTTTTCTGTTCCTTGCTCGCATTTGAGTATGAAATTAAGATTATCCTATGATTTGCCAACTGTACTGATCGTCTTGGATGGAAGGGTTCGTAGACATGTGGTGTTGATGCACATATCTTATTTTGTTCTCTTTTGTATTACTCCTGTGTGATCTCAGCACCTTTCATGCCATCTTGAGATGCCAGTCTCTCTCACTTTCTTAAAAATATCTCCAAGATTTTTAGGTCTTACGAAAACACCTATTATTTGGTAATTATATCTTCGTCTTCCAATTTAAGGTTTAATTACCACAGTATAAAATTTTAGTGTTTACTAGTCGCCAACCTGTGCATTCACATAGGCTAGTTTGGTAAGCTATATTATAAAATATAGGATGCAATTTTGGAGACTATTTTTATTTACCTGGATTAATGAAATTGAAATGTCTTGCAATTGCTATTGGAAAAGTTTCATCTTGTCTTACCATTGAGTTTCATATATATCCGTATCACTCTTAAAATGAAAAACGCATATGAAATAATAGAATATGAAATCAAGCATATACTATACTTAATGACTTTGATCATGGTATATACTTGAAGGAAATATGCCCTAGAGGCAATAATAAAGTTGTTATTTATATTTCCTTATATCATGATAAATGTTTATTATTCATGCTAGAAGTGTATTAACCGGAAACTTAGTACATGTGTGACTACATAGACAAACAGAGTGTCACTAGTATGCCTCTACTTGGCTAGCTCGTTGAATCAAAGATGGTTAAGTTTCCTAGCCATAGACATGAGTTGTCATTTGATTAACGGGATCACATCATTAGAGAATGATGTGATTGACTTGACCCATTCCGTTAGCTTAGCACTTGATCATTTAGTATGTTGCTATTGCTTTCTTCATGACTTATACATGTTCCTATGACTATGAGATTATGCAACTTCCGAATACCAGAGGAACACTTTGTGTGCTACCAAGCGTCACAAGCGTGGCGGGTGATTATAAAGGTGCTCTCTGGTGTCTCGATGGTACTTGTTGAGTTGGCATAGATCGAGATTAGGATTTGTCACTCCGATTGTCGAGAGGTATCTCGGGCCCTCTCGGTAATGCACATCACTATAAGCCTTGCAAGCAATGTGACTAATGAGTTAGTTGCGGGATGATGCATTCTGAGCGAGTAAAGAGACTTGCGATGCTTGAGATTGAACTAGGTATTGAGATACCGGCGATTGAATCTCGGGCAAGTAACATACCGATGACAAAGGGAACAACGTATGTTGTTATACGGTTTGACCGATAAAGATCTTCGTAGAATATGTAGGAGCCAATATGAGCTTCCAGGTTCCGCTATTGGTTATTGACCGGAGACGTGTCTCGGTCATGTCTACATAGTTCTCGAACCCGTAGGATCCGCACGCTTAACGTTTGGTGACGATCGGTATTATGAGTTTATGTGGTTTGATGTACCAAAGGTTGTTCGGAGTCCCGGATGTTACGAACATGACGAGGAGTCTCGAAATGGTCGAGGCGTAAAGATTGATATATTGGAAGGCTATATTCGGACATCGGAAAGGTTCCGAGTGATTCGGGCATTTTTCTGGAGTACCGGGAGGTTACCGGAACCCCCCAGGAGAAGTTATGGGCCTTATGGGCCATAAGAAGGAAGCACGCCAGCCCACAAGGGGCTGGTGCGCCCCCTGTCAGTGTCAAAACCGGCGAATCTCGGGTAGGGGGTCCCGAACTGTGCGTCTAGGCGGATGGTAACAGGAGACAAGGGAGACGATGTTTTTACCCAGGTTCGGGCCCTCTCAATGGAGGTAAAACCCTACTCCTGCTTGATTAATATTGATGATATGGGTAGTACAAGAGTAGATCTACCACGAGATCAGAGAGGCTAAACCCTAGAAGCTAGCCTATGGTATGATTGTTGTTCGTCCTATGGACTAAAACCCTCCGGTTTATATAGACACCGGAGAGGGTTAGGGTTACATAGAGTCGGTTACAAATGGGATGAGATCTACATATCCAGATCGCCAAGCTTGCCTTCCACGCCAAGGAAAGTCCCATCCGGACACGGGGCGAAGTCTTCAATCTTGTATCTTCATAGTCCAGAGTCGGCCAAAGGTCATAGTCCGCCATCCGGACACCCCTAATCCGGGACTCCTCGGTAGCCTGAACCAGGCTTCAATGATGACGAGTCCGGCGCGCAGATTGTCTTCGGCATTGCAAGGCGGGTTCCTCCTCCGAATACTTCATAGAAGATTTTGAACCCAAGGATAGTGTCTGGCTCTAAAAAATAATTTCCACATACCACCGTAGAGAGAATATTATTTACACAAATCTAATCTGCTGACGTATTCCGCAGCGTGACATCACACCACGGCCAAGCCTTTATTCGAATCGTTTTTACTGTCCCACCTCAGCGCGTTTAGTGAGGCGGTTTCCTTGGCACGTCTTGTCAAAGCAGAGATCGTGTCCCCTTATTCCGGGATTCTCATCAATGCGGGCGTGGGTAACCCAATCGTGCCCGTGGGCACGTCTCCTCTATCGAAGGCGAGTCCCAAACGGTCACGGGGAAGGCTCTTGGTATTCAACCTCTTTATAAAGAGACCAAGGCTCTACTCCTTTCTTTCAATCTCAATCGAATCCGCCCCTCGCCTCGAGTTCCAACACCCAAAGCTCCAGATTCAGGCGCTTCGGACCTTCAATGATGTCCGGCTCCGACCTTCAAGGCTGGTGGATGCCTTCCTCTGTTACGGAAGAGGACGTGTTAAAGCTAAGAGATGCCAGGTATTTAACCGGAAAAATTTCACATAGGCTGCCTGCTCAAGGGCAGGTTATTCCCACTCCCAAGCCTAGTGAGAGCGTGGTGTTCGCGTCTCACTTCCTTCGGGGGTTAGGCTTCCCGACGGACCCCTTCGTGAGGGGGCTCATATTTTATTATGGGTTGGAATTTCACAACCTGGATCCGGAGTCCATCCTCCACATCTCATCGTTCATTGTCGTGTGCGAAGCCTTCCTCCGCATTACCCCTCACTTCGGATTGTGGCTTAAGACCTTCAAAGTGGGCGAAGATGATCAAGGGGCAGCAAGCGGAGTCTGAGAGGGCTGTTATAAGCAAGAATCTTGGCGCTCCATGGCCGAGGGCTCTTTTCAAGAGGAGTTCAGCTTATGGCAGCAGAGTGGTTTTATATCACAGCTCCCGGGGGCACCAAGTGGGTGGCGCCTCCTGCCTTCGCTCGGGTCCTCCCCACACCGGCGTCATGGGTCAATAAAGGGCTTGGTAGGGGCCGCCCAGGGCGTGCCCTTGTTGCGAGGCCGTATTCAAGATCTCCTGGAAAGAGACATCAACCTGGCCGTAGTGACGCAGGTCATGTTGATTCGCCGCACTTTTCCCTACAAACGCCGCCCCCTCCATCTATGGGAGTTTAATCCGGAGGGACCACGAGCTCTCCAACACTTTATGGGCGCAACGCCCATGGAGATGTACAAATTGTTATCCTGATCATAAGCAATGTGTCCAGACTCGACCGAGGACGCAGGTCTGAGCTGCAATCGCCCGGATACTCAAGTAAGTAGCCCTGTACCCGGACACGCTATCCATATATTTTATCATAAGATTGCCCTTTAAAAGAGCTGCCCCTTAAACAGGAGTGGATAGCGAAAGCAAAGCTAATCAGGTGTCCGGCCCCCTCCACGAGACCACGCGGATCCGTGTTAACCAGGATCTTTGGAGGTTGCGCCTTTGGAAGAAGGCGAAGGGGGGAACAAGGAAGCTACCACCTCCCCGAAGGAGGCTGTCAGGAAAGGAGGAATCGAGAATCCCTCCATCCAGGGGAAGAAGAGGACCGCCTCTGAAGACCCGGAGACCATGGTCTCAAAGCGGGGGAAGAAATCTTCGTCAGAGGGTCCTGCACCGGGAGGTGCCTCGGCCGACTTGTGCCCTCAAGGGATCAGCCCTCCGGTGAGCCGTAAGTAGAGAGGGAGTTTTAAAATAAGAGACATCCCTATTCTATTCCTGAGAAAGATAACTGAATTTTTACCTTGTAGTTCGGACCTCACCCTTCTCAGCGGAGCTCATCTTCAGGGGATCTTCGTCCGGAGATGATGGAGAGCGGAACGCCTCCCCCTGCCGTACCGCCTTGCGAGGCGGGCGACCCTTGAAAGTGCGTTATATCGACTAGAGGGGGGTGAATAGGCGATTTTTATGAATTCTTCACTGAGGAATTTTCCGGTGAGGAAATTCCTTAGCGAAGAACTACTTGCAGCGGAATAAGTACTCAGAAGTAAGCATAAGAGAATGTGGGCATGGTCATCATGATGAAATGAAGACAAACAAAGAGTACAGAAAGCGTAAACACAGGATAGCTCAAGATGAAGACAAAGAGACTGAAGAAATTGAACTCAGGAAATTGAGAAAGTCTTCAGTCAAAGTCATCAAACACAGATATGAACAAACACTCAACACAATAATGAGGAAATGAAAGGATTGAGGAAATAGAACCAGTAAGGTTGGTGAAGACAATGATTTGGTAGACTAGTTCCAACTGTTGTCTCAGTTATGCGTCTGGTTGGGTAATTTGAGTATTTAAACTCGAGGACACACAGTCCGGACACCCGATCGCTGAGCACGCAGCTCGGGACACCAAGTCCTCACCGTATTCTCCTTGAACTAAGGTCACACAAACCTCGTCCAATCACTGTGGTAAGTCTTGAGCGACTTCCAAACCTTCACAGACTTGGTCACTCGGCGATCCACAATTCCTCTTGGATGCTCTAGACCATGACGCCTAACCGTCTGGAAGAAGCACAGTCTTCAAAGGTAACAAGCGTCGGATCCACGGAGGATCAATCTCTTGATGATGCTCAATCACTTTGGGTTTATAGGGGTTTGGTTTTGGGTTTTCCTCACTCGATGATTTTCGCTCAAAGTCCTCGGAGGATGGGTTGCTCTCAAATGACAAGTGTCAAGTTCTCTCGGGCAGCCAACCAGCTAGTGGTTGTAGAGGCGGCTATTTATAGCCTAGGAGCAGCCCGACATGATAAGACATAAATGCCCTTCAATGATATGACCGTTAGGTGGATAAGATATTTTGGGACAGCTAGCGCGAAGCGCAACAATGGTCGGAAATTTGAATCTCAAATTCCTCGGGGCTATCATGTTCCTCCTTGTGTAGGCAATCTGCCTTTGGCGAATTCCTAACTCCTCGGTCGAACAAATTCCTCGGCGACGGAAGAACTTCGTCTCATCCTTTGAAGAAATTGACTGAAGCTGTATGAGATTTCAAAGGCTTCACTCGAAGGGATTGGTAGGTGTAGGATTTTGAGTTGAGCATCACATGGAAATTTTTGCTTAGTATTTCCTCGACCCCCTTTAACGATGACGGTGTTTCCTATGACTCAAGAAAGAGAAAATGAAACTACGAAAACAAAAGTCTTCACGCTTCATGTTCCTCAAATGAATACCAAGTCTTCAAGGTCACACCAATTTCTTCACTTTCAAAGTCTTGAAAGTCTTGAGAATATCAAAGTCTTGATCGAAGAACTTCATTTTAGAATTCGACTTTCTCTGTAAATATCAAACTCCTCATAGACTTATAGACCTGTGTACACTCAAAAGCGCATTAGTTCCTTAACCTATAAGTCTTCAATACACCAAAATCACTAAGGGCACTAGATGCACTTACAATCTCCCCTTTTGGTGATTGATGACAATATAGGTTAAGTTTTCAACGAGGATAAACATATGAAGTGTAAATACTGATATTGAGGAATTTGATTGCAAGATATAGAAGAACTCCCCCGAAGATGTGCATAGTGAGGAATTTGCTTTTGAGGCAATGCACATTTGAAGAGTTGAATCATGGAGATCTCCCCTATATCTTGTAATTCATACGCATTTGACAGATAATATGAAGAATTTGAAATGCATGATGAAATATGGTGCTTGATGTAATTCAGCATGCGTGCGATAACATTAATGAGGAACAAGCATGCAAAATAACGCATCAAGAGCATCAGAGCTCAAGAAGCCCAAGAGAATCAGAGCATAGTGCAAGAGCACAGTGCATCAAAAGTATCAAAGCACCATCGGGTTTAAAATTACAACTCGATCCAATAAAAGTTTCAGAAGAACGAGAGTTGTAACTTAACAAAAATAAATTTCCCATATAATAGACCCACTTGAAGACTAACTCAAATTTCTCCCCTTTGTCATCGAATGACCAAAAGGATCGGCGAGGACTAACGCCTGAAGAATTTCAAGTTGAAGAAGGGCGCCACCGTTGTTGGGGTCGGTTGTTGTAGTAGGGCCTGCCGTGGTGTCGTCAAGTCTTCATTTTCATCGATTGTCGCGATGAAGAATAGGAGCTAGCCACCAAGGAAGGAACTTTGACCTTCTTGTATTTCTTGGAGGAGGTGCAGACCAGTCAAATTCTTCCTTGAGTCCCATTGTCGTCAGTTCTTCCATACTTTGTAGACATGTGAAAGAACAGCCAGTGCGTTTGAAGGTTTCATGGAGGTAGTAGTGGTTTTCTTCACTGCATTGTGTGTTGAGGTCATGTTGTGAAGAATTGAACCAAAGCGACGCTTGACCCATTTATGATTCGATCAACCTTCCGATGAAGGCGAGGAGTAACTCACGATCAGTCATCACCCGGTCTTGATAGCTTGAGGACTTTGCTTGGTGAGGTATTTGCGGCGAGTCATGTGTGGCGAGTCATCATTGGTGGAGTAGGATGCTGCTTTGAAACTGTCCATCAATGGACGAATGCCTTCATCGATCACAGCAGTAGCCTTGCCCTTGTCATCGGTGAGGTAAATGTCCGTTTGAGGACTTCAATCGGGGCAAGTAGCTGAGTGGTTGATGTGTCAGCCTTGTAATTGAGTGAAGACCTTGTCTGATGAATCTCATTATCCAAAGGCGCATAAGGCTTCAGCTCAAATGGTGACATAGCAATGTTTGCGAGTCCTCATGAAGAAATCATGGAAGTTGGCGGAACGCCATGAATGATGTTGAAAAGCATATTCTTCATGATGCCAACGACTTCTTCATCATTCGAGTCGTGGCCTTTGATAGGACTCATTATCTTCGTCAAAATCCGATAGACAGTCCGAGGCACATACAATAATTCCTTGACGAGGAATTTG
Organism: Aegilops longissima; assembly: GCA_021605205.1. Taxonomy (NCBI): domain Eukaryota; kingdom Viridiplantae; phylum Streptophyta; class Magnoliopsida; order Poales; family Poaceae; genus Aegilops; species Aegilops longissima. The sequence continues at coordinate 604,987,946 of CM038676.1, read as the reverse complement.
GTTCTTGGGGCCTGCCTTGGCTTCAAAGGCTTCATCGGCACTTGCATATAGTGATTTGAAAGTTACGGTTCGTTGTAGATACAACGAGCACCGTCAAGTGGAGGGCTGAGTGGTAGAGCACGAAGCAATTCGATTCTTGGTGCCTTGTAGTGAGTATTTTCGGACATCGGTCTAATACCCATGAGTTCACGTCTTGACATCTCCGATGATGTGCAGCGTTGCATAGAATCGAAGAATGAGTTCTTCATTCCGATCCACAAATATCGGTCAGAAATTGAAGTCTGCGTCGTGAAGAACACCGAGGTGGCTCAAGCTTGGCAGAGACTCCATGTCCACATGAGGAATATGAGCATGATCGAAGACTTTGTCTTTATTGAAAGCAGCGAGGAATAGAAATTGGCTTGGTGGCAGTCGAAGCGCCTCTTCCTTATCGAGCAGAATCATATGGATTATGTCGGTGAAGAATATGTGCTCGTGAAGAAGTCTTCACCTTGAAATTTTGCTTTGTTGAGAAGGGATCCTTTGGCTTTGGCGGTGGAGTGTCGATGAGTTGCATCACGACCTCGGAATCGCAATCTCAGGTTCTTGGTGAGGAATTTCTTGTTCCTCAACAGGTGCGATCGAGGATCGGCAAGACAGAGTTCATCAGCTCTAGTGGCTGCAATTTCTTCATGGACAGATGAAGTGGGATGAGTTTCTTCAGAGCCCATTTGAACAGTTAGAGCAGGGGACTGAGGTATCTGTTGGATTGGGGTGAAGAGTGGAGAATTTGGATGCTAACTTTCCCAAAAGTCATTGTTCATCACTGGCGTTGTGCTTCCAATATGCACATCTTCTTCAAGTTCCTCAACACCGGCCTCTTCAGCTGTGAACTGAGGCATAGGCGAGGAAATGATTGGGGTTAAAGGGATTGCTTCCACTTCAATTTCTTCATCAATCTGCTCTGACAAAGCAGCAGAATGATTTTCTTCACCAGATCCGCTTGGGATCACATAATCTTCATCAAAAGGAACAAGGTCCTTTGATGGAATTGAGGAAATTGGAACAGCATCAATAGGAGTTTCAAAGGAGCTGGTCATTGGCTTCATTTTCTTCGCAGCCGAAGAATTTGATGAAGCTGATGCTTTCCGTTTCTTCACAGCAGCTCGTTCTGCAGCCTTGGTCTTCTTCACATCAGAGGCAAATGGAAGAATTGGAGTTGGTGTTGGCGCGAGGAGGGTGAGGAATCTGGTTGAATTTCCTCGGTATGCGCAATCGATGCGATTGTTGACTTGTTCATTTCTTGAGCGCACCACTAGTGGATGCCCAGCAATTTCTTCGGTGGTGGAATGGGATCATCAGCCCAGGAACTAGCATTTTCTTCAGCAGCCTGAACTTCATCGTGGTCTTGGCATGTTCTTCGATCGGCTGGTGAGGCTCCGGCTGAGGAATATCATGTTGCGTTGGGGCAGCAACATTTGTGAACTTCTTCGTCAGGTTGACGAATCTGACCTTGGCTCCTTGCCAATCAGCATAATAAGCATCGAAGTTTTTGCTAAGGGCTTGGATTTCATTCTGGACCTTGAGAAGTTCCTCAGGTGTCATTTTGACAACGTTTTTCTTCAGGAACTTCTCCTTTCTGTATTGAGCTTTCTTGATCTCTCTTGCCTTTTCAAACTTCCATTTCTCTTCAGTGATGAAATGTGTCAACATATGACTTTGTCTAGGGGTCTGATGAAAATCAGGCATAGGGGTATTTGGATCCTTGTGCCAGAGATCAATATAATCGAGGATTTTCCTCGGATCCAATAGCAGTGGCACAGATGTGCCTTTGGCTCTAGCGGCCCTTTCTTGGCGATCTCTGATGATTTCCGCAAGTTCATCATCATCAGCCTCATCATCTTCAGGTGGCTCTTGGAAGGCGACATGTTTCTTCTTGGGACTTGGCCGAGGACCTCGTCCAGCTATGGCCTTAGTCTTGGAGAGTCGGGCGGATGAAGACTTTGGTGCAGTGAGGAACTTCTTTGAGACACCAGAGGCAATGGAGAAGCCTGCAGTCCTTTGCACGTGGCGGATGCTGCAGTCTTGAGGACTTTGTCGGAACTGCTGAGGACTTGGGAGGAGCTGAGGATTTTGAAGGAGCTGAGGATTTTGGAGGAGCAGGAGCAGCATGAGGAATTGGCCGTGAGGGCATTGAAGATTCCGGCCGTGGGGGCATTGCTGAGGATTTTGGCCGTGAGGGCACTATTGGTGAAGCACTTGGCTTGTGTGCTGGCTTCTTTGCCATTGATTTTCTGGGCTGAACAGGGGCCTCAGTGGCAGCAGCAGTTGCAGAGTCCTCATTGAATTTCCTCACTGCCTCATTGGCTTGTCTTGCCAACTTGGCTTGGCGCTTGGCCCATTCTTCAGGAAAGTCCTCACCACGCTTGATGCTGGTGGGGTCAGCTTCTTGGCCAGGTGCCAATGGAGCTCTTGGGCATGGAGGATTGAGTGTGAATTTCTTCATGTACTTTGGAGTTACATATCTGTACTCCCTCCATTCCCTTGCCCATCTCCGTTCAATCCTTTGGATGCGCACCTTGCGCTGATTTTTGTTCTCTTTGCCGAACTTGGCTTCATCAGGTGTGCAATAATCAGCATATATTTCCTCAGGGATTTCAAACGCGGTCATGACCTCAGGCCTCTTTCCTCCTTTATGTGGCTTCTTTCCTTCTGCCATATTCTTCAGCTGAGGAATTTGAACAAACGAATTCTCTGAAGAAGTATGCAACTTTTCTTTGAGGAACGCTGCAAATGAGTTAAGTTGATGAGAACCTAGTGATTCAGCAGCGGACATGAGTACCTGTGAACAGAGTATAGTTGCGAGGAATTTGGAGAGGTCATATGCGTTCTCAGAAGATTTTTCAAAAAGAACAAGTTTTGAGGATTTTGACCAGATAAGCCTTGAAGAATTTCACTAAGCGTTCTTTGAGTTAGGTTCCAGAGTTATACAGATCGAGGAACCACACAATTGAGGAATCTTGAAGAAAAATGGTTGCTTAGAGAAACGAATCGAGAGCATATGACTAGTGAGGTGTTTGTGTGTGAGGATTTGAAGAATAAAACACCTTTGAAGATTTTGTAGTGTAAAATTTGGATCAATGAGGGCAGAAAAAGTAACTTTTAATTACCCTAAATGAAGTACACGACGAACTCGGTGTTGTAGATGTGAAGCTCGTCTGTTCAGATCTTCCACGCCCTAACTTGGCGGAGGAAGACAGCTACGGCGGCGGCTGAGTGAGGATTTCCATGATCGGGCGCGATGCGTCGGCGAAGAGGTCGAGGCAGCGAAGCTCTTCCTCACCGGCGACGATGGAGTAGCGGCGGCGCTAGGGTTTGAGGAGCTCGGCGGGAGAGAGAGGTCGGCGGAGTAAAAGAAGTGAGGATGGAGAGAGGGTATTTATAGAGGCGGTGAAAACTGTTAGCAGAAGATTTAGGGACGAACGTGCCTGACCATTCTCCTTCTCACGACATGTGTCACCCACGTCTTGTGTAGTGGAGATCGTGTCTGATCGTGGGTGAGTAAAATAATGCATTGTGGGATGCGGAGCGGTTTGGCGGCAAAACCAAAAGTTTGGATAAGATCAGTTTTAAAGTTTAGTTCGCAATTTCTTGGTGACAAGGACCAGTGAAGATTTTGAGCGAGTTTCAAATAGAACGCACATGAAGAATTTGTGAATAGATTGGGTTGAGTATAGCATAGAGGGAAGGTCCGATCACATTCACTTAGCGAAAAAGCGACTTGAAGAAATAGCCATAAGTGAATCTTGTAGAGGACATAAACCCATATATATATATTGCCAATGAAGAAAAGCAGCGAAACAAGTGAAGATTTTGCAAAGTTGAAGAATTTGAAAAACTGAAGAATTTCAAAAGCGAGGAAAAACTCAAATTGAAGATTTTCAACTTTGGTGGTGGCGTGACCCACCGTATAAGAATGATGATTTCAGACACAGCGTACAATTGTCGAGGGTTACGAGAATCAAATTCTTCATTAATTTCTTCACACTTAGAGTGTTATTCTTCATTGATTGAAGAAAAGCGTTTCTTCATGTGTTGCACATCTAAGTCATCAATTTTGCATAAGTGTCGGGATGTGCGTCCTTTTCAAAGAACATTCGAAGATTCTAAGATATTTAGCTCACACGCAACTTGCTAAATCTCTTCTCATCCAAGGGCTTAATGAAGATATCGGCTAGCTGTTCTTGGTCTTCACATGCTCGATGGAGATGTAAGCCCTTCAACACATGATCACGAAGAAAATGATAGCGAATTTGAATGTGCTTTGTCTCGAGTGCTGAACTGGGTTGTGAGCAATCTTGATGGCACTCTCATTGTCACGATGAGAGGCACATTCTTCACGTTGATGCCGTAGTCCTTGAGAGTTTGCTTCATCCACAGCAATTGAGCACAACACGAGCCAGCAGCAATGTATTCAGCTTCCATGATGAGCGGTGATACAGTTCTGTTTCTTCGAGGACCAACGGACCAAAGATCGTCCAGGAAATGACAAGTACCATATGTTGACTTGCGGTCCACACGATCACCAACATAGTCAGAGTCAGAATATCCAATGAGATCAAAAGTAGAGCCCTTGGGATACCATAATCCTAGTGTTGGTGTGTGAGCTAGATATCGAAGAATATGCTTCACAGCCTTATGGTGTGATTCCTTCGGTGTAGCTTGAAATCGGGCACACATGCAAACACTAAGCATTATATCTGGCCTAGATGCACATAAGTACAATAGAGAGCCAATCATGGAGTGGTATACCTTGTGATCGAAGTCAATACCATTTTCATCAGTGCATAGATGTCCATTTGTGGGCATAGGAATTTTGACACCTTTGCAATCTTGCATGCGAATTTCTTGAGGACATCTTTGAGGTATTTCTCTGAGATATGAATATGCCATTGTGTTGTTGTGAATTTGAAGACCTAAGAAGAATTTCAACTCTCCCATCATAGACATTTGATATTCTTCACTCATCATATAGGCAAATTCATCACTATAACATTGGTCAAGACAGCCAAAGATAATATCATCAACATATATTTGGCACACAAACAGTTCACCATCATATGATTTAGTAAAGAGAGTAGGGTCGAGTGAACGGGTGTGAAGCCATTCTTCACGAAGAATTCCTTCAATGTATCATACCACGCCCGTGGAACTTGTTTGAGACCATAGAGGGCCTTGTTGAGTCTGAAGACTTTGTCGGGATTCTTTGGATCTTCAAAACACAGGGGTTGAGCAACATATACTTCTTCCTCAAGCTTACCATTGAGGAATGCACTTTTCACATCCATTTGATATAAAGTGATATTGTGATGGTTAGCATAGGCGAGTAATATGTGAATAGACTCAAATCTAGCAACAGGTGCAAAAGTTTCATCGAAATCAATTCCTTCAACCGGTGTGTAGCCTTGAGCTACAAGTCGTGCCTTATTTCTCACCACAAGGCCATTTTCATCTTGCTTGTTGCGGTAGATCCACTTTGTGCAATGATATTATGCTTGCGAGGATCTGGACGTTTGACCAGTTCCCAGACATTGTTGAGCTCGAACTGATGTAATTCTTCTTGCATGGCCTGAATCCACTCGGGCTCGAAATGCTTCATCTACCTTAGTGGGCTTTGTGATAGAGACAAAAGCATAGTGCCCACAAAAGTTAGATAAATGTGAAGCTTTTGGCGTGTGAGAGGACTGGCGCTTCAATGTCATCGATGATCTTGTCAACTTGTACTTCTTTTGCAGCGAGGATGAGCTGGTTGTCGTCGAGGAATTTCATCATTTTCCTCGGCACCATTGTCTTGACATTATCTTGGTGCATCACTCGGCGTTCTTAGCGTCTTGGAATGAATTCTTGACTGATTCTTGAGAGGAATGACATCCTCGGTTGCCTTGAACTTGATAGATTTCTCGGTGCTGGTTCATCTAACACGGAAGGTAGGTGCTCTCTTTGCGAGCCATTAGTTTCATCGAACCGCACATCTGATGTCAACAATCTTGTGAAGAGCGATGTTGAAGACTCTGTAGGTGTGCGAGTCCTTTCCGTAACCAAGCATAAAACCTTCATGTGCTTTCGGTGCAAATTTTGAATTGTGATGAGGATCTCTAATCGAGCATTTAGCACCGAAGACTTTGAAATAACTTACATTGGGTTTCTTGTGAGTGAGGAGTTCATAGGCAGTCTTCTTGAAGAATTTGTGAAGATATACTCTGTTGATGATGTGGCACGCAGTATCAATTGCATCAATCCAAAAACGACTAGGCGTTTTATATTCATCAAGCATAGTGCGAGCCATCTCAATGAGAGTTCTGTTCTTGCGCTCCACGACGCCATTCTGCTGAGGAGTATAGGGAGCAGATAACTCATGAGTAATACCAAGTTCATCAAGATAGGCATCAAGACCGGAATTTTTGAACTCAGTTCCATTGTCACTCCTGATGTGTCTAATCTTCACACCAAAGTTAGTTGAAGCCCTCGAGGAAAATCGTTTGAAGACTTCCTGCACTTGATTTTTGTAAGTAACAATGTGTACCCATGTGTAATGAGAGTAATCATCAACAATAACAAAGCCATATAGAGATGCGTCATTAATGACAGCTGAGTAATGATTGGGACCAAAGAGGTCCATGTGAAGCAATTCGAAGGGACGAGTAGTGGTCACGATAGTCTTTGCTGGATGCTTGGCCTTGGTCATTTTTCCAGCTTCACAAGCTCCACACAAGTGATCCTTGAGGAATTTGACATTCTCAATGCCAATGACATGCTTCTTCTTTGCAAGCATGTTCAAATTCCTCATGCCTGCGTGACCAAGTCGCCGATGCCATAGCGAGCCTTCTGAAGCTTTTGCAAGTAGACACACGGCTGGTTGTGGTCCTGTAGAGAAATCAACAATAGACAAGTCTCCTCTCCTAAAGCCTTCGAACACTTTGGAATTGTCAGCTTCCATAATCACAACACAACGATACTTGCCAAAGATAACAACCATATCAAGATCACAAAGCATTGAGACTGACATGAGGTTGTATCCTAAGGACTCAACAAGCATGACTTTCTCCATGTGTATGTCCTTAGAGATCATAACCTTACCAAGACCCAATACGACTTTTTCCTTTGTCGGCAAAGATGATATGCTTCAGATGTAGCGGTGATAAGGGAGCATCCATCAATAGATTCTTGTCACCGGTCATGTGATTTGTACATCCACTATCGAGAACCCACTCGGTGGCTTTGGGTTGATCATCCTGCAGATGAATTAGTACAACTTACGATCTCATATACTTCATCGGTGAAGAATATGATATCAAGTTCATCGATGAATTTCATCGGTCGGTATTACGGATAAGCGGTATGAGGGCGTGTGAAATGAAAGTTCATTTCATCATGATTAGCTGCGTCCTATCGAGCATTTTGTCGAGCCTGACTAATTCTTGAGACGTTTAAAGCACGCCTGGAGACTGACCCTGAGAAAAGGTTAGTTCTTTTCTTCACCACCCACATCTGAAGGGGTGGCAAAGAGTTTATCACTCTGCGAGCACCATATGAAAATGGTGGCATAGAGGCCAATCCATTTCGTTTCACATAAGAGGGGTTAGGGTAAGCATATGAATAAGCAGAGAAATTCTTCAAGGACTTATGAACATATTGGTTTGAAGAATAATGCACATATTCATAGCCCTTAGCTCTACCTCGAAAGCAGAGTTGTTAGCACGATGATAATCATATGAGGACTTTGATCCATGTGAGGAATTTGGTCCGTATGAGGACTTGGATCCATATGAAGAATTTGGTCCATATGAAGAATTTGATCTGGGGTTCCTATTCTTCACGGTGGTGTCATGAGGACATTCACCGAAGACTTTCAAGGCACTTCTTGGGAACCCAGATTTTCTTCATAGGAGAACCGTTCCTGCGATTAGTGCCAACATATCTAGCAAATACTTCACCATTCTGATTTTTGAACAGTTTATAGTTGAGTCAAATGACTCATCGGAAGAATGAGGAGATTCGCATGAAAAGCCAGATAAGTTAGATGGATCAAGCTGGAGGTCCCTTTGCAGCAACCCATGAGGTTTTGGGATCTTGCTCGGGCTTCCAATATGTTCCATCAGCATTGAGTTTCCTCTCAAAGGCAATACCCTCTTTCCTAGGGTTCTGTTGAGGATCTGCTTTTAAGCACATCACAAAGAGTCGATGCCCTTTGAGGCTTTTGTACATGCTGTCATATACAATTCCTTCAGCCCTGCATCGTCGGTGATACTAGCAATGTCCTCGGATGAGGAATTAGTGATAGCAGAGGCAGGTGAAGAATTTGTAACAGTTGAAGCATTTGAACATTCGGTGAAGAATTAGCGATTCACGTTCAATGCACTTTAAGCATGGAGGAACAAATTCTTCACGAGAAGCGCTGATTTGTTGAGCAAGTAATGAATCGCGCTCCTTCGAAGATCTTCATAACTCACTCTTAGCTTCTCAAGATCTTGCTTTCTTTGAAGAAATTCATAAGAAAGTTTCTCATGATCGAGATAAGAGAGTGTTATGATGACCTTGAAGGTTGTCAAACCTAGGATGAAGTCTCGAAGATTTTCGATCGGGGCTTTAGTGCGATCCATTTCTTCACCTAACATGTCATCACTCTTATCTAGCATGTTTTGAACCTTTTCCAAGGCATGTTGTTGTTTGGTGGCAATGCAAACAAGTTTGGTATAACTAGGTTCATTGTCATCATCAGATCCATCATCATCAGATTCACAGTCACTAAATTCAGATGAGGAACATTGGTTACCTCGACACCCTTTGCCATGAGACATGATCTTTGAAGATGATGATTACGGTTCGAAAGTCATCGTTTTGAGAGATTCCTTGAAGTCCTCAAACCAGGGATCATAACGGTTCGATGACCTTCATAGGCGTCGGAGATTCGGTCCCAGATAAGCTTCGCATTGCAAAGATGCATAATGCGCTTGAATTCATCTCTAGATATGCAGGAACAGATGATATCCTTTGCCATGATGTCAAGTCGAGTGTACTTGCGAATATCATCTGCGTTCGCCGTCTTGCACAGATCAGTAAGACCAATTTCAGTGACGGTCCACAACTCGCTGTCCATTGCCATGAGGCGCTTCCTCATCATGGACTTCCACTTGGGATAATCGTGACCGTCAAAGATAGGGCATGTCACTTTCTTCATACCTACGGTCGACATAACTAAAACTCCAGGTGGTTAAACCAAAATCACACAGAACAAGGGAGTACCTTGCTCTGATACCAATTGAAAGTGCATTATATCGACTAGAGGGGGTGAATAGGCGATTTTTATGAATTCTTCACTGAGGAATTTGCCGGTGAGGAAATTCCTTAGCGAAGAACTACTTGCAGCGGAATAAGTACTCAGAATTAAGCATAAGAGAATGCGGGCATGGTCATCATGATGAAATGAAGACAAACAAAGAGCAGAAAGCGTAAACACAGGATAGCTCAAGATGAAGACAAACAGGTGAAGAAATTGAGCTGGGGAATTGAGAAAGTCTTGATCAAAGTCTTCAAACACAGATATGAACAAACACTCAACACAATAATGAGGAAATGAAAGGGTTGAGGAAATAGAACCGATAAGGTTGGTGAAGACAATGATTTGGTAGACCAGTTCAAGCTGCTGTCTCGGTTATACGTCTGGTTGGAGCGGTGAGTATTTAAACTCGAGGACACACAGTCCGGACACCCGATCGCTGAGCATGCAGCTCGGGACACCAAGTCCTCACCGTATTCTCCTTGAACTAAGGTCACAGAGACCTCGTCCAATCACTCGTGGTAAGTCTTGAGCGACTTCCAAACCTTCACAGACTTGGTCATTCGGCGATCCACAATTCCTCTTGGATGCTCTAGACCATGGCGCCTAACCGTCTGGAAGAAGCACAGTCTTCAAAGATAACAAGCGTCGGATCCACGCAGGATCAATCTCTTGATGATGCTCAATCACTTTGGGTTTGTAGGGGTTTGGTTTTGGGTTTTCCTCACTCGATGATTTTCGCTCAAAGTCCTCGGAGGATGGGTTGCTCTCAAATGACAAGTGTCAAGTTCTCTCGGAGCAGCCAACCAGCTAGTGGTTGTAGGGGCGGCTATTTATAGCCTAGGAGCAGCCCGACATGATAAGACATAAATGCCCTTCAATGATATGACCGTTAGGTGGATAAGATATTTTGGGACAGGTGGGCAAGAAGCAAAGAACGGTCGGAAATTTGAATCTCAAATTCCTCGGGGCTATCATGTTACTCCTTTGTGTAGGCAATCCCTTTGGCGAATTCCTAACTCCTCGGTCGAACAAATTCCTCGTGACGGAAGAGCTTCGTCTCATCATTGAAGAAATTGACTGAAGCTGTATGAGATTTCAAAGGCTTCACTCGAAGGGATTGGTAGGTGTAGGATTTTGAGTTGAGCATCACATGGAAATTTTTCCTTAGTATTTCCTCGACCCCTTTAACGAGACGGTGTTTCCTATGACTCAAGAAAGAGAAAATGAAACTACGAAAACAAAAGTCTTCACGCTTCATGTTCCTCAAATGAATACCAAGTCTTCAAGGTCACACCAATTTCTTCACTTTCAAAGTCTTCAGAATATCAAAGTCTTCAGTCGAAGAACTTCATTTTTAGGGGTCGACTTTCTCTGTAAATATCAAACTCCTCATAGACTTATAGACCTGTGTACACTAACAAACGCATTAGTTCCTTAACCTATAAGTCCTCAATACACCAAAATCACTAAGGGGCACTAGATGCACTTACAACGCTGAGATGTCGTCACAGAGGGTTTCTCCGAATCCGGCAGGGCCGGAAAGCAGCCATATGGCTCCCCAAAGCCCTCCGTGTCCGGCCTTCGAAAAAGGCCATCGGACGAGTCCGGCACCGTCCGGTGCACGATCAGAGGAGCTGAAGGATCTGCTTGGGCGAGCGTCTATCTCAGAAGAACATCGTGCATTGATGGGCATGGTGATTGAAAGGATTTCATCCGCGGAGAGCGGGTTGCACAAGGCCGTCAGGAGTTTACTGACAGGTTTTGAGGTACGCGAAATGATGTACCTTTTGACAGTTCCGCATATAAAAGATGCACCCTGTATAGATAGTAGCCCCTGAGACTCGGTGCATTGTCAAAAATGACAGCGCGCCGAGGATCATAATCCCAGGTATAATATGTCGCTCTTCCTATGTAGGTGGCGAGGTGTCCGGTGGCTAGCCGGACTGATGAATTTGCCGAGCTAAAGCGGCAACTTGACATGGCGGATGCCGACATCGCGCTTGTCAACAAGCGGCAGACGAGTCACAAGGTATGCAATTTCTCCGCGGACACTGGTAAGGGGCTTGATGCCCGTGCCTTATAACGTGTATGCTTGATGCAGATGGTGCGCTGCCATAGAGAACCTTGGCGGAACTCGCCCGAGCCAAGGAGCAGGCGAGAAAAAGTGATCGGCTGCCTTAAAAGGCGGCCGAAGAGCTGAAAGCCAAACAGGCTGCTCACTGCCGAAGCAGGAAGGAAATGGCCGAGAAGGCTGTGAAGTTGAAGAATGCTGCCGACCGCTGCAAGCTTCTTGAAAAATAAGATCGGGCGGAACAGAAGGACCTGGAGAAGGCCACTACCAAGGCCAAGGATGCTCGCTCTGCAATGAGAGCCATGAAGCAGGAGCTATGTCAAGCCGGAGAGATCACGGCTGGAAAGCCCTTTATGCTGCGAATGAAGTTCGGGGATCCTAAATATGCTCAGTTGGACTGGTTGTGGAGTGCGGCGGATACTTATCTGGACTTGGCGGCAAGTGCATGACGCGCCGAACACTTCCGAGATCAACAGGATCACGAAGTGGAAAAGCTTTTTTGGTCGCAGTTCCACAATCCAGAGCGCCCACTTCCATTATCCGAGCATTTGGCCGAATGGGCGGAGCTGAATAGGTTATCTGGACTCGCCATGAAGGCTGTCGTGAGTCATCTCTGGCCGAAAAGGCCCGAGCCGAAGAGTTATTTTAGTTTGGTGCAGCAGTTCCTTGGTGCGGTGCCGCATATCAATGCGATGAAGAGGTCAGCATGCATAGAGGGTGCGCGGATGGATCTTGCCCATGTCAAGACATACTGGGCGGAGATGAAGGCCACCGACGTTGCATCCCAAGATTCGGACAGGAGCCGAGTACCTGCCGAGTACTATTTTCAGGAAGTTCTGCAGGGCGCTCGTTTAATAGAGACGCAGTGCTCAAAGGATATTATGTTCGAGTAACATGTATTATTGTAAAACAATGTTTCGATGGAATATAAAAGCTTTTTATATTTGTGCCTGCAAGAATTAAAGTACCTCTTGTGCGGCCATTGATGTATATGTGTATATAACCTGAAAGATGGCAGTCTTCGGCTTCAGCCCCCACGCATATAATGCGGGGTGTTATGAAAGCGCATTTTCACACTTGATCCAACGTATTGGTCCTATAAAGGAGGTGATAGCGCAGCGAACTAGGCAACCGGACTATAATGCTTTATCACTTTCACTTAGCCATAGGAGTTTGACAGCGGGGCTACTATATAGCCCCTAGGGGCACCGCTTCGCCCAATTCGGGCGCGTGTGTGCTGACCGAAACGGCCCTTCGTTAATCGGAGGAATCCTAAAGATTCGATGGGTCATCAGTGGTTGACCAGTCTCACGCTATATCATGACAGTCATTTTTGGCTTTCTCTCTTGAGGTGCTCGCTTTGGCGAACCAGGCACTGTCGCGATAGTTCTCTGGTGCTGCCTTAGCCGATAGAGCGGAGCGTAAGGCAGCAAAACACAGGAGCCGGGCAAACCCAACATTTGACCAAAGACATGATTCAAAGCTGATGCATATAACGCCAACTCGTGACGCCGAACACTCCCTAAGGTATTCGGTCTTTATGAAAACGGGCTGAACAACGCCCTTAGTAATAAGCCCCGTGTCGAGTGCAGCGCAAAATCTGGCGTGGCCAATGCCAAGACGCCAGCCTCCACCTCGGTTATAGCAAGAAACCGGGGGATGTGTATCAACAAGAGACAGTAAAAAGGGTTTACGTAGGGTCTTAATCTGAAAAGAATCCTTGGAACGGGTCCCTACTGCACGTCTGCGCATGTGTCTCTGTTGTGCCGTATCCTGGACGGGTGTAGCACGTGTTCATCTGTAAAAGAAAGGAACTTAATTGAAAAAGATCGTGCGAAAATGTACGTTATATTAAATAAACAAAGTACAATTTAAAAAATGAATAAGATTGAGCTTTATTGTCTCTTGTTGTATATGCGCGGAGCCCCTTGTACGGGGGTATGCGGCTAGTAAACCCTTGTATGTTTACGCCAGACTCGTCTAGCCATGTCCGGGGTCTGAACGACCTGTTTGGGTGTTTTGATTAGTGAAGTCGGCTTAGTGTGTGGCTGTCAAGGCAGCCGCACAATCTTCCGCGCTCGAGGAACACTTGATATTTCCATTTAATGAGATGATGCCTCGTGGACCGGGCATTTTAAGTATAAGAGATGCATAATGCGGTACTGCATTAAAGCGGGCGAAAGCTTCGCGTCCCAGTAGTGCTTGATAGCTACTTGTAAATGGGGCGATGTGGAAGGTTAGCTTTTCACAGCGGAAGTTGTCAGGTGAGCCGAACATAACTTCTAGCAGGAGAGAGCCCGTACAATGGGCATCTGGGCCTGGCGTTACCCCTTGAAAGGAAGTGTTGCTATGGCGAATTTTTGTTGGGTCTATCCCCATTTTGCGGATTGTGTCCTGATATAGCAGGTTTAAGTCACTGCCACCGTCCATTAGGACTTGTGTAAAGTGGAGTCCGTTAATTATCGGATCTAATACCAAGGCAGTCCAGCCTGCGTTCCGGATACTTCTAGAGTAATCATGTTGGTCGAAGGTGATTGGTTGTAACAACCAGTGGCGGGACTCCTCTGGGATAGGCCGTATGGCGCGTATCTCTATAGGCGCCACTATGTTTTTCCCTTTTGTCACGTGAAGTGAGTTTACTGTTTTGACTTCTTGTGGGAAATTATTTTGTTTTTCGGTGCTCTGCTTGTGGGGTTCGTCATCGTCCTCGCTTGGTGTGTCGAGCCCCTTGTGTTCAGCGTTGAGATTGCCGGATTGCTTGAAGACCCAACAATCTCTGTGGGTATGGTTTGCAGGCTTCCGGAGTCTTGTGGATTTGTCATATCTTGTCCAAGATTTTGTTTAGGTTAGATAGCTCGTCCTGTTATCCTTGAGGGCAGCTTTTTACGATTCTGCCGAGAGCTTTTGAATCCGGCGTTGGTATCGTGCTCTTGGGCTATTCCATTGGTCGGCGCTTGTCCTTGTTGCGTCGCGGTTTCCGTTCCATCCCTAACCCGGATGTACTTGGGTCGCTGGTACTGCATCTTGCCAACCAGCTATCCTCTCCGCTGAAGCGGGTCATGAGGCTTGTTAATGCGGCCATTGTTCTCGGCTTTTCTTGGCGAGGTGTCGGCAAGCCATTCATCTCGAACGCTGTGTTCGAAAGCTGCTAAGGCTTGGCGTCCGGACAATCGACTATCTGGTTCTTTTAGTAAGAAATATGTTCGAGTTTCGGGCTGACTCTCCGGGTTGTTGAGTTATATGACTTAAATCATACGCATCCGGAGGTCGGACATAGGTCCCTTGAAAATTTGCGGAAAGCATCCTCGAGCTCTTCCCAACTTCCAATGCTGTTTTCGGAAGGCTTTTAAGCCAATGCGGGCTGGCCCTTTGAGTTTGAGGGTAAGTATTTTATGGCGTGGAGATCATCTCCTCTAGCCATGTGTATGTGGAGGATGTAATCCTCAATCCAGACTCCAGGGTCTGTTGTTCCGTCGTATGCCTCTATGTTTACGGGCTTGAATCCCGCTAGAAATTCATGATCCAGCACCTCATCGATGAAACATAGTGTGTGTGCGGCACCCCTATATCTGGGTGTACCGTGATGTTCAGATATTTGATGTGTTGCATTGCTTAATAGAGCTTGCTTTCTTGGCCCGTATATAGATCTAGATGGGCCGTCTTTTTGATGCGAATCCTTGTGCGGATCGCGTGCCGGCTTGTGTCTGGCGTCCTTTGCCGCACTAAGTTGGCCATGGGGTCGTTTATCCGACCTGGTGGCTTCCTTATTTTTTGATTGCGGAGGCTCTAAGGCCTCTTTATCAAATTCCGGCAGTAATTTTCGCTTCGGATAGCTCTTTGTGCAACGACTATCGCCGTATTTGTCTGTGGTGTTGAGTACTTTGCTCCATCTAATTCTGAGTGCATCTTCCGCTGTTTTGAGCTTCCGTTTCTGCTTTTTCAGGCTACACACAGTGGCGATGAGCCTTTTTTGGAGGTTCTTCTGCTCCAGTAATCTGTCCGGCGTGAGGTCGTCCGGACTATTATCTTCGCCGGGACGGGTTGTTTATCCAAGTTGTCCTGTTGGACGGCTGCTTTCGATGGCACGTTAAATGCGTCCGTCGCGGTTCGCCCTGCTCTATGGCTGGGTCTGTATGGTTGTTGTCTCTGTCGACGTGGGGTTTGGAGCGGCGCTTACGCCGCCGCTTTGACTGCTTTTCGAGGGAACGATCCCTCGTTGCGCCCCTTTGTTCCTCGTCGTCGTTCTTTTAGGTGTGTCCACCATGTATACATCGTGAGATGAGGTGGTTGCCCAGTGCCCTATAGGCGCTGATTCTGTTCGTCTCCTACATAAATCGTCCATACCGCGATGTCTTGAGTCAAGTCGAGCATGTCGGTTAAATCATCGACAATGGCTACGAAGTGGGTGGTGGGTGGGCTTTGAATTTCTTCGTCGTCCACATCCCAGCCTTGCTGACCATAATCCGGCCAGGGCTCTCCTGATAGAGAGAGAGATTTTAGTGAATTCAGAATGTCGCCAAGAGCGAGTGCTGAAAGATGTCCGCGGCAATGAACTCCATGATCGGCGCCCAATCGGATTCGATTGGAAGGGGCGCGGAAGGTTCGGAGTTCGGAGAGGAGTCCGGCACCCTGGGGTCACGAGCTTCGCAAAGGACAGGTATGGTGTTCGGCTCGATCGCCGTAGAGATTGCAGCCCCCGAGGCGGTGTCCAGCGACCCGTCCTCGACATGCATGATCGGCTCGAGCTAAGGGTCGGGCGACGCTGAATGCGACCTCTAGGACACTGTTTAGAGCTAGATCATGCCCATCGTGACAATGCGGCGCGCTTGGCTGTGGCTCGAACCCGTCGAAGATCAAGTCTCCATGCCGTCGGCCGTGTAGTTCAAACTTCAAATCTGACCTGATGGCGGGGTGTAGCTTCGATCTGCTCCGGATGGCTGCGAATTGGCCCATGATGCAAAGCCGCCGAATACGAAGATCTGTCCGGGGAAAAAAGTCTCGCCCCGGACCGCATCGTTGTTGATGATCGGAGGAGCCATCGGGCCTAAAGGTGACGACACAGAGGATTTCTCAATGAAAGCACCAATGTCGGTGTCAAAACCGGCGGATCTCGGGTAGGGGGTCCCGAACTGTGCGTCTAGGCGGATGGTAACAGGAGACAAGGGACACGATGTTTTTACCCAGGTTCGGGCCCTCTTGATGGAGGTAAAACCCTAGTCCTGCTTGATTAATATTGATGATATGGGTAGTACAAGAGAAGATCTACCACGAGATCAGAGAGGCTAAACCCTAGAAGCTAACCTATGGTATGATTGTTGTTCGTCCTACGGACTAAAACCCTCCGGTTTATATAGACACCAGAGAGGGTTAGGGTTACATAGAGTCGGTTACAAATGGGAGGAGATCTACATAACCGTATCACCAAGCTTGCCTTCCACGCCAAGTAAAGCCCCATCCGGACACGGGACGAAGTCTTCAATCTTGTATCTTCATAGTCCAAGAGTCCGGCCAAAGGTCATAGTCCGGCCATCCGGACACCACCTAATCCAGGACTCCCTCACCCCCCTTGGGCAGGACGCCGAATTGGAATAGGTTTGGGGGGGGAGCGACCCCCCTTTCCTTCTCTCCTACTCCTCCTTCCCTTCCTCTCCTACTCTGACTATGGAAGGGGGGAATCCTACTCCTGGTGGGAGTAGGACTCCCCTAGGGCGCGCCATAGAGAGGGCCGGCCCCTCCCCTCCTCCACTCCTTTATATACGAGGGAAGGGGGCACCCCATAGACACATAAGTTGATCATTGATCTTTTAGCCGTGTGCGGTGCTGCTACCTCTTGAGCACTGCGTTGGATTTCCCCGAAGAGGAGAGGATGATGCAACAAAGTTGCGTAAGTATTTCCCTCAGTTTTTGAGAACCAAGGTATCAATCCAGTAGGAGGCCACGCACAAGTCCCTCGTACCTGCACAAAACGATAGCTCCTCGAAACCAACGCGATTAGGGGTTGTCAATCCCTTCACAGTCACTTACGAGAGTGAGATCTGATAGAGATGATAAATAATATTTTTGGTATTTTTGGTATAGAGATGCAAAGTGAAAAGTAAAAGGCAAAGTAAAAACAAAGCAAGTATAAAAGTGATGGAGATTGATATGATGAGAGTAGACCCGGGGGCCATAGGTTTCACTAGTGGCTTCTCTCAAGAGCATAGGTATTCTACGGTGGGTGAAAAAATTACTGTCGAGTAATTGATAGAATTGAGAATAGTTATGAGTATATCTAGGTATGATCATGTATATAGGCATCACGTCCAAGACAAGTAGACCGAAACGATTCTGCATCTACTACTATTACTCCACTCATCGACCACTATCCAGCATGCATCTAGAGTATTAAGTTAAAAACAGAGTAATGCCTTAAGCAAGATGACATGATGTAGAGGAATAAATTCATGCAATATGATAAATACCCCATCTTGTTATCCTCGACGGCAACAATACAATACGTGCCTTGCAACCCTTTACATCCTTTGGTAAGGACACCGCTAGATTGAACCCAAAGCTAAGCACTTCTCCCATTGCAAGAACTACCAATCTAGTTGGCCAAACCAAACGGATAATTCAAAGAGACTTGCAAAGATAACTCAATCATACATAAAACAATTCAGAGAAGATTCAAATAGTATTCATAGATAAGCTGGATCATAAACCCACAACTCATCGGTCTCAACAAACACACCGCAAAAAGAAGATTACATTGAATAGATCTCCACGAGAGAGGGGGAGAACATTGTATTGAGATCCAAAAAGAGAGAAGAAGCCATCTAGCTACTAGCTATGGACCCGAAGGTCTGAAATAAACTACTCACACTTCATCGGAGAGGCTTTGATAATGATGTAGAAGCCCTCCGTGGTGGATGCCCCCTCCGGTGGAGCTCCGGAACAGGCCCCAAGATGGGATCTCGTGGATACAGGAAGTTGCGGCGGTGGAATTAGGTTTTTGGCTCCTGTTCTGATCGTTTGGGGGTACGTAGGTATATATAGGAGGAAGGAGTACGTCGGTCGAGCAACAGGGGGGCCACGAGGCAGGGGGCGCGCCCCCCACCCTCGTGACCGCCTCTTCTGTGCCTTGGCGTAGGGTCCAAGTCTCCTGGATCACGTTCGGTGAGAAAATCATATTTCCGAAGGTTTCATTCCGTTTGGACTCCGTTTGATATTCCGTTTCTTCGAAACGCTGAAATAGGCAAAAAAAAACAGCAATTCTGGGCTGGGCCTCCGGTTAATAGGTTAGTCCCAAAAATAATATAGAAGTGGAAAATAAAGCCCAATATAGTCCAAAACAGTAGATAAAGTAGCATGGAGCAATCAAAATTATAGATACGTTGGAGCGTATCGGGCATCTAAGCTTAATTCCTGCTCGTCCTCGAGTAGGTAAATGATAAAAGGAGAATTTTGATGCGGAATGATACTTTGGCATAAGTTCAATGTAAATCTTCTTAATTGTGGTATGAATATTCACATACGAAAGATTCAAGACAAAAGTTCATATTGACATAAAATAATAATACTTCAAGCATACTAACTAAGCAATTATGTCTTCTCAAAATAACATGGCCAAAGAAAGTTATCCTACAAAATCATATAGTCGGCTATGTTCCATCTTCCCCACACAAAATATTTAAATCATGCACAACCCGATGACAAGCCAAGCAATTGTTTCATACTTTAACATTTTCAAAACTTTTTCAATCTTCACGCAATACATGGCGTGAGCCATGGATATAGCACTATATGTGGAATAGGATGGTGGTTGTGGAGAAGACAAAAAGAGGGAAGATAGTCTCACATCAACTAGGCGTATCAACGGGCTATGGAGATTCCCATCAATAGATATCAATGTGAGTGAGTAGGGATTGCCATGCAGCGGATGCACTAGAGCTATAAGTATATGAAAGCTCAACAAAAGAAACTAAGTGGGTGTGCATCCAACTCGCTTGCTCACGAAGACCTAGGGCAATTTGAGGAAGCCCATCATTGGAATATACAAGCCAAGTTCTATAATGAAAAATTCCCACTAGTATATGAAAGTGACAAAATGAGAGACTCTCTATCATGAAGATCTTGGTGCTACTTTGAAGCACAAGTGTGGTAAAAGGATAGTAACATTGTCCCTTCTCTCTTTTTCTCTCATTTTTTATTTGGGCCTTTTCTCTTTTTTATGGCCTCTTTTTTTATTTTTTTTATTTTTCGTCCGGAGTCTCATCCCGACTTGTGGGGGAATCATAGTCTCCATCATCCTTTCCTCACTTGGGACAATGCTCTAATAATGATGATCATCACACTTTTATTTACTTACAACTCAACAATTCCAACTCGATACTTAGAACAAAGTATGACTCTATATGAATGCCTCCAGCGGTGTACCGGGATATGCAATGAAACATGAGTGACATGTATGAAAGAATTATGAAAGGTGGCTTTGCCACAAATACAATTTCAACTACATGATCATGCTAGCAATATGACAATGATGGAGCGTGTCATAATAAACGGAACGGTGGAAAGTTGCATGGAAATATATCTCGGAATGGCTATGGAAATGCCATGATAGGTAGGTATGGTGGCTGTTTTGAGGAAGATATATGGTGGGTGTATGATACCGGCGAAAAGTGCACGGTATTAGAGAGGCTAGCAATGGTGGAAGGATGGGAAAAAGTGTGTATAATCCATGGACTCAACATTAGTCATAAAGAACTCATATACTTATTGCAAAAATTTAGAAGTTATCAAAGCAAAGTATTACGCACATGCTCCTAGGGGGATAGATTGGTAGGAAAAGACCATCGCTCGTCCCCGATCGCCACTCATAAGGAAGACAATCAATAAATAAATCATGCTCCGAGTTCATCACATAACGGTTCACCATACGTGCATGCTACGGGAATCACAAACTTCAACACAATTATTCTTTAAATTCACAACTAGTCAACTAGCATGACTCTAATATCATCATCTTCATATCTCAAAACAATTATCAAGCATCAAACTTTTCTTAGTATTCAACGCACTCAAAAGAAAGTTTCACATATCTTGAATACCAAGTATATTATCATTAAGCAAATTACCATGCTATTAACAACTCTCAAAATAATCTAAGTGAAGCATGAGAGATCAATAGTTTCTTTAAAACAAATCCACCACCATGCTCTAAAAGATCTAAGTGAAGCACTAGAGCAAAAATTATCACGCTCAAAAGATATAAGTGACGCACTATGAGCAAAACTATCAAGCTCAAAAGATATAAGTGAAGCACATAGAGTATTCTACCAAATTCCAATACATGTATGGCTCTCTCAAAAGGTGTGTACATCAAGGATGATTGTGGTAAACTAACAATCAAAGACGCAAATAATACAAGACGCTCCAAGCAAAACACATATCATGTGGTGAATAAAAATATAGCCCCAAGTAAATTGCCGATGGAAGTAGATGAAAGAGGGGATGCCTTCCGGGGCATCCCCAAGCTTTGACTTTTTGGTGTCCTTGGATTATCTTGGGGGTGCCATGGGAATCCCCAAGATTAGGCTCTTGCCACTCCTTGTTCCATAATCCATCAAAAGAATTTACCCAAAACTTGAAAACTTCACAACACAAAACTCAATAGAAATCTCGTGAGCTCCGTTAGAGAAAGAAAACAAAAGACTACTTTAAGGTACTGTAATGAACTCATTCCTTATTTATATTGTTATTAAACCTACTGTATTCCAACTTCTCTATGGATTATAAACTATTTTACTAGCCATAGATTCATCAAAATAAGCAAACAACACACGAAAAACAGAATCTGTCAAAAACAGAACAGTCTGTAGTAATCTGTAACTAACGCAAACTTATGGAACTCCAAATCTTCTACCAAAATTAGAAGACCTATACAAATTTTTTATTGATCAGTAGCAATTGGAATTAGTATTTTATCACGTTCTGGTGATTTTTAATAATTCTGGCACTGAGCGCAAAGTTTCTGGAAATTACAGCAAGATCAAATAACTATCATCCAAGAAGATCCAATAGGTCTAGCTTGGCACAAACACTAATTAAAACATAAAACCACATCTAAACAGAGGCTAGATGGAATTTATTCCTAAACAGAAACGAAAACTAAAAAACTAAAAATAAAATTGGGTTGCCTCCCAACAAGCGTTATCGTTTAACGCCCCTAGCTAGGCATAAAAGCAAGGATAGATCTAGGTATTGCCATCTTTGGTAGGCAATCCATATGTGGCTCTCATGATAGATTCATATGGTAATTTTATTTTGTTTATAGGGAAGTGTTCCATTCCCTTCTTTAAGGGAAATTGGAATCTAATATTTCCTAACTTCGTATCAATAATTGCCCCAATCGTTCTAAGGAAAGGTCTACCAAGAATAATAGGACATGAAGGATTGCAATCTATATCAAGAACGATAAAATATACGGGCACATAATTCCTATTTGCAACAATAAGAACATCATTAATTCTTCCCATAGGCTTTTTAATAGTGGAATCCACAAGATGCAAGTTTAGAGAGCAATCATCAAAGTCACGGAAATCTAGCAAGTCACACAAAGTTTTTGGAATAGTGGAGACACTAGCACCCAAATCACACAAGGCATGAAACTCATAATTTTTTATTTTGATTTTAATAGTAGGTTCCCACTCATCATAGAGTTTTCTAGGTATAGAAACTTTCAACTCAAGTTTTTCTTCATAAGATTGCATCAAGGCATCAACAATGTGTTCGGTAAAGGCCTTATTTTGACTATAAGCATGAGGAGAATTTAGCACGGATTGCAACAAGGAAATACAATCAATTAAAGAGCAATTTTCATAATTAAATTCCTTGAGATCCAAAATAGTGGGTTTAGCAACATCTAGGTTTTTATTTCTTTCAATCCCACACTTATCAATTTCATCATCAAGATCTAAAAACTCCGAATTTTTAGAACGCCTTCTAGCTAAAGGAAGATCATATTCAGTTTCATCAAGATTCATATTGCAAAACAAAGATTTAATAGGGGACACATCAATAACTTTTAGATCTTCATCTTGATTTTCATGGGAATTAGAAGAACACGCTTTAATAAAGACATCTTTGGAAGCACGCATCCTAGCGGTTCTTTCTTTGCACTCATCAATGGAAATTCTCATAGCTTTGAGAGACTCATTGATATCATGCTTAGGAGGAATAGATATAAGCTTTAAAGAATCAACCTCAAGAGAAATTCTATCAACGTTCCTAGCCAAATCATCAATCTTAAGCAATTTCTCTTCAAGCAAAGCACTAAAATTCTTTTGTGAATTCATAAACTCTTTAACACTACTCTCAAATTCAGAGGGCATCTTATTAATATTTCCATAAGAGTTGTTGTAGGAATTTCCATAATTATTAGAAGGATTACTAGGATAAGGCCTAGGATTAAAATTCCCTCTATACGCGTTGTTACCAAAATTATTCCTACCAACAAAATTCACATCCATAGATTCATTATTATTCTCAATTAAAGTAGACAAAGGCATATCATTAGGATCAGAAGAAACACTCTTAGTAGCAAATAATTTCATAAGTTCATCCATCTTTCCACTCAAAACATTAATTTCTTCTATCGCATGCACTTTTTTATTAGTAGATCTTTCGGTATGCCATTGAGAATAATTAACCATAATATTATCTAGAAGTTTAGTAGCATCTCCTAGAGTGATTCCATAAAAGTGCCTCCCGCGGCCGAATCTAAAAGATTTCTAGAAGCAAAATTAAATCCGGTATAAAAGTTTTGTATAATCATCCACAAGTTCAAACCATGAGTAGGACAATTACGTATCATTAATTTCATTCTCTCCGAAGCTTGTGCAACATGTTCTTGATCAAGTTGCTTAAAATTCATAATATCGTTCCTAAGAGAGATAATCTTAGCGGGAGGAAAATACTTAGATATAAAAACATCTTTGCACTTGTTCCAAGAATCAATACTATTTTTAGGCAAAGATGAAAACCACGCTTTAGCACGATCTCTAAGTGAAAAAGGAAATAGCTTCAATTTAACGACATCATTATCGACATGTTTTTTCTTTTGCATATCACATAAATCAACGAAGCTATTCAGATGAGTAGCGGCATCTCCACTAGGAAGGCCGGCGAATTGATCTTTCATAACAAGATTCAACAAAGAAGTATTGATTTCACAAGATTCAGTATTGGCAAGAGGAGCAATCGGAGTGCTAAGGAAATCATTATTATTGGTATTAGTGAAGTCACACAATTTGGTAGTATCTTGAGCCATCGCGACGAACAAGCAATCCAACACACGAGAAAACAAACGGACGAAGAAAAGGCAACGGGAAAAAGAGGAGGAGATTGGGAAAGAGAGGGCGAATAAAACGGCAAGGGTGAAGTGGGGGAGAGGAAAACGAGAGGAAAATGGCAAATAATGTAATGCGAGAGATAGGGATTGTGATGGGTACTTGATATGGTTGACTTGCTCTTGCGTGAGCCTCCCCGGCAACGGCGCCAGAAATTCTTCTTGCTACCTCTTGAGCACTGCGTTGGATTTCCCCGAAGAGGAGGGGATGATGCATCAAAGTAGCGTAAGTATTTCCCTCAGTTTTTGAGAACCAAGGTATCAATCTAGTAGGAGGCCACGCACAAGTCCCTTGTACCTGCACAAAATGATAGCTCCTCGCAACCAACGCGATTAGGGGTTGTCAATCCCTTCACGGTCACTTACGAGAGAGAGATCTGATAGAGATGATAAATAATATTTTTGGTATTTTTGGTATAGAGATGCAAAGTAAAAATTAAAAGGCAAAGTAAAAAAAAGCAAGTATAAAAGTGATGGAGATTGATATGATGAGAATAGACCTGGGGGCCATAGGTTTCACTAGTGGCTTCTCTCAAGAGCATAGGTATTCTACGGTGGGTGAACAAATTACTGTCGAGCAATTGACAGAATTAAGCATAGTTATGAGTATATCTAGGTATGATCATGTATATAGGCATCACGTCCAAGACAACTAGACCGAAACGATTCTGCATCTACTACTATTACTCCACTCATCGACCGCTATCCAGCATGCATCTAGAGTATTAAGTTAAAAATAAAGTAACGCCTTAAGCAAGATGACATGATGTAGAGGAATAAATTCATGCAATATGATAAATACCCCATCTTGTTATCCTCGATGGCAACAATACAATACGTGCCTTGCAACCCTTTACATCACTTGGTAAGGACACGCAAGATTGAACCCAAAGCTAAGCACTTCTCCCATTGCAAGAACTACCAATCTAGTTGGCCAAACCAAACGGATAATTCGAAGAGGCTTGCAAAGATAACTCAATCATACATAAAATAATTCATAGAAGATTCAAACATCATTCATAGATAAGCTGGATCATAAACCCACAATTCATCGGTCTCAACAAACACATCGCAAAAAGAAGATTACATCGAATAGATCTCCACGAGAGAGGGGGAGAACATTGTATTGAGATCCAAAAAGAGAGAAGAAGCCATCTGGCTACTAGCTATGGACCCGAAGGTCTGAAGTAAACTACTCACACTTCATTGGAGAGGCTTTGATGATGATGTAGAAGCCCTCCGTGGTGGATGCCCCCTTCGGTGGAGCTCCGGAACAGGCCCCAAGATGGGATCTCGTGGATACAGGAAGTGCGGCGGTGGAATTAGGTTTTTGGCTCCTGTTCTGATCGTTTGGGGTACGTAGGTATATATAGGAGGAAGAATGCGTCGGTGGAGCAACAGGGGGCCACGAGGCAGGGGGGCGCGCCCTAGGGGGGCGCACCCCCACCCTCGTGACCGCCTCTTCTGTGCCTTGGCGTAGGGTCCAAGTCTCCTGGATCTAGTTCGGTGAGAAAATCACGTTTCCGAAGGTTTCATTCCGTTTGGACTCCGGTTAATAGGTTAGTCCCAAAAATAATATAAAAGTGGAAAATAAAGCCCAATATAGTCCAAAACAGTAGATAAAGTAGCATGGAGCAATCAAAAATTATAGATACGTTGGAGACGTATCAGGTGCCCCCCTCCACCATAATACACCTCGGTCATATCGTCGTAGTGCTCAGACGAAGCCCTGCGCCGGTAGCTTCATCATCACCGTCATCACGCCGTTGTGCTGACGAAGCTCTTCCCCGACACTCTACTGGATCATGAGTTCGTGGGATGTCACCGAGCTGAACGTGTGCAGATCGCGGAGGTGCCGTACCTTCGGTGCTAGGATCGGTCGATCGTGAAGACGTATGACTACATCAACCGCATTGTCATAACGCTTCCGCTTTCGGTCTACGAGGGTACGTGGACAACACTCTCCACTCTCATTGCTGTGCATCACCATGATCTTGCGTGTGCGTAGGAAATTTTGGAAATTACTACGTTCCCCAACAGTGGAATCCGAGCCAGGTTTATGCGTAGATGTTATATGCACGAGTAGAACACAAGTGAGTTGTGGGCGATACTAGTCATACTACTTACCAGCATGTCATACTTTAATTCGGTGGTATTGGGGGTTACCTTATTTGTGGTTTTAGCCATGAGGCACTTGGCGGTGATGCTCTCATTGGGTGAGTCGAAGAGAGACACCCGTGGAGTCGTCGCAATGGCGACGGAGGCCATGACAACCGACTCACCATCTTCATCAACGTCATCATCCTCATTGTACTCTTCTTGTACCACCAATGCCTTGGGAGGAGTCTTCTTGGTGAAGTTGCTCTTGTTGGGGAACGACTTGGCCTTGTCCTATCGGACGAGCTTGCCACCATTGTCTTCCCTCTTCTCATAAGGGCACTCCGCAACAAAGTGACTCACATTGCCACAATTGAAGCAAGTCCTCACTCGTTGCTTGCCCTTTGCGCCACTTGAATTGTTCTTGTTGAAGTTGGGCCTTGAGTTCTTCTTGCTCCAAAATTTCCTTGAAGCAAGGGCCATGTGTTCATGATAGGCATACTTCATATCTTCGAGGTTGCTCTCCTCTTCTTCCTCTTCATCCTCTTCCTCCATACTAACCTTGTCCTTTAGAGCAAGGTTGGGCTTCTTTACTCTTTGAGAGCGTAGTACCGCATTGTCAGCGGTCTTGTCCAAGATGCTCATAGCAACGAACTCATCCAACACTTCACTTGAGGACAAGGTGTGGAAGTCCGGCCTTTGACGAATGACGAAGGACATGGCTTTGTGGTAGGGCATCATTGCCTTGAGGAATTTGCGCTTGATCCAATTGTCATCCGTGTCCTTACTTCCATGATCTCGGAGAGAGACCGCGAGTTTGGTTACCCTCATCGGCTTCATCTTGCACCACTTCATAGTTGGAGCATTGAATGCTTGCGCTTCCCCGATAGAGGGAAACCACTTGGTGCCAAGCATCTTTGGCCATGGAGTAGGGTCGTAGATGAGGAAGATCTTCGGGTGGGATTGCTTCTTGGATGATGAAGAGAGCATTCTCATTGAATTGATTATCCACGGCTTCTCTAGGAGTGAAGTTGCTTCAGTCATGCGGATAGAAACATTCTTCAATGATTCTCCAAAGGTTAGTGTTCACATGATTTAAATGACGCTTAAAGCGATAGACCCAAGAATCAAATTCTATATTCTTCTCAATCTTAGGGGCCGGGCCGGCATGATTCAAATGAGTGGAAGGAAGCGGTCCACCATAGACAAGTGGAGGTGCCACATGGGCAAAGATGTCGGTGCCATTTTTACCACTAGAAGACGGAGCTTTCTCGCTAGTAGCTTCCCCCTTGTCGGAGGTAGCATCCGTCACCTTGTTAGCGAGATCACCCACTTTCAATGGTGCGGTGGAAAGTTTAAGCCCTTCTAAGAATTTATTAAACATGCTTTCGACCTCGGTCGTCATGGAGGTTTTCAATGTGTCCAACGCCACATTGAATTCCTCACGAGAGACCACGGTTCCCCCATCTCCCGTAGATGAGACAGGATTCGCACCGGAGTGCTCCTCCACATCGTCTACAGTCAACCATACTCTTCGGACGGTAAAGTCCTTAAAAAAGAGACGAGGCTCTGATACCAATTGAAAGGATTGATATAGTTGACTAGAGGGGGGGTGAATAGGAAAAACAATTTTTAGCTTTTCTTTACCAATTTAAACTTTGCATCAAAGTAGGTTGTCTAGATATGCAACTAGGTGAGCAACCTATATGATGCAACAACAATAAGCACACAAGCAAGCAAGAGATATAACGCAAATAAGCTTACACAATTAAAGGCACGAGATAACCAAGAGTGGAGCCGGTGAAGATGAGAATGTGTTACCGAAGTTCCTTCCCTTTGAAGGGAAGTACGTCTCCGTTGGAGCGGTGTGGAGGCACAATGCTCCCCAAGAAGCCACTAGGGCCACCGTATTCTCCTCACGCCCTCACACAATGTGAGATGCCGTGATTCCACTATTGGTGCCCTTGGAGGCGGCGACCGGACCTTTACAAACAAGGTTGGGGCAATCTCCACAACTTAATTGGAGGCTCCCAACGACACCACGAAGCTTCACCACAATGGACTATGGCTCCATGGTGACCTCAACCGTCTAGGGTGCTCAAACACCCAAGAGTAACAAGATCCGCAAGGGATTAGTGGGGGAATCAAATTTCTCTTGGTGGAAGTGTAGATCGGGGCCTTCTCAACCACTCTCGAGCAAATCAAAAAGTTTGATTGGCTAGGGAGTGAGATCGGGTGAAAATGGAGCTTAGAGCAACAATGGAGCTTAGGTTTGGAAGAGATGGTCAACTAGAGGAAGAAGACACCCCTTTTATAGTCGAGAACTAAATCCAACCATTATCCACCTAACTAGCCCGTGACTTGCGGTACTACCGCCCCTGACAAGCGGTACTACCGCACGGCCACACGGTACTACCGCGAGTGACCGCGGTACTACCGCTGCTACGGCAGGAACTAGGTCAAGCCTGAAGCACAGAGGCTGAGAGCGGTACTTCCGCATGCGCGCTACTACCACTCCCCCTTGCGGTACTACCGCAAGGCAGGACTGGCCTAGCCTGGGAAGGACGCGGATGAATAAAAGTACATCCGTGCTTACTTCCGCTGAAAAACAATCGATGCAAAAATCCGACACGGTACTACAGTTGGAGGAGCGGTACTACCGCGTGGCGGCTGAGCCAGGCCAGGGCACGCGGTACTACCGCGCACATGGTGCGGTACTACCGCGGAGGCGCGGATGTAAAAAATTACATCTGCCCCTACTACCGCATCGCAGCGGCACTTGGCCTGGGGGCCACGATACTGCAGCTCCACAAGAGCGGCACTACCGTGGGCTCCTGCGGTACTACCGCGCCGAGGACCGGTACTACCGCAGGTGCCTGCGGTACTACCGCTCCAGGGAGCAGTACTACCGCAAGCCCAATATCAGCAACCAAGACATAATGCATAGAGAAGAAACGGAGGATGCTCCAAAGCGCAAGGGAAAGGTGGAGACAAGGAAGAAAATATGTATGTGATGATTCCACCCGAACCTTTCCGAAACGGACCCCCTCTTGATAGTACGGCTTTCCTACGACTCAATTCCACCGAAAAGAAACGTAAAAGAACGCCGTCTTCAATAGTCTTCGAGGGGCACCAAACCGTCTTGTGCCTAGCGATGAAACGTCTGAGAAACTCAAGGCACATGATTAGTCCGCAAAAGCATTGTCATCAATCACCAAAACACCTTAGGGATAAATATGCCCTTACAACATGCTTCGCACACAGGTGGCTGTCGGGTGTCAGTTTCTTCAACTTTAGTTAAATCGAGTGTGGCTACGCCCGGTCCTTGTTGAAGGTTAAAACAGCACATACTTGACGAAATATCGTTGTGGTTTTGATGCGTAGGTAAGAACGGTTCTTGTTCAGCCCGTAGCAGCCACGTAAAACTTGCAACAACAAATTAGAGGACGTCTAACTTGTTTTTGCAGGGCATGTTGTGATGTGATATGGTCAAGACATGATGCTAAATTTTATTGTATGAGATGATCATGTTTTGTAACAAAGTTATTGGCAACTGGCAGGAGCCATATGGTTGTCGCTTTATTGTATGAAATGCAATCGCCATGTAATTGCTTTACTTTATCACTAAGAGGTAGCGATAGTCGTAGAAGCAATAGTTGGCGAGACGACAACGATGCTATGATGGAGATCAAGGTGTCGCGTCGGTGACGATGGTGATCATGACGGTGCTTTGGAGATGGAGATCAAAGGCACAAGATGATGATGGCCATATCATATCACTTATATTGATTGCATGTGATGTTTATCCTTTATGCATCTTATTTTGCTTAGATCGACGGTAGCATTATAAGATGATCTCTCACTAAATTTCAAGGTATAAGTGTTCTCCCTGAGTATGCACCGTTATGAAGTTAAATCGTGCCGAGACAAAGACGTGATGATCGGGTGTGATAAGCTCTACGTTCACATACAACGGGTGCAAGCCAGTTTTGCACACGCAGAATACTCGGGTTAAACTTGACGAGCCTAGCATATGCAGATATGGCCTCGGAACACTGAGACATAAAGGTCGAGCGTGAATCATATAGTAGATATGATCAACATATATAGTGATGTTCACCAATGAAAACTACTCCATCTCACGTGATGATCGGACATGGTTAAGTTGATATGGATTGCGTGATCACTTAGATGATTAGAGGGATGTCTATCCAAGTGGGAATTCTTAAGTAATTTGATTAATTCAACTTTAATTTATCATGAACTTAGTACCTGATAGTATTTTGCATGTCTATGTTGTTGTAGATCAATAGCTCGCATTTAGCTCCCCTGTTTTATTTTTGATATGTTCCTAGAGAAAACTAAGTTGAAAGAAGTTAGTAGAAATGATGCGGATTGGATCCGTGATCTGAGGATTATCCTCATTGCTGCACAGAAGAATTATATCCTTGATGCACCGCTTGGTGACAGACCGATTGCAGGAGCAGATGCAGACGTTATGAACGTTTGGCAAGCTCGATGTGATGACTACTTGATAGTTTAGTGCACCATGCTTTACAGCTTAGAATCGGGGCTTCAAAGACGTTTTGAACGCCACAGAGCATATGAGATGTTCCAAGAGTTGAAATTAGTATTTCAGACTCATGCCCATGACGAAAGGTATGAGACCTTTAACAAGCACTTTGCCTACAAGATGGAGGAGAATTGCTCAGCTAGTGAGCATGTGCTCAGAATGTATGAGTACTACAATCACTTGAATCAAGTGGGAGTTAATCTTCCAGATAAGATAGTGATTGACAGAGTTCTCTAGTCACTATCACCAAGTTACTAGAACTTCGTGATGAACTATAATATGCAAGGGATAACGGTAACGATACCCAAGCTCTTCGTGATGCTGAAATCGACGAAGGTAGAAATCAAGAAAAGCATCAAATGTTGATGGTTGACAAGACCACTAGTTTCAAGAAAAGGGCAAAGGGAAGAAGGGGAACTTCAAGAAGAACGGCAAGCAAGTTGCTGCTTAAGTGAAGAAGCCCAAGTCTGGACCTAAGCCTGAGACTAAGTGCTTCTACTGCAAAGGGACTGGTCACTGGAAGAAGAACTGTCCCAGTATTTGGCAGATAAGAAGGATGAAAAAGTGAACAAAGGTATATTTGATATACATGTTATTGATGTGTACTAGTGTTTATAGCAACCCCTCAGTATTTGATACTAGTTCAGTTGCTAAGATTAGTAACTCAAAACGGGAGTTGCAGAATGAACAGAGACTAGTTAAGGGTGAAGTGACGATGTGTGTTGGAAGTGGTTCCAAGATTGATATGATCATCTTCGCACACTCCCTATACTTTCGGGATTAGTGTTGAACCTAAATAAAAGTTGTTTGGTGTTTGCGTTAAGCATGAATATGATTTGATCATGTTTATTGCAATACGGTTATTCATTTAAAGTCAGAGAATAATTGTTGTTCTGTTTACATGAATAAAACCTTCAATGGTCATACACCCAAGGTGAATGGTTTATTGAATCTTGATCGTAGTGATACACATATTCATAATATTGAAGCCAAAAGATGCAAAGTTAATAATGATAGTGCAACTTATTTGTGGCACTGCCGTTTAGGTCATATTGGTGTAAAGCGCATGAAGAAAATCCATGTTGATGGGCTTTTGGAATCACTTGATTATGAATCAGTTGATGCTTGCGAACCATGCCTCATGGGCAAGATGACTAAGACTCCATTCTCCGAAACAATGGAGCGAGCAACAGACTTGTTGGAAATAATACATACTGATGTATGTAGTCTGATGAGTGTTGAGGCTCGCGGTAGGTATCGTTATTTTCTGACCTTCACAGATGATTTGAGCAGATATGGGTATATCTACTTGATGAAACATAAATCTGAAACATTTGAAAAGTTCAAATAATTTCATAGTGAAGTGGAAAATCATCATAACAAGAAAATAAAGTTTCTATGATCTGATCGTGGAGGAGAATATTTGAGTTACGAGTTTGGTCTTCATTTGAAACAATGTGGAATAGTTTCGCAACTCACGCCACCTGGAACACCACAGCGTAATGGTGTATCCGAACATCGTAACCATACTTTATTAGATATGGTGCAATCTATGATGTCTCTTACGGATTTACCACTATCGTTTTGGGGTTATGCATTAGAGACAGTTGCATTCACGTTAAATAGGGCACCATCTAAATCCGTTAAGACAACACTATATGAACTGTGTTTTGGCAAGAAACCAAAGTTGTCGTTTCTTAAAGTTTGGGGTTGCAATGCTTATGTGAAAAAGTTTCATCCTGATAAGCTCAAACCCAAATCATAGAAATGTGTCTTCATAGGATACCCAAAGGAGACAGTTGGGTACACCTTCTATCACGGATCCGAAGGCAAGACATTCATTGCTAAGAATGGATCCTTTCTAGAGAAGGAGTTTCTCTCGAAAGAAGTTAGCGGGAGGAAAGTAGAACTTGATGATGTAACTGTACCTACTCCCTTATTGGAAAGTAGTTCATCACAGAAATCTGTTCCTGTGACTCCTACACCAATTAGTGAGGAAGCTAATGATGATGATCATGTAACTTCAGATCAAGTTACTACCGAACCTCGTAGGTCAACCAGAGTGAGATCCGCACAAGAGTGGTACGGTAATCCTGTTCTGGAGGTCATGTTACTTGACCATGACAAACCTACAAACTATGAGGAAGCGATGATGAGCCCAGATTCCGCAAAATGGCTTGAGGCCATGAAATCTGAGATGGGATCCATGTATGAGAACAAAGTGTGGACTTTGGTTGACTTGCCCGATGATCGGCAAGCCATAGAAAATAAATGGATCTTCAAGAGGAAGACGGATGCTGATAGTAGTGTTACTATCTACAAAGCTAGATTTGTCGAAAAAGGTTTTTGACAAAGTTCAAGGTGTTGACTACGATGAGATTTTCTCACTCGTAGCGATGCTTAAGTCTGTCCGAATCATGTTAGCAAGTTGCCACATTTTATGAAATCTG
The DNA here is from genome assembly GCA_021605205.1 of Aegilops longissima. Lineage (NCBI taxonomy): Eukaryota > Viridiplantae > Streptophyta > Magnoliopsida > Poales > Poaceae > Aegilops > Aegilops longissima. The sequence continues at coordinate 604,955,048 of CM038676.1, read as the reverse complement.
GCAAATGGACGTCAAAACTACATTCCTTAATGGATTTATTAAAGAAGAGTTGTATATGATGCAACCAAAAGGTTTTGTCGATCCTAAAGGTGCTAACAAAATGTGCAAGCTCTAGCGATCCATCTATGGACTGGTGCAAGCATCTCGGAGTTGGAATATACGATTTGATGAGTTGATCAAAGCATATAGTTTTATACAGACTTGCGCTGAAGCCTGTATTTACAAGAAAGTGAGTGGGAGCACTACAACATTTCTGATAAGTATATGTGAATGACATATTGTTGATCGGAAATAATGTAGAATTTTCTGGAAAGCATAAAGGAGTTTTTCACAGAAAGACCTCGGTGAAACTGCTTACATATTGAGCATCAAGATCTATAGAAATGGATCAAGACGCTTGATAAGTTTTTTCAATGAGTACATACCTTGACAACATTTTGAAGTAGTTCAAAATGGAACAGCCAAAGAAAGAGTTCTTGCATGTGTTGCAAGGTGTGAAATTGTGTAATACTCAAAGCCCGACCGCGGCAGAAGACAGAAAGAGAATGAAAGTCATTCCCTATGCCTCAGCCATAGGTTCTATAAAGTATGCCATGCTGTGTACCAGATCTATTGTATACCCTACACTGAGTTTGGCAAGGGAGTACAATAGTGATCTAGAAGTAGATCACTAGATAGCGGTCAAAATTATCCTTAGTGGAATAAGGGTATGTTTCTCGATTATGGAGGTTACAAAAGGTTCGTCGTAAAGATTTGCGTCGATGCAAGCTTTGACACCGATCTGGATGACTCTAAGTCTCGATCTAGATACATATTGAAAGTGGGAGCAATTATCTAGAGTAGCTCCGTGCAGAGCATTGTTGACATAGAAGTTTGCAAAATACATACGGATCTGAATATGGCAGACCCGTTGACTAAACTTCTCTCACAAGAAAAATATGATCACACCTTAGTACTCTTTGGGTGTTAATCACATGGCGATGTGAACTAAGATTACCGACTCTAGTAAACCCTTTGAGTGTTGGTCACATGGCGATGTGAACTATGGGTGTTAATCACATGGTTATATGAACTATTGTAAATCACATGGCGATGTGAACTAGATCATTGACTCTAGTGCAAGTGGAGACTGAAGGAAATATGCCCTAGAGGCAATAATAAAGTTGTTATTTATATTACCTTATATCATGATAAATGTTTATTATTCATGCTAGAATTGTATTAACCAGAAACTTTGTACATGTGTGAATACATAGACAAGCAGTGTCACTAGTATGCCTCTACTTGACTAGCTCATTTGAATCAAAGATGGTTAAGTTTCCTAGCCATAGACATGAGTTTTCATTTGATTAACGGGATCACATCATTAGAGAATGATGTGATTGACTTGACCCATTCCGTTAGCTTAGCACTTGATCGTTTAGTATGTTGCTATTGCTTTCTTCATGACTTATACATGTTCCTATGACTATGAGATTATGCAACTCCGAATATCGGAGGAACACTTTGTGTGCTACCAAGCGTCCTGGCGTAACTAGGTGATCATAAAGGTGCTCTACAGGTGTCTCCGATGGTACTTGTTGAGTTGGCATAGATCGAGATTAGGATTTGTCACTCCGATTGTCGGAGAGGTATCTCTAGCCCTCTCGGTAATGCACATCACTATAAGCCTTGCAAGCAATGTGACTAATGAGTTAGTTGCGGGATGATGCATTACGGAACGAGTAAAGAGACTTGCCGGTAACGAGATTGAACTAGGTATTGAGATACCGACGATCGAATCTCGGGCAAGTAACATACCGATGACAAAGGGAACAACGTATGTTGTTATGCGGTTTGACCGATAAAGATCCTCGTAGAATATGTAGGAGCCAATATGAGCATCCAGGTTCCGCTATTGGTTATTGACCAGAGACGTGTCTCGGTCATGTCTACATAGTTCTCGAACCCGTAGGGTCCGCACGCTTAACGTTTGGTGATGATCGGTATTATGAGTTTATGTGATTTGATGTGCCGAAGGTTGTCGGGAGTCCCGGATGAGATCACGAACATGACGAGGAGTCTCGAAATGGTCGAGGTGTAAAGATCAATATATTGGAAGGCTATATTCGGACATCATAAAGGTTCCGAGTGGTTCGGGCATTTTTCCGGAGTACCGGGAGGTTACCGAAACCCCCCGGGAGAAGTTATGGGCCTTATGGGCCATAAAAAGGAAGCACACCAGCCCACAAGGGGCTGGTGCGCCCCCCTTGGGCAGGAGGCCGAATTGGAATAGGTTGGGGGGGCTTTCCTTCTCTCCTACTCCTCCTTCCCTTCCTCTCCTACTCCAACTAGGGAAGGGGGGGAATCCTACTCCCCTAGGGCACGCCATAGAGAGGGTCGGCCCCTCCCCTCCTCCTCCACTCCTTTATATACGGGGGAAGGGGGCACCCCATAGACACACAAGTTGATCATTGATCTTTTAGCCGTGTGTGGTGCCCCCTCCACCATAATCCACCTCGGTCATATTGTCATAGTGCTTAGGCGAAGCCCTGCGTCGGTAGCTTCATCATCACCGTCATCATGCCGTCGTGCTGACGAAGATCTTCCCCGACACTCTACTGGATCGTGAGTTCGTGGGACGTCACCGAGCCGAACGTGTGCAGATCGCGGAGGTGTCGTACCTTCGGTGCTAGGATCGGTCGACCGTGAAGACGTACGACTACATCAACCGTGTTGTCATAACGCTTCCGCTTTCGGTCTACGAGGGTACGTGGACAACACTCTCCCGTCTCGTTGTTGTGCATCACCATGATCTTGCGTGTGCGTAGGAATTTTTTTGAAATTACTACATTCCCCAACAATACTGCCTTCATATTATTGAAAATTTCACAATACTGGAAATGAAATGTTCTTATTGTCCTTTCACCTATCACCTATTCTGATCATTAGCTAAAAAAACCTATTCTGACCAGTTTCTAGAGAAACTAAGCAATTTACTATAGGTAGATAATGAGAGAACCTCACGTAATCAATCAATAAAAACAGTTTGATGTTTTGCTTTTCAAAAGAGAATAGTATCGATGCAGAAATTAAAGAGCATTTATTATGCTAGCTAATTTTCTTGTTCCTCCTTTTCTAATAGAAAATACAAAAGCCTAATCTCCAACAGATATAACACAAACTACAAAAATCGTGCATATAGGAAATAGTCATGTCATCGAGTGGTTCCATTTTTGTGCATCCCTTTGGTCGTCTATTTCCCTAAACATGTCCTACATTAGCCATTTCCTAAAATTAAAATGCTAAACTATATTATTTAACATACAGACAAAAGTAAAATGGTGTTGGCTCTTTCTTGAATTCAGGTCAATTTTGGTTAGTTGCATATACTGAATTAAGGGCGTGTTCTGAAGCCCTCCGCCATAGCAAAAAAATCCTCAACTCCCACTCCAGGAATCCTCTGCCAGCTTCTCACCATGGATCCGGGCGCGAGCGCTCCGTTCGGCAAGATGGAAAACCCTATTTGACACATTTTGCATCAAAACCTCGGCGAATCGCACGGGCGGGGCAACCTAGCAAGCGATTTGGACCGGCCCAACCATAGTGTACGTACAACTTTCACATTATGGTTTTGAGAACCTTCTACAGGACTCCTTGCCAGTTTTTACTGGTTTTTGGAACTTTCTAGAAGTTCCTAAACCAATTTTTATTTTTCGTTTTTAATTTTCCTATTTTTTTATTTATCTGTCCTTTTTATTTATTTTTCTACTTCTTTTATTATTTTCTATTTTTGTTTCTTTTTTATTTTCCTTTTATATACTTTTCGATAATTTAATTTTTACTTACATTTCAAAAATTACACAGGAATTTCCAAAAATGCTCCTGTTTTCAAATTTTGGTCAAAATTTCAGAAAATATACAGGAATTCCAAAAGGTTCCTTCTTTAAAAATAATTCACAATTTGCAAAAATGTTCATGGTTCAAAAAATGTCAGTAATTTCCAAAAGTGCTTGTGGTTTCAAAATTTAATTAGAATTTGAAAAGATGTTCGCATTTTAGAAAAATGTTCAACAAATTTTAAAATGTTCAGGCTTTCATTTTTTGAAAGAATTTCGTGAATTTTTTATTTTCTAAAAATGTTCACAAGTTGAAAAAATTTGTGGTTTCCATTTTTTATTCAGAATATCTGAAATGTTCCTTATTTCAAATATTATTTTCACTAATTCAAAAAGAATCATGGTTTGAAAATTTGATCAGAATTTCAAAAGATATTCGCATTTCAGAAAAATGTTTAACAATTTTAGAAAATGTTCACGGTTCCAATTTACGTTAGGAATTTCGTGAATTGTTCCATCTTCTAAAAAAGTTCACAAGTTGAAAACAAATTGTGATTTCAATTTGTTGTTTGGAATATCTGAATTTTTCGACTTTTCAAATATTTGTTCACCAATTCAAAAAATCGTAGTATTATTTTTTTTCAAAAACTCTAAAAATGGTTCTTGGTTTTCAAAATCAATTTTCCACTTTTTCAAATTTTTTTCACATATTCCAAATTATGTTCTTGTCTCTGGAATTTTTTTGGTAACTCAAAAAATTATCAAACTTTTTAAAATATACATTTTCATAAAAGTTACACTTATGTTCACTACAGTAACTAAGTTGGGTCTAGTTCCAGTTCGCCATAGTAGCCCAGTCCGATTTATAGTTCTTTAAGCTATGGGCCACCATTCTATCAACAATGCTAGTTTGGTGGGGTGGCTATGAACACACGATCGCAGGCACAACTCAATGGGCCGACGTCGCTCCCTTCCTTTTGTTTTTTTGGTTTGTAGGACCTTGAGAAGAGGTGTCTAGAGGGGGGGTGATTAGACACTAAGAATCAAAGTTGCAGTTTTTAACTTCTTTAAGTTTAAGTGGAGTTTAGGCACAAGTTTAACATTCACAATACATAACAAACAAGCATGCAAAGAGTATATGAGCAGCGGAAAGTAAAGCATGCAACTTGCAAGAATGTAAAGGGAAGGGTTTTGGAGGATTCAAACGCAATTGGAGACATGGATGTTTTTGTCGTGGTTCCGATATGTGGTGCTATCGTACATCCACGTTGATGGAGACTTCAACCCACGAAGGGTAACGGTTGCGCGAGTCCACGGAGGGCTCCACCCACGAAGGTGAAGAAGCAACCTTGTCTATCCCACCATGGCCATCGCCCACGAAGGACTTGCCTCACTAGCGGTAGATCTTCACGAAGTAGGCGATCTCCTTGCCCTTACAAACTCCTTGGTTCAACTCCACAATCTTGTCGGAGGCTCCCAAGTGACACCTAGCCAATCTAGGAGACACCACTCTCCAAGAAGTAACAAATGGTGTGTTGATGATGAACTCCTTGCTCTTGTGCTTCAAATGATAGTCTCCCCAACACTCAACTCTCTCTCATGGAATTTGGATCTGGTGGAAAGAAGATTTGAGTGGAAAGCAACTTGGGAAGGCTAGAGATCAAGATTCATATGGTAGGAATGGAATATCTTGGCCTCAACACATGAGTAGGTGGTTCTCTCTCAGAACTGGTAAGTTGGAAGTGTAGGTTTGTTCTGATGGCTCTCTCCACGAATGAAGAGGAGGTGGAGGGTATATATAGCCTCCACACAAAATCTAACCGTTACACACAATTTACCAAACTCGGTGGGACCGAATCAACAAACTCGGTCGGACCGATTTAGTAAACCTAGTGACCGTTAGTGATTTCGGTGGGACCGATATGATTAGGGTTAGAGCAAAACGTAATCTCGGTGAGACCGATTACACAAACTCGGTGAGACCGAATACTCAAACTCGGTGAGACCGATTTTGGTAGCAAGTTAACCAGAGAGTTTGCATTGTAATCTTGGTAGTACCGATTGCTCAAACTCGGTGAGACCGATTTGGTAATGGACATACACAGAGAGATTGCAATCCCATCTCGGTGAGACCGATTTGCATAGGGTTTGTGGCAGTGGCTATGACATCTGAACTCGGTGGCGCCGGATAGAAAGAATCGGTGGGGCCGAGTTTGACTTGGGTTTAGGTCATATGTGGAAGTGGGAAAGTAGTTGAGGGTTTTGGAGCATATCACTAAGCACTGTGGAGCAAGAAACTCATTAAGCAACACCTCATCCCTTCTTGATAGTATTGGCTTTTCCTATAGACTCAATGTGATCTTGGATCACTAAAATATAAAATGAAGAGTCTTGAGCTTGAAGCTTGAGCCAATCCTTTGTCCTTAGCATCTTGAAGGAGTTCCCACATCTTTTAGTCCATGCCACTCCATTGTTGAACTTATCTGAAACATACTAGATAAAAGTGTTAGTCCGACAAGAGATATGTTGACATTAATTACCAAAACCACCTAGGGAGCACTTGTGCTTTCAATCTCCCCCTTTGGTAATTGATGACAACATACATCAAAGCTTTAGATAAAGATATAAAGAATAGCAAGTAAAGCTTTGGAAAGACATGTAACAAGCATAGGCTCCCCCTACATGTATGCAATCATGTGAATATGGAATAGAGAAGCATGTGAGAGCATAACCATGATAGAGTAGGCAATGTGTTACATGTATCTTGGCCATATGCATCAGAGCAAAGAATATTAAAGAAAATACCTTCATGCTCATGAGTCCTTCTTGCAAACAGTATGTACATCAGCAAGAATTCCTCATACACATGATTGTGATGCATATACTTACCTTGTAGTCTTGAGTTGGCTTAGGATGGAATGAACCTGCGTAAACAAGGTTAGATAACACAGATACACTTACTAGCCAGAGCAAACAGAAGAAACTACAAGAATACCAAGACTGGGATGACATGTAGAGAGTGAGTACTAAGTACCACATTGGATTAGACATGTCCCCAAGGGTAAAGATATGCAATGAATTTAAATGATTTCTTTCCCTTAGATGTCTTGCTCCCCCTGAATCTAGCATGGGATACTGGGAGAAGATAGGGAACAGAAAATCAGAGCTGAAAGATATAAAAGAACAGAGCAAATGCAAATAAGCACATATGAACATATATTTCCCCTCAAGAAGACATGTGGCATCTCTCCTCTTGAATACCAAGCATCTGGGATCCTTGATAAATACTTTCTACTTGAGTATTCTCTCCCCCTGGAGATCTCTTTATCCCCCTGAGGAGGTGATACTTTCTCTCTCTGATGTGATCTCTCTAAGTGATAAGCTTTGATGTGATCTCTCTCTCCCCCTTTGACATCAATTTCCAAGAAGGGTTTGATCCTTGAGTCACAGCACAAAGCATTTTTATAAATGTGATGCTTGTAGAGGACAAGATTCATTGAGTGGAGCTGGATCAAAAGAAACACAGAATAAGTGGCAAACTGTTTTTCTTGTTGTGTAATCGGTGGCACCGAGTGGTATGCTTCTGTTGTGCCGAAAGGATTCGGTTGGACCGAGAATAACAAATCGGTGAAACCGAGTTCATCGCAGAGAAAACACTTGTCACCTCAGCTCACTAGACTAGTAAGATCTCACAAAGATTTGCAAGGAATTTACTGAATGATTTGCAAGGAATTGGATGCAGGAAATGCAGAGCAACCAGAAAAGAAAAGAAAGAAATCTAGATGAAGTTTTTATTGAAAGGGGAAACAAATATGCATGAGACAAATGCAAAAGCACAGAAAAGAACACGAGAGAACTTCACCTAGAGATGGTCGGCGACAAAGTCACCTATGTTAGAGTATATTGACTTAGGAGTCAAGTGAGATCACTTGATCATAGGTCATACTCATCGTTTAAGCTCAAAATGGGGTTACCATTTTTCGTTTAAGCATCTTGATGTATTCACATCTTGTCGAGTTGCTTTAGCTCATGGCTTGGAGTAAAGCTTCTCTAAGATGGAATAAATACCTTGGTTGGTGGTGTTGATCATGTAGTTGAACTTGTGTGGGTTGCTCAACGTTGAAGTAGCTCATCAAGAGTTGGGAGCACCACTTGGAATTTGAGTCCATCTACCTACATGGGTTAGTTCTTGCAAGGAAGAGCACTTGTGTATCCAAAATGACAATCATGAAGCTCAGCATAGACTTTGTCAAAGGATATGTTTGAATGGTTCCGTGCTTCCTTGTTTTCAACCACCTTAGTGTAGAGACTTGGTGATGTAGAGATTGCTCGAGATGTGAGTAGGTTACAATCTCATGGAATTTGATTCAACCAAGGACCTACATGGGTTAGATAACATGCAAGATGCAAATATATTCAAGACATAAGATTTTCATCATAAGAGATATATCATGGATTAGTCATAAGCTCATGTCTTGCATGTATCCAATGGAGTTTCTACTCCAAGTTTGAAGCATCAATGATGTTCAATTCTCCTCTCAACCTGCAAAACACTTTCTCATCAAGAGGTTTAGTGAATATATTCGCTAATTGCTTTTCGGTGCGAACATGCTTAAGATTAATGTCACCCTTAGCAACATGATCTCGAATGAAATGATGACGAACTTCAATATGCTTAGTTCGAGAATGTTGTACGGGATTATGACCAATTTTGATAGCACTTTAATTGTCACAAAGCAATGGAACATGTTTCACATATATCCCATAATCTTTAAGAGTTTGGGTCATCCAAAGTAATTGAGCACAACATTAACCAGCGGCAATGTACTCCGCTTCGGCGGTAGATAAGGATACCGAGTTTTGTTTCTTGGAAGACTAAGACACAAGAGATCTACCAAGAAATTGACAAGTACCCGAAGTGGACTTTCTATCAACCTTGTCTCCGGCATAGTCCGAGTCGGAGTAGCCAACAAGATCGAAAGAGACCCTCTTAGGATACCAAATGCCAAAATTTGGTGTATGAATTAAGTATCTCACTATCCTTTTTACGGCCTTAAGATGACATTCTTTAGGAGCAGCTTGATATCGTGCACACATGCACACACTTAGCATGATATCGGGACGTGAAGCACATAGATATAACAATGAGCCAATCATAGAGCGATAAACCTTTTGATCAACCGGTTTACCATCTTTGGTCAAATCAAGATGTCCACTAGTAGGCATGGGTGTGGGCATACCTTTGCATTCTTGCATATTGAACTTCTTGAATAATTCCTTAGTGTACTTCGTTTGAGAGACAAAAGTACCTTCCTTAGTTTGCTTGATTTGCAACCCAAGAAAGAATTTGAGTTCACTCATCATTGACATCTCAAACTTCTCCGACATTACTTTCCAAACTTCTCACTAAAATGAGGGTTAGTTGATCCAAATATGATATCATCAACATAAATTTGGCATACAAATAATTCTCCATTAACCCTTTTAGTGAAAAGTGTGGAATTAATTTTCCCAATTTCAAATCCCTTTTCAAGAAGAAACTTGGTCAAGCATTTATACCAAGCTCTAGGAGCTTGTTTAAGACCATAAAGAGCTTTGTGAAGTTTGTAAACATGATTGGGTTTCTTAGGATTGATAAAGCCGGGAGGTTGTTTAACATAAACTTCCTCCTCTATTTCACCATTTAGAAAAGCACTTTTAATGTCCATTTGGTATAAAATGATATCATGGTGATTAGCATAGGCAAGTAAGATGCGAATGGACTCAAGTCTAGCAACGGGAGCATAAGTCTCACCATAGTCCATACCTTCGACTTGTGTGTAGCCTTGGGCGACGAGACGTGCTTTGTTGCGAACTACTTGTCCATCTTCATCTTGCTTGTTGCGAAACACCCATTTGGTACCGATGATGTTGTGGTTGTTGTCGGGCTTCTCAACCAATGTCCAAACTTGGTTTCTCTCAAAGTTGTGTAGCTCTTCATGCATAGCATTTATCCAATCCGGATCTTCCAATGCTTCTTCGACCTTCATAGGTTCAATGCTAGAGATGAAAGAATAGTTTTCACAAAAGTTAGCTAAACGAGTTTTAGAGCGAGTGATTCTCCCGGTTTGAATAGCATTGTAGATTTGCTCTACGGGATGGTCTTTAGCAATTCTTGCTCGAACTCGTGATAGTTTTTGCTTGAGTCTTGGTTGCACATCTTCTTCATCTTGTTCTTCTTCTTCTTCTTGATCTTCTTCATTGTTGGCGTTGGCGTTTTCTTGTCGTGGTGGAGAAGGAGGTTGTTGACGTTCATCTTGATGCACTTCCTCATTTTCTTCATCTTGGTGCGTTCCACTTGTGGATGCTTCCGTATCAACTCTCGGTTCACCTTGTCGTGAAGCAGAAGCTTCCACTTGAACGGACGAGGTACTCTCCTTCACCTCCGTTGGACGGACCTTGCCAATAGACAAGTCTTGGATTTCTTCCGGAGGATCTTTGTCTCCTACATCAATTGGCAATTGCTCTACTTGCGAGCCGTTAGATTCATCAAACTTCACATCTACCGTCTCTTCAACCTTTCGGGTGAAATTGTTGTAGACACGGTAAGTGTGAGAATTTGAGCCATAACCTAGTAGGAAACCTTCATGAGACTTAGGAGCAAATTTAGAACGACGATGCTTATCAAGAATGTAGCACTTTGAGCCGAATACTCGAAAGTATCCAACTTGGGATTTGTTACCAGTGAGGAGCTCGTATGCCGTCTTGCCGAGTAGCTTGTGAAGATACAAGCGATTTGTTGCATGACAAATTGTCTCAACCGCTTCTGCCCAAAAGTGCTTCGGCGTCTTGTACTCATCAAACATCGTTCTCGCCATTTCGATGAGCGTCCGGTTCTTCCTCTCAACAACTCCATTTTGTTGAGGTGTGTATGTAGCCGAGAACTCGTGTGAAATCCCTTCTTCGTCAAGAAAGGTGTCCACGTTTGCGTTCTTGAACTCCGTTCCGTTGTCGCTGTGAACCTTCTTGATCTTCACTTCAAACTGATTTTGAGCCTTCCTGGCGAAGTTTTTGAAGATCTTTTGGACCTGCGATTTATCATAGAGAAAGAACACCCACGTAAATCTTGAAAAATCATCAACTATAACTGGACCAAAAGAATTTCCACCGAGACACTTGTAAGCGTTGGGACCAAAAAGATCCATGTGAAGTAGCTCAAGTGGCCTCCTTGTGGTCATGATGTTCTTCACGGGATGCCTTCCTCCAACAAGTTTACCTGCTTGACATGCACTGCAAAGTCTATCCTTATCAAATATGACATCATTAACACCAAGGATATGATTCCCTTTAATAAGCTTGTCAAGGTTTCTCATCCCAACGTGACCTAGTCGTCTATGCCATAACCAACCTTTTGAGGATTTAGCAATGAAGCAAGTTTTAGGTTGAGCCTTTTTAGAGAAATCAACAATGTAAAGATCACCTCTATGTATACCGGTAAATACCATTTTATGATTGTCTCGACGAAACACTTGGCAATCTACTTCAGTAAATAGGACGTTGAAACCGAAATCAGCAAGTCTAGATACCAAAAGTAAGTTGTAGCCAAGAGATTCAACGAGCATAACATTCTGAATGGAGCTATCATGTGAGATGGCCACCTTACCGAGGCCAACCACCTTACCCTTTGAGTTGTCACCGAAAGTGACATACTTTCGAGGACTATCATTTTCAGCAAGCTCATGAAACATGTCTTTATCTCCGGTCATGTGATCGGTACATCCACTGTCAAGAACCCATTCCTTTCCTCCTGACATATATCCCCGAAGATTTGCCATAAGACCAAAATGTCTCATTGCATCATCAAGATCGAAGTCACTATCATCATCCTCATCATAGTATCCATGTTCAACATCATCATGTGGTGGATCAAGTCCTAGAGAGGGTAATTCGTTAGAGCGAGTTTGACAATGATCTTGCTTATGAATTCTTATAGCTTCGGAAATAATATCACCAATAATTCCAACATCTCCTTTGGCACGCATAAGGTTTGTAAGTTCAAATAGACGATCACCAAACATAGGATCACTAGTATTCATCTTACTCAAGGCAATAGACTTATGGAGAATTTCATCTAGATTTTTCAAGGAATAATTTGGAAAGCGTTCCTCAAGAAATTTCCATATAGTGTAGGCACACTCAAGAGTAGGCAAGTTTCCAATTAAGTTTCTAGGCAAGCCTCTAGTGATAAGATTAACAGTTCTAAGATTCCTAGTCATGTCAATTGATTCATCAGGGGTAGGATGCATAGGATCAGCACAAGGTGCACAAGGGCTAGCAATGTACTTGCTCAAATGATATTGATTGAAAATTACAAGCATCTCATTTTTCCACTCATGAAAATACTCTCCATCAAGTATAGGCACTCTATGTCTAAGACTCCCCAAAGAAGACTCATCCATCTTCCTCCAATGGTGTTTAAACCAAAGCAATGGAGACCAAAGCTCTGATACCACTTGTAGGACCTTGAGAAGAGGTGTCTAGAGGGGGGGTGATTAGACACTAAGAATCAAAGTTGCAGTTTTTAACTTCTTTAAGTTTAAGTGGAGTTTAGGCACAAGTTTAACATTCACAATACATAACAAGTAAGCATGCAAAGAGTATATGAGCAGCGGAAAGTAAAGCATGCAACTTACAAGAATGTAAAGGGAAGGGTTTTGGAGGATTCAAACGCAATTGGAGACACGGATGTTTTTGTCATGGTTCTGATAGGTGGTGCTATCGTACATCCACGTTGATGGAGACTTCAACCCACGAAGGGTAACGGTTGCGCGAGTCCACGGAGGGCTCCACCCACGAAGGGTCCACGAAGAAGCAACCTTGTCTATCCCACCATGGTCGTCGCCCACGAAAGACTTGCCTCACTAGCGGTAGATCTTCACGAAGTAGGCGCTCTCCTTGCCCTTACAAACTCCTTGGTTCAACTCCACAATCTTGTCAGAGGCTCCCAAGTGACACCTAGCCAATCTAGGAGACACCACTCTCCAAGAAGTAACAAATGGTGTGTTGATGATGAACTCCTTGCTCTTGTGCTTCAAATGATAGTCTCCCCAACACTCAACTCTCTCTCATGGGGTTTGGATCTGGTGGAAAGAAGACTTGAGTGGAAAGAAACTTGGGAAGGCTGGAGATCAAGATTCATATGGTAGGAATGGAATATCTTGGCCTCAACACATGAGTAGGTGGTTCTCTCTCAGAACTGGTAAGTTGGAAGTGTAGGTTTGTTCTGATGGCTCTCTCCACGAATGAAGAGGAGGTGGAGGGTTATATATAGCCTCCACACAAAATCTAACCGTTACACACAATTTACCAAACTCGGTGGGACCGAATCAACAAACTCGGTCGGACCGATTTAGTAAACCTAGTGACCGTTAGTGATTTCGGTGGGACCGATATGCAACTCGGTAGGACCGATATGATTAGGGTTAGAGCATAACGTAATCTCGGTGAGACCGATTACACAAACTCGGTGAGACCGATTTTGGTAATTAGCTAACCAGAGAGTTGGTCAGGCAAACTCGATGGGACCGATTACTCAAACTCGGTGAGACCGATTTTGGTAACAAGTTAACTAGAGAGTTTGCATTGTAATCTCGGTAGTACCGATTGCTCAAACTCGGTGAGACCGACTTGGTAATGGACATACACAGAGAGATTACAATCCCATCTCGGTGAGACCGAGATCCCTATCGGTGGGACCGATTTGCCTAGGGTTTGTGGCAGTGGCTATGACATCTGAACTCGGTGGCGCCGGATAGAAAGAATCGGTGAGGCCGAGTTTGACTTTGGGTCTAGGTCATATGTGGAGGTGGGAAAGTAGTTGAGGGTTTTGGAGCATATCACTAAGCACTGTGGAGCAAGAAACTCATTAAGCAACACCTCATCCCTTCTTGATAGTATTGGATTTTCCTATAGACTCAATGTGATCTTGGATCACTAAAATATAAAATGAAGAGTCTTGAGCTTGAAGCTTGATCCAATCCTTTGTCCTTAGCATCTTGAAGGAGTTCCCACATCTTTTAGTCCATGCCACTCCATTGTTGAACTTATCTGAAACATACTAGATAAAAGTGTTAGTCCGACAAGAGATATGTTGACATTAATTACCAAAACCACCTAGGGAGCACTTGTGCTTTCAAGGTTTTTTTTCTGTCGCGGTACAGCTCGATGGGCCGGCCCAATCGGGCTGTTGCCTGTGCGTGGCGCCGCCAATCTGATGCAAAGAGCGTCAAATAGGGGCTCCCCGGCAAGATTGCTTCTTGCTCGCATGAGGTAGCGAGCCGGAAGCCCATCAAATCGCCCCAATGTGGCCCATCAGGAGTAGGCTTGGGCCGTAGGCCTGGTCGGAAGGAGATGCACCACGGTGGCGCTCTCGCCTGCTCGATCGAACCAGTACCAGCAGTTTCACTTCGCGGTAGAACCTCACTTGAAACATCTAACTGCTGCAACTTCAGACCATTGTCCTATTCTGTTATATCTCCATGAGGAAGTAGCAATGTTTCATAAGAAAGTTTTTAAGTATGAAGTAATGTGGGAGACGCATGAAACATGGAGCGAAACAATCCTGGAGAGATGGCAGGCTGGGGGCATGGCGGAAGGAATGAATGAACTGCGTATGAAGTTGAAGGCAGTTTCCGCAGAATTGGGAACATGGAACAAGAACGCTTTTGGTTCTGTTCGGAAGAAGATCAAAAGCCTGAAAACTGAGCTTGAGAGATTGCAAAATGACCTAGCAAGGACTAGACCCACACATGTAGAGATAAAAATAAATGAGAAGCTCATTGAAATGTACCACAGGGAGGAGCTTATGTGGCGGCAGCGCTCGAGGCTAGAATGGCTTTCAGCAGGAGATCGCAACACAAGATTTTTTTTCACCTCCGAGCCAGCCAGAGGCGCAAGAGGAACGTGATTAAGGCCCTAGCTAATTCACTGGGTGTTCTTACAGAGGATATGAATGAGTTGAAAGCAATGGTGAATGATTTTTACAAAACTTTATACACCACCGAAGGAGTAGAAGGAATTGATCAAGTACTTTCCAGTGTACCCGTCAAAGTTAACCAACATATGAATGAGATGCTGCTTGCGCCGTACAGCAAGGAGGAGGTCAAGACCGCACTCTTCCAGATGATCCCAACCAAGGCCCCGGGACCGGACGGGTTTCCAGCTCATTTTTTTCAACGACATTGGGACATATGTGGAGACGAAGTTACTAAATCGGTGCTCAGAATTGTGACAGGTGAGGAGGATGCAAGTTGTGTCAATGACACTGTACTAGTGCTTATTCCGAAGGTGCTGAATCCTACCCATCTTTCTCAGTATCGCCCTATTAGCTTGTGTAATGTAATTTACAAGATTGCATCCAAAGTTGTTGCGAACAGGCTAAACCTCATCCTCCCAGAAATTATATCAAAAGAGCAATCGGCGTATGTATCAGGCAGGCTCATCACGGACAACATTATTTGTGCCTACGAGTGTTTGCATTTCATGAATAGGAGTAGGGCCAAATCAAATAGCTACTGTGCTTTGAAATTAGATATGATGAAGGCATATGATAGGTTGGAGTGGGATTATCTTCAGGCCATAATGGATAAGTTGGGCTTTGCCCCCGCATGGATCCACACAGTGATGAGCATGGTTCGGTCAGTTTCCTTTTAAGTACTTTTTAATGGGGAGAAGTTAGAAGAATTTTCACCTACACGAGGTATCCGACAGGGAGATCCGATCTCCCCTTATCTTTTCTTAGTTGCAGCAGAGGGCCTTTCATGCCTTTTAAAAACCAGTTCTCAATTGTCCGTCCTTGAAGGGATTAAGGTGGCTCCTACAACTCCATCTGTAAACCATCTCCTTTTCACGGATGATAGCCTGTTGCTTTTTAAGTCAAGTGTTGAGGGAGCAGTGATGGTATCAAACCTGTTGGGAACATATTGCAAGGCGTCTGGGCAACGAATTAACCATGAAAAGTCTTCCATCTTTTTTAGTAAAAGGTGTCCACAAGCCAGGAGAGATGAGGTAAAGCAAATCTTAAATGTGCACAATGAATCTCTGAGTGAGAGGTACTTGGGCGTGCCCACTGATGTTGGTCAATCAAAAATGGGCACTTTCAAATATTTGAGAGACAGAGTATGGGAAAAAGTGAGAGGGTGGATGGAAAAGCTACTATCTGCAGCAGGAAAGGAATGCTTATTAAAGCAGTAGCTCAAGCAATCCCAGTCTATTCCATGGCATGTTTCAGATTACCTAGAGGACTATGCGATAATATTACTTCTATCATAAGGCAGTTTTGGTGGGGGAGTAAGCAAGGCAAGAGGAAACCGTGTTGGGTGTCATGGGACGTGATGATCAAGCCAAAACATCTCGGAGGTTTGGGTTTTCGAGATATAGAGATTTTTAACCTTGCACTACTAGCAAGGCAAGCATGGAGACTACTGGATGATCCCCATTCCCTTAGTGTAAGAATCTTGAAGGCAGCTTACTACCCAGACCGAACAGTGTTAGAAGCAGAACTTGGTAACCAACCGTCCCAAATTTGGCGAGCAATATTAGATGGTAGAGACATTGTAAAACAAGGCATTATCCGGAGGATAGGGAATGGCTAGACTACTGGAATTTGGGAGAACAATTGGATTCCAAGGGTTGGGCCGATGTGGCCAATAACAGCGCTAGTCGAAAACCCACCGATGATGGTTTCGGAGCTGATCGACACCACTTCGGCGTCGTGGAAGGAGGACCTGATTTGTTCGGTTTTTTTACCCTTTGATGCAAACGCAATTATGGCAATTCCGTTGTGCACTAGGAATGTGGATGACTTCTGGTCCTGGAGTGGCGACAGTAGAGGGAGGTTTTCAGTCAAATCGGCTTATCAAATGATCTTGGACACCAAAGAGCATAGAGAGAGCTGGTTAGAGGAGAACACAGGAGCATCGGACCTGAACAAGAGCAGCAATGCATGGACCTCTTTGTGGCATATGAAGGTCCCGTCAAAACTGAAAATTTTCGCTTGGAGACTGGCGCAACAGTCGATCCCGACGGCTGCACTGCTGAATCACGGTAATATGTCTACCTCATCGGCATGTGCGCTCTGTGGAGGAGAGGACTCGTGGAGGCATGCGCTTCTAGACTGCACGATGTCACGGTGTGTCTGGGCGCTGTCTGATGAAGAAATGGTGGCGAAGATGCACCTGAACCAAAACACCAATGCGAAGAACTGGTTGTTTGAGTTATCCGACGATCTGTCGCGGAAAGAATTTGTGCTCTTGGTGGTGACACTCTGGGCTATGTGGAGGTCACGGAGAAAAGCTATCTATGAGGGCCTGTTCCAAAGTCCAGCGTCAACAAATATATTTATACAGTCCTACATAGATGATCTGGAAGCCATTGTCCTTACACGAGAAAATGTAGTCAGGGAACCAGTTGTGTGCCCAGCCCAATGGATACAACCACCAGAACTATTTTTCAAGATTAATGTTGATGCCTCGGTGGCTAGGAACCGGGGCCAAGGGGCTGTAGCGGCCATATGTCGAGATCATGAAGGTATTTTCCAGGGTGCTTCATCCATGCTGATCAGAGGGGTCAGTGATCCCCCATCTCTGGAAGCCTTGGCGGTTCGGGAGGCTCTAGCCCTCGCCGACGATTTAAACTTGCAAAGAATTCATGTGGCTTCTGATTGCAAGGTGGTGGTGGACGACATCAAGCATCGGAGCAAGGCTAGCTATGGAGCAATCATATGTGAAATCATTGATCACAGTTCTTCTTTTAGTGCTTGTAATTTTGTCCATGAGTTTAGGAGCTCGAATTTCGAGGCTCACAATTTAGCGAAGCGAGGTTTGAAGTTAGGGGTGGGTCGCCATGTCTAGTTAGAGCACCCGGAGATCTTGGTGTTATTCCTGTAAACATTATGACAACTTGAATAAAAGCTTCGCGAGATTGTCTCAAAAAAAAACTTCACGGTAGCAACTTCGGTGTAATTATCGACAAGTCCTACTTCCCAATTTTGCGGAGCTCGAGTTTTCCAACTCCGTGACTCCACCGAATTTGCACACACTGAATCGCCAGCTTCTCTCACGTAAAACCAGGAGTTGGAGCGTTCAGCTGAGATCTGGATCGGGAGTTGATGGAGTTGGGAGTTGGAGGGCTCCCGAACAGGCCCTAAAATAGATATAATTTGGTACGTATGGAGCCCAAACCAAAATTTGAATCAATACAATATTTACGGAAATATCAATTTGATATTACAAAAATAATATTTTCTGGCCATTCACATGCCTCATATCAATTATCGTCTGCGACCCTATATATGTAGTTACTACAAATTAACCTGCATATTACTATCAAGAAGATTGAAACTTCTAATACCAAAATACACTGATACATATGTACAGGAACTGAGAAAATAAAAGCGACTCAGATTATTACACTACATTAACTTGGGCTCCACTGCATCCAGGAATTCATCTTCCGATAGACTGATTGCAGCTCATTAAGACTATGAAAGCCTAGCTTCAGACTTCAGAGTGCTTTGTTGTACCATACCAGACCGTGGGCAAAGGTGAAGGCTGCAATCTCTCGAGCAATTGGGAATTCTGAACTGGGCGGCATATGATGTGCATGCCGTGGAGGCCTGATCAACCGGCCATAGGTACGTAGGCGAACTCAGCAGTGGTGGCACGTGAGTGAGGAGAAGCTAGCTAGGGAGTCCTTAACCTTTGTGGATGCATGCATGAGGCAAACCGAAACTTGAGGTCTACGATCTACTCCCTCCGTTCCTAAATAATTGTCTTTCTAGAGATTTTAACAAGTGACTACATACGGAGCAAAATGAGTGAATCTACACTCTAAAACATGTCTACATACATCCGTATGTTGTAGTCCATTTGAGATGGCTAGAAAGACAATTATTTGAGAACGGAGGGAGTATATATGCTGCTATACATAAAAGACTAGTAACTGCTATGTTAAATTGTTCACTCTAAATTAACCAAAGATTAAGATTGCGCGTGTTGGACCTGTCACGGTACGTCTAAAATTTCATGATTGCATTGCTATTTCCCACGGAATCGGCAATATATCCTGCGATTCAATAAGAGGAAAATAGCGTTGAGGTCTAGCCACAACAGCAGCGATAGTGGTCATACCATGCACGATTTAAAGCTATTGTATTAACTGATCAGTTATCATAGAAATACAAACTGTAATCGGTCTGTCCCACAGACACGGCGGCCATGTGGTCAGAGTAGCCATTTGCAGCTGCTCTGACAGAAGATTATTAGCAAAGGCATTGCATATTGGCTAGCTACAGAGTTTACATCCATGCTATGGTCCTCCATTTTCAATAAGATTCCATCAAACAATCAATTAGGTACAGATGTTACAATCTGATGAGTGTGGGTACTCAGTTTCTTACAAAGCTGAACACAAACATTATCTTAGCACGCACTCCAAACATCTTAAATCTACTAATAGCAAAAATAATCCATCATACAACGAATTTTCAGATTCAAATTCGAAACATAGTATAAGAAGTAAAAATGAAAAAAATGTCATCGGTGATAAAGAAAATGGGCTGAATTCAAGACCTAGTTCACATTAGATGCCATTCACTCCCTGATTTGTCATTTTTGTTTCTAGATACAGACTTTGAATTTGGACCTGAAATTTTATACCAAGATAGATATGTGTCGTACTTACATTCTCACAAATTTTCATATTTTTTCAAAGTTTAAACTGCAAATTACGGAGATTGGGTGCGCAGGTAGTACCAAATGTACCGGTGCACCTGATACATTCTCGGGGGGAGGTCCTATTTTGGCGACCTGGGCACCCTAGGATGCGGGAACACGCACCCCTGTTGCGTCAGCCCATGCACCGGCCGAAAGGCCGCTATTTTCCATTCTTTTTTATTTTTTTATCTTCTGTTTTTCAAGGGACTTTATACAAGTTTTGAAATAATTAAAAATCTGAAATAGAATGTTCAAGAAATCATAAAATGATCGTCAATAGAGAAAATAAGTGTTCATGATTTTCGAAAATTGTTCGAGAAATCATAAAATGCTGGCACCAAAATGTTCATTATTTTGAAAACTGTTTGCATATTCAAATAATGTTCACAATTTTAAAAAGCGTTTGCATATTCCAAAAATGTTCATCATTTCAACAGAATTTCCCAAATTTAAGTAATGTTCTTGACTTTTTCAAATGTTCAACAAAAATGCAAAACTATTCACAAATTTCAAAAATTGTTCCCAAAAATACAAAAACGTCATTGGTTAAAAAAATGTTCATTGATTCCAAAAATAGCCATGAATTTGAAAAAAATATTCATGCATTTCAAAAAAAAATGTTCACAAACCAAAAAAATGTCGACGAAATCGAAAATTGTTCCCAAATTTCATAAACTGTGTGCTCATTCAAAAAATGTTGATGAGTTCCAAAATTCTTAGCAAATTTGTAAGAAAATGCTTACAAATTCCAAAAATAATCATGATTTCAAGAAATGTTCACGAATTTGTAAAAAAGTTCATTATTTCAAAATATGTTCATGAATTCAAAAAATGTTCATGATTTCAAAAAATATGTTCACAGAATTGAAATATGTTCGAAAAAAAGAATAAGGAAAAGGAAAAAAGAATGAAAAAAGAAAGGAAAAGAAAAGGAAAAAAGGAAATCAAAATGATAAGTGTCACATGTGTGGCACGAAGGAGTTTGGCCCGTACATTTTTCCTGCCACACGTGTGGCACAAAAGAGTTCAACCCACATGTTTTCCCTTCTTTCCCACATTTGCATGCACACAAGAACGAAACGGATGATGTCAGCAGGATTTTTTTTGTATTTTGAATCTTTAAAATGTTTTATCTCTTAAATGAAAAATCTGGTTAAAAGTCTGTTTCCACCATTAAATTCGTCGCGGCGAGATCTTAAAAACCAGATCTTATATTTATATGTTTCAACGACTTTTTGGGGGTCAAAGGTTACCATGTCTATAGTACGCGCAAATTGCCATGGTCTTCACAATAAAGTTGTCATGATTTGTTTCAACAACGTTTTTCTTCTAGTTAAAGCTCCAATTGTACCGATGAGCTGTGGCGACAGCCCGTGGACCTCGAGCAGATATCCGGCGAGGGAGGGGGGTGATGCGTGACATGGCGGGCTCCTGGGACACGAATGGATCGAGGAGATTCTCGGGTGCATCTCAATGTGCGGCGGCCAGGGGAAGGGGTTGTTGGTCGAGTGGAACGGCTATCGACAATGTGGTGCTACGCTGGTGGTGACTCTCTTTTTTGTGTCCATGGAAAATCTAGTATACAGACCACGGCAAATAAACATGTGTTCTTGCATGGCAAATAAACGTGTGTTGCCGCGCCAAGTTTTGGAGTTTCGTTTTATGAACCATGGCCAGTTTACTTCATTGATCATGGAAATTCTTTAGTAATTGACCATGGAAAATTTTAGTAATTGACCATGCCAAATTTACTAAATGGATTATGGCAACTTTTAGTAATTGACCATGGCAAATTTACTAAATGGATCATGGTAATTTCTATTAATTCACCATGGCAAAATTATGTTTACAGATCATGGCAACTTTAGTTTTTTTGCCATGGCAGTTTTCGTATTTTGACCATGGCCAATTTTTTTGTATAAACCATGGCAAATTTGGTTTATCGATCATGGCAAATGTTAGAAATTCACCATTGCAATTTTAGTTTAGGGTTCTTGGCAAATTTTAGTCATTGACCATGGCTTTCTTTAGTAATTGACGATGGATTTTTTTTTTAATTATGAACCACATATCAAAATTAGTTCCTGGATCATGACAAGTTTTACTAATTCATCTTTTTTAGTTTCTTTTTTTTACATCATGACAAATTTTCTTTTTGCAACATGATAAAAGAATGGAAAAGAGTTACTTTTTATTTGGCATTGGTAACTTTTAATTTTGTGAGATTAGGGTAAATGTAATCTACACATCATGACAATTCTATCTTTTTGACCATGGCAAATTCATTCTTTTTTAGAACATGTTAAAATTTACTTTAAATCTAGAACAAAAAATAGTTGAAACATAGCATGACAACTTCAGTGTAAACACCATGACAACTTCAGTGCAAACACAATGGCAACTTTAGACCGCCAAAAAATATCGTTGAAACATATAGATATGAGATCTAGTTTTGAAGGCATCGTCGTGACGGATTTAATTGTGAATACGAATTTTCAATCAGATTTTTTATTTAAGAAATAAAACATTTTAAAGTTTAAAAAAGCAAAAAGATTACCGCTGAGAGCATCTATTTTCGTCTTTATTTGCATGCATGCGTGGAAGAAATGAAAAGTGGATAAAAAGGCTGAAGTGGCGCAACGGATGGCCACAAGGGCATTCACACGTGTGACACTTATCATGGTCCAGAGAAAAAGGAAAAAAATAGAAAAAGGAAAGAAAAAGAAAGAAAAGAAAAACACAAAAGAAAAATGGAAAACCGGTTCACCGAAGGTACTGGAACTTTCCCAAAACTGATGGGGAATAAAACGCTAAATGGGCTAGCCCATTAACTGGATCACGCGTTGGAGGGGAGCACGCTAGGTCGCACGCTGGCGACTTACACGCCAAATAGGGATCGTCATGGGCGGGACGGAGAGGGTGCAGTCGGAAGAAGGCCGTCAAGTTACTCCAGGGCTCATTTTGCTCGTTTCTTGTCAGCAGCAACCCGGTCCATTCATTTGCACTCAGAACCGGCCCATTTAGGCAGCCTTTCTTCATTTAGGCTTCTGCTACTGCTTTTCAGATTTGGCCTTCGTTGTTTGGTCCACCTTCAACGCCCAAGGTTCGATGTGTCTGTGTTTTTTTTTTGGAAGGCCAATGATAGGCACCGACACGTGCTAGCCCCACGATTCAATTACCCATAGCCATCTGATCTTTCTCCCCCACGTCTTATTCTCCACATGTTTCTTCTTCCCCCGAGGAAAAAAATCGTCCCACCATTCTTTGTTCGCAATGCCCACAGCTGATTTGCAACACGCTGAGCACTAGCATGAGGTCTTTCTCCCCCTCGCCGCACTCCCAAGATCCAACGATGCAACGCTAGTCACGGCAGCGCGCAGCAGCAAGTCGTCGTCGTCATGGCACACCAGCCTAGCGCAATCACAGCCCTGCCCCCGCGCCCCTTTGTGGCACAGGGTCGACGACCGGTACCTCACCGCAGTCTCCCTTGACAAGGCTGCTCGCGGCGGCGAGGCCGTGCGTCGTCTCTAGTGGTAGTGGATGCCTATCGCTACACCCCGTTCCTCCCGTCGCCTCCATCGTCAACGAGTATCATCGCAGCAAAATCTTCAACGGTCAAAGCAAGAATTGTAGCCGGTCACAACAAAAAAGCCACTTCCCATCACGAACCCAGTAAAAAATAGTCGCTAGTCCCAACACGAATCATTGTCGGTAACAGCAAAAAAATCACCTGTTGTAGCATTGGTCCCGCCCCCTAGATGCAAAAAAGGAGCGATGACCACCAAGACACCCGCTCATAGTAGCTGGTTCCAGCTTCTCCTAGCCGGTTGCATCTCCACCACCGGTGGTGCCCTCTAGCTCCAGCAAAGTTCATCGCTAGTTCTAGCAAAAATTGTCACCAGTCGCAGCAAAATCCATCATCATTTTTAGCAAAAAAGCATCATCAATGCGGGATCCAAGCAGAAGTAGTTGCCGGTTCCAGCTAAAAACGCAGTCGGCTGCAACAAAAAACATATCAGTTGTAGAATCAAGAGGTTGCTTGTGCAAAAAAAAGGAGCAATGAAGCTTCGCCCGTCGAATCCCACAACCCCCGACGGCTCTACTTGCAGCAAAACGCCTCGCAGGCATGCTACTCGTCGCGCGCGCGAGAGAGAGAGATCAGAGATTTGTTTCGAGGGAGAGTGAGCGAGCGAGAAAGATGGGGGAGGTTGTCGGCTTCCTCGGGAGATGGAAGTCGCTGGGTGGAGACATTTTAGTTTGTAGGAAGATTCCCCACTCTGAAATTCTTTCTATTTGGAGCTTCTTCCAAAGAGGTTGGGATTCTAGTTTCAATTGGATGTGTCCCGGTAAGATCGTTAACGACTGATATACTGCCTGAGACAGGGCACACACCTCACATCGACTGAAGAAGATAAGGGAGCAGGGGGACAAAAGCGATGTGCGAGCCTCACACATGTGTGGCCAGCCAAAACAGGGACGCGAGGTTCGCGTGGCCGTTGGATCAAGTAAGATCCAACAACCACGTGCCCGGTGTGCGCTTCGGCCAGTCGGTCCCGGTCTATTTCGAACCTTGAGGATGTCAACACACCAATCTCTCTAATCCCGGTCTATTTTGAACCTTGAGACGTTCCCAAACAGGGATTGTTGACGTGGCAGGTTGAACCTGAGACTGTTGGCTGCAGCTGAGGGAGGGGCGGCGACAATTTGGGTCGCCCCACTATACCACAACGAGGTAGCCGGTTTTTGAAATTTTCATATTTTTCAAATTTTGTTCAATATTTCAAAAGATATTTGTGGTTACAAATTTCGTTCATAAACTCAGAAAATGTTTGGATTTCAAAAAATGTTCGTGTTTTTAGAAACTGTACGCATTTCCGAAAAATGTTTGGAAAGTTCAAAAACATTTTGTATTTGAAAAATGTGTACCAATTTTCAAAAAGCGTTTAGTTTTTTAAATCAAAAAATGTTTGGGAACTTTAAAAATGTTTGTGAATTTCAAAAAAATTGTAGAAGTTAAAAAATGTTCTTGTTTTCTATTTTTATCACAAATTTCAAAATGTTTCGTGTTTTTAAAAATATTTGTAATTTTCAAATTCTATTTTCATTTTATTTTTTTTGTAATTTTAAGAAAATGGCATAGTTGTTTTTCATAATTGGTTGTTGACATGTTCTGGGAAATGTTTTGGAATTTCAAAAATTGTGTCACATTATCAAAAAGTGTTTTTGTAATTTTGTAAACTATTTGCATTAAAAATGTTTAAATTTTTTCAATAAATATTTCGGGTTGTTTGAAAAAAGTTTTCAAATGCTCTTGTGTGTTCTTATATAGGTCACGTTCTCTATCATCAATAGTAGCCGTCAGGGCTAGTGGCTGCTGCGCGCACCTTGAGTGTGAGGTCCCATGTTTGAGTCCTTACAAGCTCACTGGTTTCCCATTATTATTTTTTATCTAGAAGACAAGTGGCTTTGTGTAGTGTAAAAAATTTGTTTGTTGTCATTGAATAGACACGTGTCAAAAATGAAAACCGAATAAAACCAGTAAAGAAAAAGTTTTAAAAGACAAGTGGCTTCATGAAGTTTTGAAAATATTTATTTTCATTAGGTAGACATGTGTCAAAAGAACAATTAAAAGCGGCAAAGAAACAAAAAGGAAAGGAAAAAAATCAAAAGAAGAAAAAAAGAAAACCAAGAGTATAACAAAGAAAGAAAAACCAAGGCACCCAGTGAAAAAACAAAGAAAAGGAAAAAACAAAAAAAAACATAGCGAGCGAACCTACAGCTACGCACAAGCGGCGGGCGAGCGACTGCGCTAATGTGTCGGCCCAATTCGTCCTAATGTCCAGCCAACTAGTCAACGACCCTAGGATTTAACTTGCCACATTGGCGAATACCGGCTAAATGCCTTCAAGGTTCAAAATAGACTGGGATCAGATAGTATAGTGTGCTGATTTTGGGGATTAGGAGTTTAGGGTTCGATTTAGCTTTCGCCTACAAGTTCAACGTTTATTTTGGACTCTTTCCGACTAGATTGTGCACAAGACACGGTAACTTTGCTTGCCTGGGTGCTTTCCTTGTCGACTTGCCATCTCGGGCGATACCATGCTACTGTTGGGGAACGCAGTAATTTCAAAAAAATTCCTACGATCACGCAAGATTTATGTGATGCATAGCAACGAGCGGGAGAGTGTTGTCCACGTACCCTCGTAGGCCATAAGCGGAAGCGTCTAGTGACACGGTTGATGTAGTGGAACGTCTTCGCGATCCAACCGATCAAGTACCGAAAGCACGGCATCTCCGCGATCTGCACACGTTCAGCTCGATGACGTCCCTCAAACTCTAGATCCAGCTGAGGCCGAGGTAGAGTTCCACGACGACGTGTTGACGGTGTTGATGAAGTTACCGACGCAGGGCTTCGCCTAAGCACTACAACGATGACCGAGGTGGAATTCTGTGGAGGGGGGCACCGCACACGGCTAAAACAATTGTCAACTTGTGTGTCTTAGGGTGCCCCCCTCCCCACGTATATAAAGGAGGGAGGGGGAGGCCGGCCGGCCTCTCTAGGCGCGCCAAGGAGGGAGGAGTCCTCCTCCTAGTAGGAGTAGGACTCCCCCTTTCCTAGTCCCACTAGGAATAGAAGGAAGAGGGGGAAGGAGAAAGGAAAGGGGGGCCGGCCCCCTCACCCAATTCGGATTGGGCTTGGTGGGGGCGACCCCTCCTAGGCTGCCTTCTCTTCTCTCCCACTAAGGCCCATTAAGACCATATACTCCCCGGGGGAGGTTCCAGTAACCCCCGGTACTCCGGTAAATGCCCAAACTCATCCGGAACCATTCTGATGTCCAAACATAGCCTTCCAATATATCGATCTTTATGTCGACCATTCCGAGACTCCTCGTCATGTCCGTGATCATATCCAGGACTCCGAACTACCTTCGGTACAACAAAACACATAAACTCATAATACCGATCGTCACAGAACGTTAAGCGTGCGGACCCTACGGGTTTGAGAACTATGTAGTCATGACCGAGACACGTCTCCGGTCAATAACCAAGAGCGAACACGGATGCTCATATTGGTTCCTACATATTCTACGTAAGATCTTTATCGATTAAAACAGCATAACAACATACGTTGTTCCCTTTGTCATCGGTATGTTACTTGCCCGAGATTCGACCGTCGGTATCTCAATACCTAGTTCAATCTCGTTACCGGCAAGTCTCTTTACTCGTTCCGCAATGCATCATTCCGTAACTAACTTATTAGTTACATTGCTTGCAAGGCTTATAGTGATGTGCATTACCGAGAGGGCCAAGAGATACCTCTCCGACAATGGGAGTGACAAATCCTAATCTCGATTTATGCCAAATCAACAAACACCATCGGAGACACCTGTAGAGCATCTTTATAATCACCCAGTTACGTTGTGACTTTTGATAGCACACAAAGTGTTCCTCCGGTATTCGGGAGTTGCATAATCTCATAGTCATAGGAACATGTATAAGTCATGAAGAAAGCAATAGCAACAAACTAAACGATCATTGTGCTAAGCTAACGGATGGGTCAAGTCAATCACATCATTCTCTAATGATGTGATCACGTTCATCAAAGGAAAACTCATGTCTATGGCTAGAAAACTTAACCATCTTTGATTAACGAGCTAGTCAAGTAGAGGCATACTAGTGACACTCTGTTTGTCTATGTATTCACACATGTACTAAGTTTCCGGTTAATACAATTCTAGCATGAATAATAAATATTTATCATGATATAAGGAAATATAAATAACAACTTTATTATTGCCTCTAGGGCATATTTCCTTGATCTCCCACTTGCACTAGAGTCAATAATCTAGATTACACAATAATGATTCTAACACCCATGGAGTCTTGGTGCTGATCATGTTTTGCTCGTTAGAGAGGCTTAGTCAACGGGTCTGCAACATTCAGATCCGTATGTATCTTGCAAATCTCTATGTCTCCCTCCTTGACTTGATCACGGATGGAACTGAAGCGTCTCTTGATGTGCTTGGTTCTCTTGTGAAATCTGGATTCCTTTGCCAAGGAAATTGCACCAGTATTGTCACAAAAGATTTTCATTGGACCCGATGCACTAGGTATGACACCTAGATCGGATATGAACTCCTTCATCTAGACTTCTTCATTTGCTGCTGCCGAAGCAGCTATGTATTCCGCTTCACACGTAGATCCCGCCACGACGCTTTGCTTAGAACTGCACCAACTTACAGCTCCACCGTTCAATATAAATATGTATCCGGTTTGTGACTTAGAGTCATCCGGATCAGTGTCAAAGCTTGCATCGACGTAACCATTTACAACTAGCTCTTTGTCACCTCCATAAACGAGAAACATATCCTTAGTCCTTTTCAGGTATTTCAGGATATTCTTGACCGCTGTCCAGTGATCCATGATACGTCTTCAACGTATCTGTAATTTTTTATTGTTCCATGCTATTATATTATCTGTTTTGGATGTTTAATGGGCTTTATTATGCACTTTTATATTATTTTTGGGACTAACCTACTAACCGTAGGCCCAGTGCAAATTGTTGTTTTTTGCCTATTTCGGTGTTTCGCAGAAAAGGAATATCAAACAGAATCCAAACGGAATGAAACCTTCGGGAGAATCTTTTTTGGAACAAACACAATCCAGGAGAATTGTAGTGGACGTCAAGGAAGCAACGAGGCAGCCACGAGGTAGGAGGGCGCGCCCAGGAGGGTAGGCGCGCCCCCCACCCTCGTGGGCCCCTCGTGGCTCCACCGACCTACTTCTTTTGCCTATATATACTCATATGCCCCGAAAACATCCGAGAGCACCACAAAACCCTATTTCCACCGCCGCAACCTTCTGTACCCGTGAGATCCCATCTTGGGGCCTTTTCCGACGCTCCACCGGAGGGGGAATCGATCACGGAGGGCTTCTACATCAACACCATAGCCTCTCCGATGATGTGTGAGTAGTTTACCACAGACCTTCGGGTCCATAGTTATTAGCTAGATGGCTTCTTCTCTCTCTTTGATTCTCAATACCAAGTTCTCCTCGATTCTCTTGGAGATCTATTCGATGTAATACTTTTTGCGGTGTGTTTGTCGAGATCCGATGAATTGTGGGTTTATGATCAAGATTATCTATGAAAAATATTTGATTCTTCTCTGAATTCTTATATGTATGATTTGATATCTTTGCAAGTGATACGTCTCCAACGTATCTATAATTTTTGATTGCTCCATGCTACTTTATCTACTGTTTTGGAATATATTGGGCTTTATTTTCCACTTTTATATTATTTTTGGGACTAACCTATTAACCGGAGGCCCATCCCAGAATTGCTGTTTTTTTGCCTATTTCAGTGCTTCGAAGAAACGGAATATCAAACGGAGTCCAAATGGAATGAAACCTTCGGGAACGTGATTTTCTCACCGAACGTGATCCAGGAGACTTGGACCCTACTCCAAGAAGTAACAGAGGCCATCACGAGGGTGGGGGGCGCCCCCCATAGGGCGCGCTCCCTGCCTCGTGGGCCCCATGTTGCTCCACCGACGTACTCCTTCCTCCTATATACACCTATGTACCCCCAAACGATCAGATACGGAGCCAAAAACCTAATTCCACCGTCCGCAAATTCCTGTATCCACGAGATCCCATCTTGGGGTCTGTTCGGAGCTCCGCCGGAGGGGGCATCCACCACGGAGGGCTTCTACATCATCACCATAGCCCCTCCGATGAAGTGTGAGTAGTTTACTTCAGACCTTCGGGTCCATAGCTAGTAGCTAGATGGCTTCTTCTCTCTTTTTGGATCTCAATACAATGTTCTCCCCCTCTCTTGTGGAGATCTATTCGATGTAATCTTCTTATTGCGGTGTGTTTGTTGAGACCGATGAATTGTGGGTTTATGATCCAGTTTATCTATGAACAATATTTGAATCTTCTCTGAATTCTTTTATGTATGATTGGTTATCTTTGCAAGTTTCTTCGAATTATCCGTTTGGTTTGGCCAACTAGATTGGTAGTTCTTGCAATGGGAGAAGTGCTTAGCTTTGGGTTCAATCTTGCGGTGTCCTTTCCCAAAGGATGTAAGGGCAGCAAGGCACGATTGTATTGTTGCCATCGAGGATAACAAGATGGGGTTTTTATCATATTGCATGAATTTATCCCTCTACATCATGTCATCTTGCTTAAGGCGTTACTCTATTTTTAACTTAATACTCTAGATGCATGCTGGATAGCGGTCGATGAGTGGAGTAATAGTAGTAGATGCAGGCAGGAGTCGGTCTACTTGTCTCGGACGTGATGCCTATATACATGATCATACCTAGATATCCTCATAACTATGCTCAATTCTGTCAATTGCTCAACAGTAATTTGTTCACCCACCGTAGAACACTTATGCTCTTGAGAGAAGCCACTAGTAAAACCTATGGCCCCCGGGTCTATTCTCATCATATCAATCTCCATCACTTTAATACTTGCTTTGCTTTTACTTTGCCTTTTACTTTTCACTTTGCATCTCTATATCAAAAATACCAAAAATATTATTTATCATCTCTATCAGATCTCACTCTCGTAAGTGACCGTGAAGGGATTGACAACCCCTAATCGCATTGGTTGCGAGGAGCTATTGTTTTGTGCAGGTACGATGGACTTGCGCGTAGCCTCCTACTGGATTGATACCTTGGTTCTCAAAAACTGAGGGAAATACTTACGCTACTTTGTTGCATCATCCTCTCCTCTTCGGGGAAATCCAACGCAGTGCTCAAGAGGTAGCAAGAAGAATTTCTGGCGCTGTTGCCGGGGAGGCTTACGCAAGAGCACCGTTAAAATCTACATACCAAGTACCCATCACAATCCCTATTTCCCGCATTACATTATATGCCATTTGCCTCTCGTTTTCCTCTCCCCCACTTCACCCTTGTCGTTTTATTCTCCCTCTCTTTCCCAATCTCCTCCTCTTTTCCCGTTTGCCTTTTTCTCGCTTGCCTTTTGTTTGCTCGTGTGTTAGTTTGCTTGCTTGTCGTCATGACTAGTCTCATATCTTCTCCGTTATCTCCCGAGAATGAAGTTCTAAATTTTAAGCAAAGGGAGGGAGAAAATCTAAAAGATGCTTGGTATAGAATTTGCAATGCTCAAAATAGATCTACCAGGAAGCAATCTACTGCAGTTCTTCTTCATAATTTTTAAGTAGGTGCTAATCCTTGATATAGATATATCCTTGATACCATTACCAGAGGGAATTTCTTGGGTAGCCATACTTTTGATTCTTATAATGCTTTAATAGATTTATTTGGCTCACCACCTCTTTTGGTTAATGGAACTATGTTAACTTTGGAGCATGTTATGCAAAGACTTGAGATTGTTGAAAATAAAGTTGCTACCATTGAATTAATTGAAAATCTAGATAAAAAGATACACAATCAAATTACCCAATATGGATCTAGGGTAGGAATGACTTTGAAAAATATTAAAGAAAAGGAACCCATAGTTAATGAGAAAATAAATCTAGATTCCACTAGAATCGATAAACTTGAGGGTATCATTACCAACTTGGGAACCGCTTTTTCTTCCGTAAAGAACACTCCAAGTCCGTCTACTAAAAATACCAAGCTTATTTATGTTCCTAATAATAAGGGTGAATCATCTAGTAAGGAAACTGCTGATTTTAAATCTATAAGTATTCATCCCAGTCTTTTTGCTATCATTAAGGAACCATTTGCTACGAATGAATTTTTCGATCTTGTGCCTAAGAGTTTGATAATTACTAGAAAGAAAGAAATTTCTAAGAAAGATAGATGCCTCATTGAAGAATTGCCTACCAAAGACGGCAATACTTAAATCTATCCTTGCTTTTAAGCCTAGCTAGGGGCATTAAACGATAGCGCTTGTTGGAAGGCAACCCAATTTTATTTTTATTTTTTTCTTCTGCTTAGGAATAAATAATCCATCTAGCCTCTGTTTAGATGTGGTTTTATGTTTAATTAGTGTTTGTGCCAAGTTAGACCTATTGGATCTTCTTGGATGATAGTTATTTGATCTTGTTGTAATTTCCAGAATCTTTCTGTTCACGAAAATAATTGTTAAAAATCACCAGAACGTGATAAAATACTGATTCCAATTGATTCTGATCAATAAACAAATTTTCTAGGTCGTCCTATTTTGGTAGAATTTTTGGAGTTCCAGAAGTTTGCGTTAGTTACAGATTACTACAGACTGTTCTGTTTTTGACAGATTCTGTTTTCATGTGTTGTTTGCTTATTTTTATGAATCTATGGCTAGTAAAATTTAGATATATTAAAACTGAGCACCCTCCCAGCCCTCTCAGGCCATTAGCATTTCTAGCCGTTAGATCGCCACTTTTAGTCGTTTTTGGCCGTCGGATCACTGTTAGTCGCACCTAAATCTCGTACCCAGGCGCTAACTTCATGGCGTCAGCTGCGTTGGGCTTTTCGGCCGCTGCTCCGGTCGCTTTTTTCGGTCTCTGACATTCAATTGGGCCTACTGGCCTACTGGGCCTTTTCTATCATCCTGGCCTTCTCTATCGTTCCTATCCAACTCAGCGCACGTGGTGAAACGCCACATACGAGCCCTAAACCACGTTCGCCACTGCTCTGTTCATTGCGCCACCGACATGGCCTCGAGTGCATTGGCGGCTGCGAGCCGACGCAGCGGCACGGCCAGATGGGGCAACAAAGAAACAATTCGATCGCTGCCCATTAGGCTAATCTCCATCGGCCCTAGGTCACTATACAACCAGATCGATCCAGGAGAGAGAGAGATGGCAGTCTATCAAGCTGTCGCGGGTGATGCGGGCAACGAGGGGATCAGTCGATCCAGCTGACATAGGCGATTAGTCTGCTACAGAATGGAGAAAGGAGGGAAAGGATCCAGCCGACGCAGCGATTCATGCCGATGCTTCGCCCGATCGTAACTGCTCCATCGAGATTTCAAGATGTGGTCATTCTTGATTTACATTCGACATTCATGGCGGATGATGGTACGTATATATGGTTCCTCCACTACAACTCTTCGCTCAACCTTTCCACCCCAGCAGCAGAACCTCCTTCACCATGATGCTCGGATAGTTTTTCCTATATTTCTTTTCAATTCATGTATGATTCACTCTTCCACCAAGCAATTGCCTTGTCCCGATGCCCTCTTATTCGAAAAAATTACATACAGATGATGTTCATGTTGGCTGTTGTCAACTCATTTCTGAGATCTTGGAGCTTTCGATCTGTTTATTTGATTTTGGATTGTCGGGTGGTCGAACCAAAAGAAGAGACATCTTGATAATGTGTATCTTCCGTAATGACGTGTGATGTTTATCAGTATACTGTTTCAGATTTGGAACCGAACAATATGTTTGCATGGCCAGTAATCAGAACCAAAAGAAGAGACATATTGATAATGTGTATCTTCTGTAACAGATATATGGTGTTTACATCCGCATAGTGTTTTAAATTTGGAGCCGGAACAATATGTTTTGTCTTTGGTTACAGACTTACAGGTACACTCTTCGTTTTTTCCCCTTCAATTTGTTATTTCTCCTTTGTATTCCAGTTTATGTTATGGTGTCCCTGAGATTCTTATATTCATTTCATTTACTTTATTTTGCGAAGGACGTGCCAATGTTCTTCTGGAATTTTAATTAGCAAGGGCAGCCTTGAAGGTACTCGAATGATCTTAACTTGTGGCTCTTTTTTCTTTTTGCTTGACCGCAGTATCTTCTCATTTCTTCTGCATAATCAAATATTATTCTAGAGAGCTTGTCAAAGAAATAAACCATGGGCTAATGGAAAGTATACGAATGCCTATATACTGACCACATCGGGACATTTACCCTTGAAGAGATTAGGGACTGTTTACTTAAGCTTGGCACCAACATTACTAAATTAGAAATAAGACAAATGGTGGATCTGGTTTGTCATTCTCAATCTTTTCTATTACTAATAATTTTCGATAATTATTAATTGTGGAATAGCTACCGATGCATCTGTAATGAATCATCAATTGCCATGAAATTACTAATAATGGTTAGGACCTTGAATTTCCTGCCATAACGCGTTAATTTCTTTTATGGTGGCTACTTATGCTATTTTCACTAGAGAGGATGCTTCATGCAGTGGCGGAGCTAGAGGGTGGACAGGGTGGGATGTGCTACATATGCCTTCACATATCACCTACACCAGCAATGATAATATATGTTCCACACATAATATGTGTGAACAAAATGAACAGTAGTAGATATGTGACTGCGCTTAGTTGAAAGCAATGTCCATTTTTTAAATGATTACCTCCTCAAGTCTCCCTAGATACTCTATGTTCCTGTGTATATTCGTTTCTTACTACTATCATTAAATAAAATCTATAGCTAGAATTGCCCAAGTACAATTTATGTTTCAGTTATGGTTTATGCATCTTGGCCTTGTTCGAACTTTCAAGCGATAAAGGCGAGTATGTTTTGTAAGAAAAGGATTGTCATCATAAAATTTCTTGACACCTAATGTTATGTACTTTGAACAATACTGAAACCTAATGTTCCATTTGTGGTTTGTGTACTTGATATCCATTGCTATATTTCTTGCCATATCAGTAGTTCAATCTTTATTTTGTTTTTGGGTCAAAAGTGATTCGTACTTCTTCATTTTGTGTGTAATGGGGAAATGGTTTCTTTATTCATTTGTGAGAAACAATAATTTACATTGTGGAAATGTTTTCAGTAAATCCGAAACAACCATGTAATGCCATTCTCTGTATTATTAGTTGATGGAATATATGTGTCCTCTTTTTCTTTAAGGTTGTATGTTGCGAATATGTGGTGAACCGAGGTTTGCATTCATGGAGATATCTGATTTATTGTAGAAGTAGCTTTATAGACCGTCGTCAATTTTTGAATGATAATGACATTTTCAAGCATAGTGAGCTGCATTACACAAGGAGCACTTCAGCTTGCGGATGCAGGAATAGAGATGCTAATGTCACCTTTGTTTGTGCTTTTACTGGAAAAACAATTAACTGGTGCCGCTGATGTATTGTATAGTTCTAACTATTTATAGAGTGTTTTTTGTCCCATCTCCTTCATACCAATGGCATTTTTAATCTTTGTCAACTATATTTGCGTGCATCAAGTTTCATTTATTCTTGATGAACTGCTATATTCTGTGTTGGCAAAATTTGTTGCACATCACAACACAGGTATAGTCATGATTTGTTGGAGGTACCGTGGAACTAGGATAATCTTTTGATACCACACTAGCATTCCCTGTTGGTCTACATGCTACTATTCTAATACATTTCTAATGCCTCTCCTATGGCAGTTACTCTTGAAGGAAGATTAATTTTTCCTGATGCTTATATTCACTTAGACAAATCTTCAACTATATATATATATTTTATTCATTAGTTTTATCTGCATGCAAAACTACATATTTTCGTCACAAATCTGCCAAGGGCAATGCCATGAAGTTGTCTTCCTGTGACTGTGACGTGGATTTAATTTTGCTTCTTGGTCAATTTAATTGTGAAGATAAAGTCATACCATTCTATTGGATAGATGAATGAGAAAATGCCCGCCACTAAGGTTTATACTGGGGTCCATGCCATGATCATGCCAAAGGAGACTCAATGGAACTTCTATTTTGCACTCTCATTTCAAAATAATTAGGAACCCATGTTCTACATAATTTTCTAACACTATCAAACAACATTCAAAATGGACGGGCGCGGCAACGCGCGCCATCAATGATCTAGTAGTTTATAATACATAGAGAAGTTGGAATACAGTAGGTTTAACACCAATATAAATAAAGAATGAGTTCATTACAGTACCTTAAAGTGATGGTTTGTTTTCTTACACTAATGGACCTCACGAGATTTTTTGTTGAGTTTTGTGTTGTGAAGTTTTCAAATTTTGGGTAAAGATTTGATGGATTTTGGAACAAGGAGTGGCAAGAGCCTAAGCTTGGGGATGCCCAAGGCACCCCAAGGTAAAATTCAAGGACAACCAAAATCCTAAGCTTGGGGATGCCCCGGAAGGCATCCCTCTTTAAATCTTAAATCTATCGGTAGCTTTACTTGAGGCTATATTTTTATTCACCACATGATATGTGTTTTGGTTGGAGCATCTTGTATGATTTGAGTCTTTGCTTTTTAGTTTACCAAAATCATCCTTGTTGTACACACCTTTTGAGAGAGACACACATGAATCGGAATTTATTAGAATACTCTATGTGTTTCACTTATATCTTTTGAGCTAGATAATTTTGCTCTAGTGCTTCACTTATATCTTTTTAGAGCACGGTGGTGGTTTTATTTTGTAGAAATTATCGATATCTCATGCTTCACTTATATTATTTTGAGAGTCTTTTAGAACATCATGGTAATTTGCTTTGGTTAAATTTTAGTCCTAAAGTAATGAGCATCCAAGATAGGTATAATAAAAACTATCATATAAAGTGCATTGAATACTATGAGAAGTTTGATTCTTTGTGATTGTTTTGAGATATGAAGATGGTGATATTAGAGTCATGCTAGTTGAGTAGTTGTGAATTTGAGAAATACTTGTGTTGAAGTTTGTGATTCCCGTAGCATGCACGTATGGTGAACCGTTATGTGATGAAGTCGGAGCATGATTTATTTATTGATTGTCTTCCTTATGTGTGGAGGTCGGGATCGGGCGATGGTTAACTCCTACCAACCCTTCCCCTAGGAGCATGCGTGTAGTACTTTGTTTTGATGACTTGTAGATTTTTTGCAATAAGTATGTGAGTTCTTCATGACTAATGTTGAGTCCATGGATTATACACACTCTCACCCTTCCACCATTGCTAGCCTCTGTAATACCGCACACCTTTCGCCGGTATCATACACCCACCATACACCTTCCTCAAAATAGCCACCATACCTACCTATTATGGCCTTTCCATAGCCATTCCGAGATATATTGCCATGCAACTTTCCACCATTCCATTTATTTTCACACGCTCCATCATTGTCATATTGCTTTGCATGATCATGTAGTTGACATCGTATTTGTGGCAAAGCCACCATTCATAATTCTTTCATACATGTCACTCTTGATTCATTGCATATCCCGGTACACCGCCTGAGGCATACACATAGAGTCATATTTTGTTTTAAGTATTGAGTTGTAAGTAAATAGAAGTGTGATGATCATCATTATTAGAGCATTGTCCCAAGTGAGGAAAGGATGATGGAGACTATGATTCCCCCACAAGTCGGGATGAGACTCCGGACGAAAAATAAAAAAAATAAAAAGGAAAAGGAGGCCATAAAAAAGGGGAGAAAAGGCCCAAACAAAAAAATGAGATAAAAAGAGAGAAGGGACAATGTTAGTATCCTTTTTGATGTGAACTGGGGCCCGATCTTTCGATGAGAGGGAGATAACTACGATTTTGGGTGGGACTTGACCCTCACGATCCGGCTACCAACCGTACAGGGAGAACCGTGCACGACTGATATCCACGGCAATCGCTGAACCAACTCCATGGCGTTATCGACCGAGCCAATGGCGCGATCGACCTATCCACGAAGGATTTTTCCTGCAAGCAAATCAAAGAACATGCAAGAAAATAATAGCCAAGCAATCTCAAAATTGAGAATATGCTAGATGGGATTAATCTCACAAGATGGGGTTCCGATAGGATGTCTTGACGGTCGCACTAGCCGCTACGAGCGAAGACAAATAAAAGTAGCAATATAGCTAAACTTCTCTAAACAAAACCCCAGTCTAAACCCTAACAGATGGCGCCTATTTATTAAGAGTCGGCGCCGAAAGAGTACGTCGACGTGTCCGCTCGAACTGCTAGTCAAAGGAAGTTGTCCACGGGTCGGTTGGCAGGCCAAGCCATAGGCCTTCTTGAGAGCTAGCGCGCGAGTAGACTTGGCGCAGCCCAAAGTGCCATGGCCCACGTGGCTGATACTGATCTTTGGATTCAAAGCAAAAGTCCTTTGGTCCTCTTGCACTGCACGTGACATCGTGGATGGATGGTATGGAGTGGATGGTTCGGTGGGCATGCATGCATGGAAGATGGAGAGCATGCATGCAAGGATTACTTCATCTGGGTTTAAAACACAGTAGTCCCTCGCTTCTTTCATTCTTTTATTTCTGAGTACAAGTAAATCACAACATGAGTGTAATATCATATTTCTGTTAGTTAAATAATATATCCAAAAGAACGAAACTACCTGGTTAATAAATTGCCATGTAATATTCATAGATGTTTCAAAGATAGCTATGTCCACATCACTTTTACCACACTTGTGCTTCAAAGTAGCACCATGATCTTCATGATAGAAGTCTCCTATGTTGTCACTTTCATATACTAGTGGGAATTTTTCATTATAGAACTTGGCTTGTATATTCCAGTGATGGGCTTCCTCAAATTGCCCTAGGTCTTCGTGAGCAAGCAAGTTGGATGCACACCCACTTAGTTTCTTTTGTTGAGATTTCATACACTTATAGCTTTAGTCCATCCGTTGCATGGCAATCCCTACTCACTCACATTGATATCTATTGATGGGCATCTCCATAGCCCGTTGATACGCCTAGTTGATGTGAGACTATCTTCTCATTTTTTGTCTTCTCCACAACCACCATATTCTATTCCACCTATAGTGCTATGTCCATGGCTCAAACTCATGTATTGCATGAAAGTTGAAAAGGTTTGAGAATACTAAAGTATGAAACAAATGCTTGGCTGAAACCGGGGTTGTGCATGATTTAAATATTTTGTGTGATGAAGATAGAGCATAGTCAGACTATATGATTTTGTAGGGATAACTTTCTTTGGCCATGTTATTTTGAGAAGACATGATTGCTTTGTTAGTATGCTTGAGGTATTATTATTTTTATGTCAATATTAAACTTTTGTTTTGAATCTTTCGGATCTGAACATTCATGCCACAATAAAGAAAATTACATTGAGAATTATGCTAGGTAGCATTCCACATAAAAAATTCTGTTTTTATCATTTACCTACTCGAGGACGAGCAGGAATTAAGCTTGGGGATGCTTGATACGTCTCCAACGTATCTATAAATTTTTATTGTTCCATGCTATTATATTATCTGTTTTGGATGTTTAATGGGCTTTATTATGCACTTTTATATTATTTCTGGGACTAACGTACTAACCGGAGGCCCAGTGCAAATTGTTGTTTTTTGCCTATTTCAGTGTTCCGCAGAAAAGGAATATCAAACGGAATCCAAACGGAATGAAACCTTCGGGAGAATCATTTTTGGAACAAACACAATCCAGGAGACTTGGAGTGGACGTCAAGGAAGCAAAGAGGCGGCCTCATGGGCCCCTCGTGGCTCCACCGACCTACTTATTTCGCCTATATACTCATATGCCCCGAAAACATCCGAGAGCACCACGAAACCCTATTTCCACCGCCGCCACCTTGTGTACCCATGAGATCCCATCTTGGGGCCTTTTTCAGCGCTCCGACGGAGGGGGAATCGATCACGGAGGGCTTCTACATCAACACCATAGCCTCTCCGATGATGTGTGAGTAGTTTACCACAGACCTTCGGGTCCATATTTATTAGCTAGATGGCTTCTTCTATCTCTTTGATTCTCAATACCAAGTTCTCCTCGATTCTCTTGGAGATCTAGTCGATGTAATACTTTTTGCGTTGTGTTTGTCGAGATCCGATGAATTGTGGGTTTATGATCAAGATTATCTATGAACAATATTTGATTCTTCTCTGAATTCTTATATGTATGATTTGAATCTTTGCAAGTCTCTTCGAATTATCAGTTTGGTTTGGCCTACTAGATTGATCTTTCTTGCAATGGGAGAAGTGCTTAGCTTTGGGTTCAATCTTGCGTTGTCCTTTCCCAAAGGATGTGAGGGCAGCAAGGCACGTATTGTATTGTTGCCATCGAGGATAAAAAGATGGGGTTTATATCATATTGCTTGAGTTTATCCCTCTACATCATGTCATCTTGCTTAATGCGTTACTCCGCTCTTATGAACTTAATACTCTAGATGCATGCTGGATAGCGGGCGATGTGTGGAGTAATAGTCACTACAAAAAAAGACACATCTGTGACATTCTGGGCCGAACGAAAAAAAATTATGTCATACATATGACACTTCTATGACGATAATTGTGACAAAACCGGTATCATCATAGATGTGGTGGGCTCCTACTTCTATGACAAAAATCATGATGAGAAAATGGGCTTTTCGTCCTGGGCGGCCGGAGACGCAGCTGCATGACATTCTTTGGGCCGTCCATGACGGAAAAAACAATGGTAGAAGCGAGGGAGGAAAATTTCGGGAGTTGGTTACGGTGGGAGGTCGGTGGCGAGCGATGCGCGCTTTCTCGTAGTACGCGGCGAGGCGTTGGCTCTAATCGAACCCGAAGCGAGGCGTTGGGCTCTAATCGAACCCGGCGATTGACTTTGTAGGCTACGCTACATCGAACCCGAGCGATCGATCGATGGTCGTTAATCGAACCCGATGGAGAAATTCGCGCGCTACCGCTAATCAAGCCGATCAATTGATGAACGTGAGCGCTGCGGGGGTTTGGATGAGCGAAGGCGGTGGCGTTGCCTCTCGAATGAACAGGACCCGTGGTGTGGAGGGCTGGATGAGCAGATGACGATGGAGGGGTGGCCATGGAGGGTGGTTGAACGGGACCCGTGGTGTGGAGGGCTGGATGAGCGATGAGACGGTGGAGGGCTGGATGAGCAGTGAGCGGTGGAGGGTGGTTGAGCAATGGCGGTGGAGTAAGCGCGGTGGAGGCTGGATGAACAGGAGCCCGTGGGGGCTGGAGGAGGTCGACGGTAGCCCGTGGAGATGAATAGTATCCCGTGGAGTCCCGTTTGTCGTACGCCACACCCCTCCCGATGAACAGGACCCCCGTTTCGACCGTAGGAGGTCCGTTTCGTTTTGCGGTACGCCACACCCCTCCCGATGAACAGGACCCCCGTTTCGACTGTAGGAGGTCCGTTTCCTCCGTTTTGCGGTACGCCACACCCCTCTCGATCAACAGGACCCCCGTTTCGACCGTAGGAGGTCCGTTTACTCCGTTTTGCGGTACGCCACACCCCTCCCGATCAACAGGACCCCGTTCCGAACGTGGCCGGTCGAACACAAGGCCGTTTCCTCCGTTCTACGGTACGCCAGGCCTCGTTTCCATCGCCTGATCCGTCCAAGCCGGTTGGCTCACACGCGTTCCGTTGCCTCCTGATGAACACGACGCATTCCATTGCCTCCCCATGAACACGACGACGACTCTGTTTCTCCGTTCCGACCCAGCCATGTACATATGCGCGAGTAGGCGTTCGAGACCCGCCCAGTATGCGTGCACGTGGTCGTATTTTCTTTCTTGCACCCGGCGCTGTGACGTGCGTGTACATGCTACGTGCGCGCCTCTACTACGACACGTACGCGCCTCTACTACGACACGTGCGCGCCTCTACATCGACCGGTATATATGTACGTACACGTTCGCGACCAGAATGACAACGCTATGTACGCTTCGACCAGGTGGGTCCCGACTATCAGGTAGTTCCTTGGGTGCGAAAATGTAGCTGGTGGGTCCCAGCAGTCAGAGGGGCGAATTGTTTTTTTTGCTTGGACGCACTTCCTTTGCGTGCGAAGATGTAGCTGGTGGGTCCCAGCAGTCAGGGGGGCGAATCGTTTTTTCTTTTTTTGCCCGGACGCACTTCCTTGCGTGCGAAGATGTAGCTGGTGGGTCCCAGCAGTCAGGGGGTGAATCGTTTTTTTTTTCGGACGCACTTCCTTGCGTGCGAAGATGTAGCTGGTGGGTCCCAGCAGTCAGGGGGAAACTTTTTTTCGCGAAATATGGTGGCCTGTCCGGTGGGTCCCTGCTGTCAGGTGGAGGAATCATTATTTTCCGCGTAATAAGGAGGCACTTCCTTGTTGCGGCCGTGGACCCAGCTGTCAGCCTCTCCACGTATAGTCCACGTCTGATGGAAGTCGTTCCTTGACCATGTTGACCACGCCGTGCCGAGAGCACCACGGTGGTGGACGACGGCGAGGCCTAGGAAGGGGACGACTCGGAGTCAGGGAAGACGCAGCAGTGGATGCCCACGCGAAGAGGAGTACGAGGGTTCACTGGTTCGGCTGCGGTGTGAGGCTCTTTGTCGCCGCAGAATAACGGGGGTGTGGGTGAGTAGAGGATGGCCTGGCCAGCGGTGGGAGTAGTAGGGCGGTGAGGCCTCCGCGGCATCACACCCGCCACGGAGGCAGGAGCATGCGGCACGACCGGCGCTGGTTTGGGCGGCTGGAGCAAGAAGACCAGAGGTTGAAGAAGCACTACAACCATTGGATGAACATCGTACGGTAACAGGAGCTAGAGTCATTCATATTGACTAAGTTGACAAAGCCCTCCGTCCCGTCAACTTGGTAGGCCCATTAAGTCAGCCTCCCAAGATATCTTTGGGTTCCGGTGGTGGGGAGTATTCATTTTTTGTGCGTAATAAGGAGGCACTTCCTTGCGTGCGAAGATAGCTGGTGGGTCCGACAAGTCAGCGGGGGGCACGTTTTTTTCGCGAAATACAGAGGCCCTTCTGCTGGGTCCCAGATATCAGGTGGAGGAATCATTATTTTGCACGTAATAAGGAGGCATTTCCTTGTGTGCGGTCGTGGACCCAGCTGTCAGCCTTTCCATGCATAGTCTACTTCCGATGGTGTCGTTCGTTGACCACGTTGACCACGCCGCGCCGAGCGCAT
This sequence comes from Aegilops longissima, assembly GCA_021605205.1. Lineage (NCBI taxonomy): Eukaryota > Viridiplantae > Streptophyta > Magnoliopsida > Poales > Poaceae > Aegilops > Aegilops longissima. The sequence goes on along the minus strand of CM038676.1, from coordinate 604,912,736 downwards.
CCAAGGTGGTGGACGACGGCGAGGCCCCGGACAGCAACGAGCCGTAGATGGGAAGACGCGGGAGTAGAGTCGCAGACGGAGAGGTGTCTGAGGTTAAGCTGGTTCTAGTGCGGTGTGGTTCAGCAGTCGGTCGAGAAGAACAAGAGGTGTGGAGGGTGGAGGGATGGCCTGGCCAACGGTGGAGAAGCGCTTCATAGCTAAGCGTGCTAAGCAGAGCTGCTAGCAGCAGGAGGCGGAGGTGGTCCGGCATACCTGGAGGAAGAAAACGAGAGATTGAAGATGGATGCCGGTCGTTGGATGTAAATCCAACGGCTAACATGTCAGAATCATTTGTTGACTAAATTGACAACGACTTGCGTTGGCTTTGACCTATTGGCCCACATTTCATCCTCCAAAAATGTGACACGTATTCAACCCATTTTTTCAGAATTTACAGTCTTTTTTTTATGCGGTAGAATTTACAGTCACTTTGATCTTTTTTTTGAATTACAGCCATTAGCTAGGCTGGGTGAACAATTAATGTAGCGTCCATGTGGCCCATTTATTTTATTTCCTAAAAAATTACAGGCCATTTGCACTTTATCTAGATACACGATTTTGCTAGGCTGATTCTAATTATAATGTTGGGTTGGGCCAGCAATGTTATCAAAAAATAAAAAAGGGCTGAGTATTTTGTTATAAATATATTTAAATAATAAGTGATATTATTACATTCGTCTTTAAATCTTACCAAGCTTTTGTACACAATCACTAGGATTTTCGTGCCAAAACAATCCAGGATTTTATTTGTTAAGAAATTATTTTTATAAGTTAATAAGATGTGGGATATTGTTTTCTTACATATGTAAGTATCTGTTAAATATATGATGACAATAAAAATAATATATAATAACATATAAAATAATTTAAATATATATAATATAGTTAGAAGGGAAACATAAGTTGTACCTGGCGTACCTGGAGTAGAAAAATAGAACAGACCTCTGCGTTTTCTTCAAAAAAAATACATAAATTGGGCTGCCAAAAATAAAACCTCGGATGGGAGGTCCATAGGCCGGTCGATACATGACGGCCCTAAGAAAATACAAACAGGCCCTCCCATCCGAGGTCGTGGGCTGCGCATGTTAAAAATAAAAGCCTAAACGGGGCAACCCAAAACCACGTCCAACACTTGCCAAAACTTCGTCCCTCGTTTTCTCTGTGTTTCGCACACTCGACATTGTGTGGGCATTTTGACTGTGCTTCACATGAAGATGTGCTATGCATGAATGTTGATCAGCATGATGTTAACTGGCTGGTAGTTCCATTTTCGACCATGAATAAAACTTCCAACATGATGTTTACCCTGTTTGAAAAGGCCGTGTTAATATAAATGCTCTGCCTCTGAAAGTTGCAGTTCCTTATCTGAAACTGAACTTGCGTTTCTTATCTGAAACTGAAACTTGCGTTTCTTCTCGTCTGCACTTTTATACTCCTATGAAACTACATTTTTAAGTGCTAAAATAGATCTCTAGAATTCATAAAATTCTTCATATGCTCAATACTGCAAATCTGAAATTCAAAAGACATTCATATCTGAAAGTACTCTCAAAATACACAACACAAAACACAATTCACAACCTGCAAATCTCGACAACCCTAAGCTCCTCCCCGACAATTCACAACCTGCACGACTATTGGGCTGGGGGGCAGCCCTCCTATTCCTCGGAGGCGACAGCCGCCCGTGAGACGATGTGAACGGCGAGGGAGACGATGGCGGGGAAGCGTCGTCGGGCCAACTGCTTTTCTCCTCTTGTAGTTGGGTTCGGTCGACGAAGACTCCACTCGCTCGCTCTGGCAGGACACCCTCACAAACGGCACCTTGTAGATGCTCGATCCTTCAATCTCTCGTGGATGCTCCATCCGGGATCGATACTCCCACCACCGCTCCCTCACGATCGGATTCGTGAATCTGTTTGCTCCATGGCCCGGAGGAGCAGCTCTATGTACTCGCGCGACTCCCTCCGGAGTATCGCCGCCTTTTCGCTCTGTTGCAGATATTTGGCCATGCATGTCGCCGTGGCCGCTTAGTTGGTCCTTGTTGTCAAACCAAGACTGATATCCAACATCCTAGCTAGCTTCACAGTGGTCGTCGTCTGCGATAAATCACGTATCGGTTGTACTCCTCCATCGATCTACTTCTCCACAGCACCTTCACTACTTGGCGGTGGTTTTTGAATGGAAGAGGAGAGGAGCAACGCTGGTTTTGGATTAGAACGGAAGAGGAGCGACGCTGGTTTTGGACTGGAACAGGAGAGGAGGGGCGGTGGTTTTGAAATGGAAGAGGAGAGGAGCGGCGCTGGATTTAAATTGGAACAGGAGAGGAGCGGCGGTGGTTTAAGAGGAGAAGAGCGGAAGAGCGGCGCTGGTCTTGGAAGTATTTTTTTGTTGTTTTGCATATTTTGGGTCAAATTTTGACCACGTACTGTGTGTGACAAGCAAAATGTGAATGCATGTCACCAAAAATTGTATCGTTTGGTTCGTATCTGAATGTACTTTCAAATTATATTATTTTTGCAACGTATAACATATATTTTATGTGCGAAAATCATGGTCAATTATGACCCGAATAAAAGGGAGACTAGTTAATGGGGTCGCTTTCTTAATTGAAGGGTAAATTGATTTTGATTTTGATCCATCACACATACCTTGGCTCTCTCACCCAATCCTAAATCGCTGCAAGACGCTCCTCTCCTCTTCTCCATTGCAAAACCACCTCCTCTCCTCTCCATCATCTCCATTCCAAAACCACCGCCTCGCCTCCCTCTTCGATCTTCTCCATTGCAAAACCACCTCCTCTCCTCTCCATCATCTCCATTCCAAAACCACTTTTCTCCTCTCCATCATCTCCATTCCAAAACCACCGTCTCGCCTCTCCCTCTTCTGATCTTCTCTCCATTGCAAAACCACCTCCTCTCCTCTCCATCATCTCCATTCCAAAACCACCTCCTATCATCTCCCTCTTCTCTATTGCAAGACCATCGTCTCTCCTCCCATCTTCCAAAGCTAGCACCGGACCACTCAGAGCAACATCTATGGAGAGGATGCAGCAGCGAATTAGGCAGATCGCCGATGGCGACCAGGCAAAGTTAGCCAGGTTGAAGGAGATCCTTAGTTGGTTTGACAATGAGTGGGAGATTTCGAGGACGGTGCGGGCCATGTGGCAATGTATGCGAAAGAGCGAGACGGCGGTGATGAGGGCGGCGATGTACATGTACTCCTCGGCGGCGATCACGCGCAGATCCTCCGAGTTCATCGAGTATCTCCTATGGGCGATGGAGCAGACAGATTCGCCCGAGGCGACAGTCAGGCGGAGGTGGTGGGCGTACAGGTCGAAGGTCGAGCATCCAGAGGATAACGAATCGATTGAGTATGGTGTGCCGTTCGTGAGGGTGCAGAGCCAGCCGGAGCCACAGGAGTATTCGTTCTCCCACCGCAAGAGGAGGCCGGATGGCGCGACGTCGCTTCCCTGCCGTTCTCCACAGTTCCCTCGACGCTCGCCTCGTTTCAACGGCGGCGGTAGGGTTTAAGGTAAGCTTCGCACTAACCTAATCTTCCACCTTCTCATGCTTACAATCAGTGTGACAGCTAATGAAAATCATGCTTACAATCAGTCTCCGAGTACTACGCCAATCACCCTAAAATAGCTCTTGACCTTTGGGTCAAAGTTGTGACACAGTGTACAAATAAAGAAAAATAGATTGGTGCTTCTTTCAGAAAAGAGTACTCCCACTAGTAGAAAAGGGGCCTATTGACCCGGTTGGTGAGGGCCTTTAGCCCCGGTTCATGAACCGGGACTAAAGGGTCGGTATTAATACCATGGTTCTTTAGTCCCGGTTCAATCCAACTGGGGTGATGGGCCTTCACGTACACACAGCCACGAGCCTGAGCAGGAGGCCTTTGGTCCGGTTGGAAGCACCAACGGGACCAATAGTCATCCACGCCAACATTTTCGTGGCTGGGGTTTTGTTTTTTTGAAGGGGGGTTGGGGCTTTTGGGGGTTAATTTAGGTGTTTCATATATTGTGTTAGCTAGCTAATTAATAGAGAGAAGTGTCCTCTCTTTTGTCCGTGCTTGGTTGACGCTACGTACTATACATACGTATAGAGAGGACTAGCTAGACACGCTAGCTAGCTAGCACTCGAGAACAAGAGAGGAACAACGAGAATGCCGAGAATCGAAAGCTCACGGAATCAGATAAACTAGAAACCACTCGTTCTAACCGGAGTGGTTAGAATGAGAAAAGAAACGGATAAGACTGAAAGGATTTAGGCAGCACTCCGGCTAAAACATGGAGGAATAGAACTTGAACTTGAGAGGATGGAATGATACTTGATGAAGACATGACCCAAAACCTCCGGAAAGAATTGCAAAAGTTGAATGAAAAGAACGGATAAGAATATGACAACTTGTGCCACGAATGAAATTGAAAGCATCTTTAGAAGGAAGGTTTAAACGGAGTTGTTGAGACAATCAACAACGAAAAGAATATGCTTGTTGTGGACTGATAGGTAACATATCAAGATCATAAGGTGATAACCGGCCACAAACGGAAATGATTTGATAGCTGAGAAGAACGAAGAAATGCAAAACTCCACTTCAAAAGAAAACGGAGAATTAATTGCACTTCGAGAAGCAAGAAGGAAAGATACTTGAGCTCCACCAACAAAATCTTGATGAACTCTTGAAGAAAGAATTAAAACATGAAGAACCGCCATGAAGAACTCCGGTAACAAAAAGGATGATGAGATAGAATGAAGGATGAAAGAATAAGATTAAAGCTTGCGATGATTTAGATGGAGGTTCCAACGAGATGGTCGAGGAAATTTGAACTCCGGAAAAGAAAAGATGAAAACACTTAGAACTAGAATTTATTCATCAAGAACAAACTCCGAAGTAAGGGATTAATCACTTGGATGAAATAAGAATAAGATTTATTGTATGCTTATCCTTCATCAAATTAAATTGATGACAAGCAATGGATTTTGCATACTACTTATTCTTCTTGAAATGGATTGAGAAGTGACATAACGCAAACTTGAGAAGGTCTTCATGAACCTCCGGTAGGATTGGCTAGAACGAATGGATTGATACGATAACAAAGCAAAAAGAATCTGAATGAACCACCGTAAGAATTCGAAAATGACTGATGAAAGAGAATGAATCACCGGGAAGAATTAGAAGAACCAATAAGATCGAGGGTATTTAGATGCAAAAGAGCGAAGAGATCGCGAACTGATTGAAGAATACTTGAACGAAGCACCGGGATAATATTGAGGCGAACGAAAGGGCACGGATATAGAATAATTGAGAGAACGAAGCTGAAAACTTGGGACGAGGAAATCTTCTGTAATGGAGGCCTTCGGATAATCGGAACAGAAAAGCAACTCCTGAAATACTCCGGGTGGATGAAAAGAATTTCATGACAGGAAACAATTAGATAGGATAACATCGAGCTATCACCATGAATCTCTGGGAGAATGGACAAGATTTAGAAGGAACTCTTCTTCGGTCTTCAAATGGCGACGAGAAACACCACCAAAATTACTGAGATACTCCGGGAGAATGAAAAGCGAATAGGTTGAGCCAACAATGAAAAGAATTTGAACGAGATCTTGGAAAAGCATCTGACTGATGAAATTCATACTTACGTCACACTTGAAAAAAAAATTAGGAATAACTCCGGAATAATTAGAAGAGTCGGGTAAGATCCTGGGAAAAGGCCTGTGGGTTAGGGCCCACTGAAGAGAAAAACACCGTTGGAAAGGGATGATGAACAGATAGATGATGCACCGGAACAATTGGAATATTTGAATGAGGTGACAACCTTGAATTAATTGGAACACAGACGAATCTCCTGAGATGTCTTCGGAACTCCGGAATGATAAACTGGCGAGAGGCGAACGAGCAAAGAGAACACTTCGAAGGAAAAGAATATGATTAACCCGAAAAACTTGAATTGAGTGCACGGAAAAAAAGGGATGAAGAATGACGAACAAGACGAGAATTCACGGTTGAAATAATTGAGGAAGACTGAAGAGGCTCGCATCGAATGAAATAGATGGTCGAAAGAGACTCAAACTCCGGGAAGAAGAGGGTGGAGGGCGGAAAACAAGGTAACTTGGAAGGAAAAGCAGCGAATATCTTGAAGATAAAACACCGGTTGAAATCATTGAGGAGAGAGAGCAAAAACTTCACACGAGTAGGATGGATACTCGATTACGGACTCCGGTTCCAAGAAGAAGAAGGGGTGGGCGGGTGGGAAAAGAAAACAACTGAGGGTAGAGAAATAACTTCGTTGAGAGCAAACTGAGGATTGGACTTGCAAAGATGAAGAGGGTCGAGTCAACTTGACGAGAAATGCACCGGATGAAAAGAGATGAGAACCAACGACCGAAAACCAACTGCGTGATCCTAAAGAAAAATTTGAAGAGAAGAGGAGTAGTTCAAAACACCTACGTCAAGATTCCTCACCAGAGCGACGAAGGGACTGAGGAGTAAAAAGAATTCCTACTCTCCGATATAACTAGACTCAGAAAACAGTTTTCTTCTAGACTCAACATCGGCCAAACTACACGATCAATCAAGGGGGGCTCCTAGGGTCGGTCGAGGCTCTGATACCAACTTATCACGCCCAAGATGCGACCCTATCCTAAAGGAACTCGAAGGTCCCACCAAGGATAGAAGCGCATCTTGAAGACGCTTTTGCAAGGTGGATATCATTACATCAACATTACATAATAGATGGGGATACATACATAAGGCACAAATGCCACAAGAATACATCAACATCATATACAAGATCAACATCCGACTACGGATGAAACACAAACAGAAACTCAAACAATATCCACCCTGCTAGCCCAGGCTGCCGACCTGGAACCTATCCCCTGATCGAAGAAGCAGAAGAAGAACTCAAGACAAGCAAGCATCGCTCTCGCGTCATGATCATCAAGCAACCTGTACTGCAAATCGATGGTGTAGTAATCTGTGAGCCACGAGGACTCAGCAATCCCATTACCATGGGTATCAAGACTAGCAAAGCTTAATGGGAAAGGAAGGGGTAAAGTGGTGAGGTTGCAGCAGCGGCTAAGCATATATGGTGGCTAACATACACAAATAAGAGCGAGAAGAGAAACAAAGGAACGGTCGTCAACTAGTAATGATCAAGAAGTGATCCTGAACTCCTACTTACGTCAGACATAACCCAGAAACCGTGTTCTCGTCTCGATCAACCCGAAAAGAGACACTCACAGTTACGCACTACGGTTGGTGTATTTTAGAAGAGTTTGCTTCAAGTTTACTACAACCGTATATTAACAAATTCCATCTCGCCACATAACGCTGGCACGGCTCTCGAAAGTTTATACCTGCGGGGTGTCCCAACTTAGCCCATGATAAGCTCTCACGATCAACGAAGGATATTCCTTCTCCCGGAAGACCCGATCGGTCTCGGAATCCGGCTACAAGACATTTCGACAGCAATAAAACAAGACCAGCAAGACCTCCCGGTGTGCCGACACCTTGATAGTAGCCACGCGTATCTCGTCTCAGGCCACGACCGGATGAGCAGTCCGTACAACTAAAACCAAACCCCAAGTTTCCTTGAGGGGGCGCAAAGCACCCTAGTTTGGACCAACACTTAGACAAGCATTGGCCGGGGGCTGAATAAAGATGACCCTTGGGTTAATTACTCCCAAGGGAAATGTAGGTGGTGGTGAGGCAAATGGTAAAACCAATGTTGGGCCTTTTTGGAGGACTCTTATTCAAAGCAAACTGTCAAGGGGTCCCATAAATCACCCGACGCGTTAGGGACGCAAAATCCGGGAACATAATACCGATATGACGGAAACTAGGGCGGCAAGAGTGGAACAAAACACCAGGCATAAGGCCGAGCCTTCCACCCTTTACCAAGTATATATATGCATTAATTAAATAAGATATATTGTGACATCCCAACAAGTAAACATGTTCCAACAAGGAACAACATCTCCATGTTCCAACAAGGAACAAACTTCATCTTCACCTGCAACTAACAACGCTATAAGAGGGGCTGAGCAAAGTGGTAACATAGCCAAAAAACGGTTTGCTAGGAAGGGTGCAAAAGGTTAGAGGCTGACATGGCAATTTGGGAGGCTTGAGGAACAAGTGATAGGTAGCGCAGCATAGCGATAGAACGAAACAGCTAGCATAGCAATGATAGTAGTGAGATCCAGGGTAGCGGTCATCTTGCCTGAAATCCCGCAAGGAAGAAGAACGAGTCCATGAAGAAGACGAACGGAAGAAGCCGAACCAAGCGTGAGCGAACGAATCCTCACGATCGAAGCAAACAGGAACTAACAAGAAGAAGCACACAACATAGTAAACACACCACACATGAACAAGACATGATGCACAACAAGCATGATGCATGACAAGGCTAGATGAGGCTACTCATGGCAAGAGATTATGCATACAAGAGCAACACATCAAAGCAAGTTTAAATGAGGCCGGAAACAACATATAACAATTCCGGTAAGTCCTCATATGCAAATTTCGAAATTGGTCCAGATCTGAATAAACCTTATGTTCAAGTTGTTAAATAGCAATTTAAGATGCACCACGATGATCTACACGAAATTCTAGTCAAGTTACATATAAAGTTCATTTAATTCGGAGCTACGGCCTAGAAGATATGAGCAAAACAAGCTAAACAAGGCATTGGTGCAAAATGCATACAAACATCAAGCAAACACCTCAAAACAAGGATGCAACATGATAATATGAAGCTACATGCAAAATCAAGCAAGTTTCATATAGAGCACACTCAAAACGGAGCAACGGTGCAACACATACACCCTATACAAGTTATAGCAACAATCTGTCCAAGACAGCAAGTAGGCATATTGCAAGCATCAAAACAACATGCTACAGCATCTCAACGTACTAGCAAAAGGCATGGGCATGATGTACAGGTAAAGCATGACAAAACATGAACACTGAGCTATCTCCAGAAACAACTAGAACATGCTCAAAAAGACATGGCAAGATTGCAAATAATAACAGTTCCAGACTTTAGCAGAAATAACATCAGGTTGCAATGTTTAGAGCTATCAAACAACATGCTACAGGAACTTATCATGGCAAAAAAAGGCATGGCATGAATCTACTAAATGCATAGATCAAATGTCCTTTATTGACCATGAGCCAAAAAGGATCAGAAGATATGATGGCACCCATGTAAACATAGCAAGTTATATTACAGATTTAAACATGGCAGGAACAACAATAAGTAGGCAAGTTGGTGAGATTGAACCACTCACCACAGAGCAATACATGGCATGGCAAGGCAACCAACAGTAATAAGACATGTTTATGAAGCTAAGCATGGCAAGAGCAAGTTCATAGAGTGCATGAATCACTAACAACAATCATGGCAACATTGAACTTAATGTTAACAGGCTGACAGCAACATTATTTAGCAACTTTGGAGCAAGATTACAACAAGTTACAGAAGGCTATAATTGCAACCAGGGGAATGGATGGATATAGCATGACATGTATAACAAAACATCCTTAGTGAACATCTCCAGATTATGCATAGAATGACTTGTAGAAGCAGGTTAACATAGCATCATGATATAGCAGATTCAGACATGCAAAACAGCAACAACAAGTACCCTACTTAACAAGCTTGATGCACTCACTACAGGAATCACAAAAATACATGGATAGCACCCCTGTGAAGATGGTATGGCATAGCCCAAAACACATGTAGAAATCAACCTCATAGGATGCACATATCAAATGCAACAAAAATGACAAATCATCAAGTTATAACAGTTCCAGCAGGTTAACATCATATAGCACTCCTGCAACGAAGATTCAGGCATCAAGATGGACTCAAATGAACATGATGCAATGGAATGAAATTATTTACTCGTCGAGGCGAACAATTTGACATATTACACGCACGAAACCGAGCTACAGATGCAGAGATACGATGGCATGAACATGGCATGAAAATAACGAAAATCTGGGACTTAGTGGATTTCAGAGGGGGAAAGTCAACCTCTAGTTCTCAGATCTGGATCTGGCGCGGAACTCGAGGACGGCCGGAGATGGGGCGGCGGCTCGCCGGAGATGGAGAGGAGGGGGCCGGCCAGGGAGGAGCGAGGAGGGCCGAGGCGCGGAGGAGCTCGGGCCGACGGGCAGCATGGGCGAGCCGGGCTGGCTGGGACGCGGCGGAGGCGGGCGCCATGGGCGGCGGGAGGCGAGTCCGTCGGGCTGCGCTGGCGGAGAAGGCGGCGGCGGCGAGGCGCCTGGGCGGCCAGATGCGGCCCGGGCGGGCCGGCCTCGGCCCGTGGCGGGTGGCAAGCGCTGGAGGCCGGGCGCCACGTGGCTAACGCGGGTTGGCTGCGGGCGGCTGGCGGCGAGGTGGCGACCTCCGATTCGTCGGAGCGACGTGGCGGCGGCGGTGGACACGTCCGGCGCGGAGGCGGACATGTCTGGCGGCGGGGAAGAGTTTGGCTAGGGTTTGGACTGCGAGAATTTCGGGGGAGGCACACATATATATAGGTAGAGGGAGCTAGGAGAGTCCAAATGAGGTGCGGTTTTCGCCCACACGATCATGATCGAACGAACGAGAGCATGGAGGGGAGATTGCTGGGTTTTGGGCTAGTTTGGAAGGGGTGTTGGGCTGCAACTCAAAGAGGGCTTTGCGGTTACCCGGTTAACCGTTGGAGTACCAAACGACCTCCAAATGGCACGAAACTTGACAGGCAGTCTACCGGTGCTATACCAAGGCCGCTTGACAAACCTCGGTCCATTCCGAGACCGTTTAACACCTGCACACGAAAAGAGGCAAAAGGGGGCGCCGGGAGACATAGGAGTGCCGGATTGCAAAACGGACAACGGGGAAAATGCTCGGATGCATGAGACGAACACGTATGCCAATGCGATGCACATGATGACATGATATAAAATGCAGATGATGACATGGCAAAGTGCAACACGCAAGCAAATGACATGGCAACGACGGCAAATAACTGACAGACACCTGGCGCAACGAATCCGGGGCGTTACATCGTCCCACCAACCGGGACCAATGGCCCACGTGGCCCGGCCGGCCCCCTGGGCTCACGAACCGGCGCAAATAGCTCCATTGGTCTCGGTTCTGGATTGAACCGGGACTAATGGGCTGAACTGGCATGGGCCATTGCCCCCTTTTCTACTAGTGTCCCTAGAAAACTGCCAATATAAGCTACTAGTATTTGGTTAGAGGATTTGCTGCCGAGAAAGATCCGTCCACAGAGAGCGCCACACATCCCACTGGTGGTGGTGGATGCCAATGCGTGCATGCAGCATGGTTGGTGTCGGTAATTTTTACTTGGCACACCTCGCACTCTGCATATATGCCGGTTCCATACGTACATTTGTGCAGTTCCACCAAAATGCAGCTGAATAACCCTGTTCGCACAAATAATGAAAAAGTGTGATTACATTATAGTGTCACTAGTTGAGGAAACACACAAAATAAATAGAAGAAAATATTGCGATAGTATCATAGTATGCCATCTCATGAGGCGAGATGGGCCCTGCTACGCCTCATATGGTACGCCTCATCTTGGACATCGTCCCAAGTCTCTCGATACACCTTACGCGTTGATGAACATCGAGTGTACAACATGATAGTACAAGGAGGCGCCTTAAGACATTCAAATCTCTATTTTGTACATTTCAACTAAAATTAAGCACCCAGTTTGCGAAACGCTTAAACATTAACAATGGGACTAGTTGATGAAACATACTTTAACAAAGAGAAGCACTTTCTTTATCTATATTGGAAATGAAATGATAGAGATGACACTCGCTCTATTTTAACTGTATTATTACTTCATTTTATCGGTGACACTAGGGTCGAGCAGGTGGCAAACGAGGTGTACCGCAAGGCCGCAAGGATGGAGGCGGGGTGCTTAGATGGGATGTCAAGCTGGCTCTTTCAGTCACCAACATGGATGATTCAATTCATGGGACCTTTTGGTGCAGTTCACCTAAAATGAAGCAATGTCCCGTGAGCTAGCAGCTTCTTCTTCAATTTTTTAAGAAAAGGGCTCCAGCCCGGTTCCATTTCCATCGAAAACGAAACCCACAGAGCTTCTTCTTCATTAGTTGCAATAAAATTGAGCAACATCAAGGTTGATTGTGAAGCTCCTGGAATGCTCAACTATAATTTGGATATCATTTGTGCAGTTCAACTAAGATCGAGCGTGAAATGTATATCTCTGTTTGCACAAAAAAGGTGGAAAGGAGGGTGACTAACAAGTGATGAAACATGCATCAAATGAAAAGAAGCATGCTCCTTATCTGAATGGCAATCCTACAAGGACAGTAGCAATTTCTAAAGCAGTGGCATTGCTAGATATTAGTGTGGGCATTAGGATTAACTATTACAACCGTTAAATATGACATTACTTTGGGCACCGGAGAGTAGGCGGACCAGGACAGTTGCATTTCTAACAAAAAGAACCAACTTATCTTAATGGGAAATTTTAGCAAGACATGTAAGGAAGGGCCATTGATTCATATTACTAGAGGCATTACATTGAAAACAACATTGGTTTAACATGTCCTTACTTTTAACAGTGCGAATGCTACATTTTACCAGTGGTATTACATAAGAGTGGCTCGGGGCAACAAACATCAGAACAAGATATCTGGGTTGGTCCCATTTTTGTTCGGTATAGCCACCTTATACTGTGTGAGGCTAGAAAATCTAGTGCTGGACTTACTCTGTTGACTTGTCCCCGAGTCCCCACTTTCTTTCCTTTTTCAACCAATAGATCAGGTTTATATTGAGTTTGTACCGCGTTTCCCTTTATTTCCTATTAGACCTAGAGACCAGGTTGGATAGCCGTCTCTGCTACTTTTCGCCCCCATTATTTCCTCTTTCGACCAAGTCCTAGATTCAGGTAACAAATCCTCCCCCACCCCCACCCCCTTCTTCCTTGTTTGAACCAAGTAGTACTAGATTCGAGTGCATGAACTAGTTTTACCTCTTAAACATAAAAAATTAGGTGGTTTTGAACAGCCGATCGATCCTATCTACGAGGGGCACGAGAAATAGTAAAACTTACAAATGCAGCGACGTCAGGAGCTCGGGAAGTAGAGCAAGGCCGGTTTCGAAGGAAGTTATACCTGGTGGTCGCCGGGATGTCGCTAGGTGGGCGGCGGGAGGCCGGATCTGCCCACACTACGACAGCGAGGAAGAAGGGGTCGGAGGCCCTCCCTCGCCAGCGGTGCTTGGGAGAGAACAGCAAGGCAGGCTGATCGGGACGCGCCCAGTAGTGGGTAAGAGCCGTCGCCAAGGACGACCGCGTGAACGTTGCACCTTCTCACCTTCCTCGGCGGAGAGGATCCGGCTAGATCTGTTACCAGCGGTGAGCAGAGAGAGAGAGAGTGTGTGTGTGTGGCCACCGCTGTCATGTTTAGATTTGGAGAGGCCGAGACAGTGTGAAGAGAGCAACACTAGCAAGCAAGCGCGGAGGCTCCTGCCTATATAGTGGAGTAGTACTTAGTTTTCTTTTGTCTACCGGAGCCGGCTTGACCTCGTCAATGATTGTCGAGAAGTCTTCATGCACGTGGCCCGGAGGCGCAGTTGTCGTCATTTTGATCTGAAGCGCCGGATTATAACATATAACACGAAAAGATGCCACATGACAAGAAATCATAACCTCAGTGCCCAAAGGAGACAACATGAATCCCGACGGACAAACTAGACGAGGAACAAAGCTCAAATTAAAGATAAACTCGTAGAAAAGGGGTCCGTCGATAGATGTCCTAATTAACATAGCCGGCTTGACCTAGATGGCAGCCGAGTAGTCACTGTTCGTGCATGTGCCCCCAATGACTTGCCCAACTCAGTTGTCGCTGTTTAACCCTCGCAGTGATCCGAAGCACATGACACATAATTTTGCGAGATGACAAGAAACCTTTTTTTTAGATTTCTCACCACAACTACAGCCATGTACAACACAGCCTGCATGACATGTAGACGATAGCCAATCCAGGCGTGTCTGCTGGAGTCTGGTCACATGCATGGACGAACTGATCTTTCGTGTCTTGCAGGGATCGTCCAGGAACCAACGTAGTACAACACTTCTCTAGTACTACCGCTCGTCTCCCTCTTCTATTAAGTCACCCGACTTGCGGGGCCGGGGAGTGTGCCTATGGTCGGTTCTCAATTGTCGTCCCACATGTGTGTGCGAACGCAATATGACGCGCGTTCCATTCGGAGAGCAGCGTGCTAGACCGACCGACCGTCTGGGGTGCGACGCGAACGCGACGGGCGTGCTGTACACTCCGTACATGTGTACCGTCGTTTTCTAGATGCTTTGCTCCATGGCGCGGGCGCAATTCATGGATACAAAATTAGTATACTGTATACTATTTAAAAGTCGAGGGCGGGGCTTTTCCTGCCCGGTAGGCGGCGGGACAGTTCCGCCTAGTCGGTTCGACAGAGACGCGAGAAGACGAGGGAGTAGCCTGCTGCAAACGTAGGGCTATGTGATTTGACAATGAAGTTCTTCTGCTGGACAGGTGGGGCCCGTGATTTGACTTGCCATTATCATTTTAATCTGCGGTGCTACGACCGGCGTGAGTCTCCTGATTCCTGACCACCTCCATACAGGTGCCTCTCCCAATGCTCCACCATGTAGTAGAGGCTGGCTCTTGCATGAGAGCCCACTTCTCCACTTTTTCCTTGCCTCTCTTTCCTCCACATATGCAAAAATGCCATGTAAAGCGCACTATTGGCCCTGTTTGGATACTCTAACTCAGTTAGAGGTTAGAGTTAGATTCTAACCATGAACTAACCGTGAACTAACTCTAGCCAAAGAGGTGTTTGGATGGCAGGGTTAGATGGAGCGGGGATACGGCGAGGCGCCTTCACGGACGGTGCGAGAGGGATGGAGGGAGAGGACGAGAAGCTTCGAGGAAGTGGGAGAAAAACATGTTTTTAGTGATCCTGAGAAGAACTAACCCAAATAAGCACCTCTTGGGTGGGTTAGATTTTTTGAATGGGTTAGATGCATCTAACCCAAACTAACCCTCCTGTTTGGTTATTTTTGGGTTAGTTGAGTCCAAACTAACCTAAACTAACTCTAACTCATGGATCCAAACATGGCCATTGTACTTACTTGCTCCTACAGGTGCTTAAGCTTGCCACATAGGAATAAAGTCTGATGTGGCAAGTTAATCAAGAAGAGAGAGACTAGTTTGGTGACCCAAGGAAGAAATGGTGCTAAGCGCGTGTACCTAGGTGAAAAGACAATTTTGAGTCTATAGCTAATTAAATGAAGCAAACTTAGCAACACCATTTCATTGGAAGAGGTCACTCCTTGGCAAATGCAATAAATACTAGTACTCCCTATGTCCCATTATATAAGAACGTTTTTGACACTACACTAGCTAGTGTCAAAAACGTTCTTATATTATGGGAAGGAGGGAGTACGAAGAAAGAGATAGAGAGGAGTAAGAAAATACACTTATAGCCATCCTTATAGCCAACCTTGTTGTAGTATGAGTGACTAAGTGATGACTATGTATGACATGCCAACATCAGATAGCCTAATGCACTGTGTTAAATCTCCAAGGGCGCGACCGCATGAAAGCGACGCGACGGTCGTGGTAGGCGCGACCATGATACGGGCTCTTGGCAGCCCTTGGATCTAAGATCAAGCGATCGCATGCTAAGTTGCTGAAAATTTTAAGAATAACCCTCCAGATAGGATATTCACCCATAGGTCTAGAATCACGCCATGCAACCGCTCGATCTCAGATCCAAGGGCTCTCGGAAGCCCGTATCATGGGAGAATGGAAAGCCACTACCCTGCCGTTCGCGCGCTGGCAGTTCGCTCCTACTCGCCCCCGACGTCCTTTAATACTACGGCGGTTCTCTCCTAGTCATCCTTCCATTCACATTACGGCAGTTCCACTAATCCTAACCCTCCTCCCAAATCCATGGCGTCCCAAATCTCCCCGATCGGCGGTTAGTACAAGGTTAGAACCATCACCGGCGATGAGTTCGACGTCATCTACACCCGTACTTCCGCGACAGTGAAAGGATGCCTTTCTCGCTTCAGACGCATGTTCGAAGACTCAGATGATGAGTGGGTCGCTGGGCTAGATGTTGAGTACACCACAGTCGTGGGATGAGAGAAGGATCTAAAGGACGAAGAGAGGAAGAAGCCCGCTGTGATCCAGGTTTGCGTGCATGACTTATGCTTGGTCTACCACATATGCCAGGCCGACGTTGAGTGCCAGGATTTTAAGGAATTCCTCGAGAGCAACCTAGTCAAATTCGTTGACTTTGGTAACGACAAACAAGTCCTGCGTCGGATAGGCCTCGCTGTAGGCAACACCTTCGACCTCCAAAAGAATCGGCTGGTGTCCTCTCGTCAGCCTTCAATGCTGACCCTGGCAGGAGCCATGGTTCATCCTTCGTACGGTAAACTGGAGAAACCTCCATACACGTTTCATCGTCATGCATGGCAGCGGAATGTACTAGATATAGACCACATCCAGTACGCTGCAATGGATGGCTACCTTTGTTTCAATATCTACAAGGGTTGGATGAAGAGCAACAGCCAAGTAGGCGGTTCAAGCAAAGAAGTATCGGCCAAGAGGAAGAGAGATAAGGACGAAGTCGAGGACGTGGACGAGGACTCCGAGTAAGGTGGCAGTGTCGTTGCTCATGGTGGTTCTAATGCAGTGTCTACCGGAATAGTTGCAAATTTTAATTTCAGGTGTGCTTAATTTAATTTGAGGGGTGTGTTGTGCTGAGCCCCCAGCAGAACTATGTTATGTTTCTTCTTGTTACTTTAACTCTTCAATAAGTACATACTAGTATTTCTTACATTTCATCTTTTAGTTGGTATAGTACTACCACTCATTTCTTCACATTATATACGTACAATATATATGGCCAACATCATATAGCCAGCAGTTTAGTTGTCAAAGAATTTCGGGTGCTTAGTTTTGTCAAAGAATTCGTGGTGCTTAGTTTTATTTGAGGGTGGGTTGTTTGGACACCATTATTGTGACTAGCCTTTTTAATAGTACTATATGCATAATTTGGCGACGAGGGCTCTCTATATGTACCACCTTTTTTAATTTCAAGTTTGCTCCATGGCGCAATCCATCAATACTACTACTGTACAAAAGTATACATTTTTTAAAAGGCTAGAGGGCGGGGCAGTCTAGCTTGGTCGGTTTCACGAGAGGCGAGGGCCTTTGTGATTGGACGGCTCATTACTGCTGGAAGGCGGGGCCTTGTGATTTGACTGCTCGTATAAATGCGCCGACGACCCGATCGAGGAGGAGCAAAGAACCGTGCAGTATACTCAAGCTTTCCACTGGAGTAGTACTGCGACGGAGGAGCACGAAACACGGTAGCCTAGTGCCATATGGCGATAAAAATGATCTAATTTGCTAGTCATCTCATTGTTAGCATTGTTCTATTCATTCCCTCAAAAAACAAAAACCATTGTTCTATTCATGCCTCGCAGAGAATGTGACACGTGTGGCGAAACACCCGAAGCAAAAGATGAAACACAGCAGCAAAAGAAGAAGGAAGATTATCACCCCAAATGATCTAATTAGCCATGAGTCATAATCGCTTCTTCATCGCCTCCACGACCTCCATCTCCTGCGCGTCTCCTCCGCCATCTTCTTCATTCTGTCCATGACGGGATTTCTCAACGCGAGCCTTCATCATCTGTTCCACGACCGCATTACGTACCTTGACAGCAGTCGGGTGCTCGGCGCGGAGCTTCGCCAACTCCTCCTTCGCTCCATGATGAGGGCCTACAACATCTTCATCGAGGAACTACTATTCTCATGCAACTTCTTCCAGCCGGCGTTCTTCTCCTTCAACAGGTCGATCTCGTGGCAGAGCTTCGCCTTGTCCTCCTGAAGTCGCAGGATTTCGCCAGTCGCCTTCTTCTCTGAGGCAATGCTCTTCTTCAGCAGCATCACCAAGCCGGCGGTCAACTCCCCCTGCTGATTGAGCTCAGCGGGCATGTCATCAAGGCTCTCCTTCAACAACTCCGTCAACCCTTGGATGAACTCCTTCTGCTTATTGAGGTGCTTATTGAGCTGATCGGGCATGCCGTCGAGGGATAACGACTCCAGCTCCGCCGGCTCGGCATGTTCGCCTCCGCGGCTAGGGCGCTCACAGGAGCCATCGCCTGCCGTGAGAGATCTTCGAGGTCTCTGCGTGGCGGCGAGCCCTCTCTTTTTTTCCGCAGCCTTGGTTGCCGCTCCCTTGTTACGAGTAGTTCTCGACCTAGAGCTCTGCTCACCAGCCATGGCAACGAAGGACGAAGAAGAAGCACTTATGAGGAGGAAAGGTAGAGTAATTTTCGGTTAGGTAGTTCCCCTTTTTATAACCTAGGTACTAGCACTAGTAGCACTAATACCTGCATAGTGGGAACACGTTCAGGTTTGGTACGTACTAGTAGGTGTGAGCAGGCTTTCGAATGTGATGGGAACAAGGTAAAGATTAATTGATGGTTTTGGTTTCGAGGCCCGAAACGGCTCCCGATGAGTTTAGCGGAAAATAAATTTCGAGTACTACACTGCTCAAATGCGTAAATATTATGTTACTGTCAAAAATTGGCACAAAATACGAAGGAGACCAATGGAAGTACTACTAGCAACCCATGATTTAACTACTCGCATGCGCGCAGTGGAGTAATAATGTCTTTCCTCCGCCCTCACGTCCACTCAATTTGCATGCGCTGTATTAATTGACCATCAATGAAGTGAACGACTTTACACGCGTCAAATTATCACATGGGGTGGATCTTGGTACAAAATTGCGTCCGCCCGTGTACCCGCATGTGCGCGTGCGAGGAATGAGTGCGTGCGTGGCGTGCGTGCACATCTTCGCCGTGCATGTACCGCCAAGATGGCTCGGGGTGGGCAGTACATTCTTACGCAACCAGCAGCACGTCACGTGATCAATCCACGCAAGGAGGTCGCGACAACGCCTCCACATGTGCCACGTGGCTTCATGAACTGTAAGAGAGACACTGTGTAGCGTGCCATTGGTATTCTAATTTACGTGTTTTGCACATACTCGAACTACTAGTAAGGTACACGTGCATTGCACGCATCAGATTTTGCAACCAAATTATGAATAAATACCACACTATAGCATGTAAGCTCTGAGTCATATATGCGTGATGTAGCCCTTCGTTTAATTCTTATAGTTCATCTCATTCAAAATCAATTAGTTTTTATAAAAAAGCTAAGAACGCGTGAATAGGAAAAACATGGGATTATAGTGGAATGTCGTCTTGAATCCTACAGGATTGTACGAGTGTTTGATTGTGCATAGAAAAAACGCAGAATTCTTTCAAAGAGGTTTGAGTGGATGGGATGTTTCCTATGAAATCTAGTGCAAATGAATCATATGGAAAAATTCCTATGGTTTACAATCCTACGAATCAAACAACCAAGATAGGAAAAATTCCTAATGATTAGAATCCTCCAAAACTCCTTTGAGAATCCTTTGAATCAAAGAAGACCTTAATCTATTTTATGATTCATGGAATTGTGCGTTGTAAAGCACAAAGTAAAAACTATTAATGGAAATTCAACTAGAAAAAAAGTTTGGGCAGTTATGATACGGAAGATTCTATAACAAAAGAGAACCATTGTTGTTTTGACGTTTGTGCATTATGCTTAAGTTCAACCATGGAGTCTGCTAGATTGTACATGTGGCAAAATTCGGTGGGGGGGCTAGAAGATGGTGCGAGGGGCCGAGTGGAGGGAGACTATGAAGGAATGCACAAGTGCGAGATCGATATTTAGAGAGAGGGGGCGAACACGTGCGATGTTGCCTGTGATGGCGGAGCCATGAAAAATAAATGAGCTAGGGGGCCAAGCATTGCTAATCCTTTACGAGGAGGGTCAATTCATGAAATTAAACCTTTTTTAGCAGCAATTGTCTAATGATCACATTCATATTAGCCTCGATATATAGTGATGTTGGGGGGGGGGCAGGGCCCTTACTGCCCCCTGTCTTCGCCATTGTGCACGCGTCTGAGAGATGAAGCTGAAGGCATGGATGATGAGATGGGGACGTTGGATATATAATTAATGTGGGTGTATTAGCTATTTATGTTAATCCTATATAGAGAGGTATAGATTGATCGATGTGGACATGGGAAAGAGGGTGAGACCTCATTGGATATATCGATTGATCGGTTTGTGTGGAAAACTATGAAAGACCTAGCTATATACACACATACATAGAGGAACATCGATCGTTGCGCATGCACGCGTGAGAGATAAAGAATGCCCGTTATGATGGAGAGGGGGATGTGTGTGGGTGTGTGCCTTCATGGGAGACCGACCTGAAGAAAAAGATTGCATGCGTGCGATAGATAATGCCGACTGGTAGTGTGTGTGCATGCATGCACGAGAGAAGGTTAGTGGTACAATTATAAAGAGAAGACTACTGTGTGGGTGTAAAAGAATAGGTGAGGTCATAATCAATGTAAAGTTGAATTCAAATATTTGAATAAGAGATCCTGATGTTTGAAACCCATGCATGCATGAATATAACGGAGATCTGCGCGGTGTGGTTTGGAAACAAGCATGTTGTAATGTATACACATTGAACAAGGTCAGACTGATTTGAATTTGAGATACCGATGGCAGACATCATTTGCCCACGTCGCATCCGTGCATGGACACACTATTCTAATTGGAGATGATGGGGGGCTTTCGTATCACATATCTATATCTATACCCCTATATATATTATATTATATTTTTTTATATTGTGTGCGGGTAACTTTAACTTTGAAAGATGGTCGTTGGATGAGGCGAATCCGATGGTCCAAAGATGGCAAATTTAAGCACTATTGGCCGTTGGATATCATCTAGATTCCACCAGATTTCGCCGCATGTATAATCTAGAAGACTCCATGGTTGAACTTAAGCATAATGCACAAACATCAAAACACAAGCACTTCTTATTTGTTCTAGAATCTTCCGTATCAGAATTGCCCAAATGTTTTTCTACATGATTTGCCATTATTTGTTTTTACTTTATGTCTTACAATGCACAATTCCATGAATCTTAAAATAGATTAGCTTTCTTATAAAAACTAGATGATTTTGAATGAAATAAACTATAAGAATTAAATGAACATCTACATCATGCATATATGACTCAAAGCTTGCATGCTATAATGTGGTATTTATTCATAATTTGGTTGCCAAATCTCATGTGTGCAATGCACGTGTACCTTACTCTAGTCTAAATGGTGTTTGTGTGTGTTGTGCGTGTTGAGGTGCAAATTGTCTTTTTTTGGGTACACGTTAAGCTTGTTCTTCCGAAATTTCAAGCCGCGCCTTGTTATGCTGAAAATTGAAGCTAGCGTCTCTGTCTATCGTGCTGCGAAAGTTCCGCCTCTTCAACCCGCGCCTTGTTAGCCCGAAATATTTAAGATATATCTTTGTCTCGTTGTGCTCCGACAACTCCCTCCATCTCAACTCGCGCCTTGCTATTCCGAAATTACAACGCGCGCGAAAACTCCCACCTCCTGTGAAATCCTGACACGCGAAATGCCCGTGGTACCCCTGAACCGAAAGAACCGCCTCAAATCGGTGGGGGGTACTTTCGTAACTTACCCCACATTTCGGACAAGCGCGTCTCTAAGCCATGGTTCCCCACTGCCATCCCATCCGCCCACCCATTCATACACCGAGGACGCGAAAACCCGCGATGAAACCCCACACCCTGCTCCGTCCGCCACCCAGCCGGAGCTTCTTCCCCGACGACGTCGTCCACAGCAACACCTCGATGTCCCTCATCCACTGTACCGGATGAGGATCCGTCATCGATCTCATCGTCCCGCCGGTTCAGCCACCCCGTCCTCCACCTCCAAGGAGCTGCCCCGACGTTCCCCTCGTCTTTTGCGCCACCTCCATTCCCACACCGCCGTCTTCACCTGCACCACCGGAAGAGCATCATCATCACCGTTTCCTCGGATGAAGCTGCGGCCTAATCGGCGCCACCAAAGAGGTTGTACACTAATCGCCGCATTTTCTTCTTGATTAGATCTCACGGTGCTGCCGGCGCTCGGTCCCGAGCCGACACGGCGCGGCTCCATCCGCGGCGGCGTCGCCGGCCACTTCCTCCACGTCGTCGCTCCCTCGGCGGCGACATCCACATCAGTAGGAGCTGCTGCTGCTTTAGCTCTCGCCGCCGCTGCTGCTCTGCTCTTGCTCTCGGTCCCCGCCTGGTCTGCTCTTGCTATTGCTCTTGCTCGCTGCTGCTGCTCGCTCTTGCTCTTGCTTGCGATGCTGCTCCGATTGCTACACTTCATCGATGAATCGACTTTTGGGTCGATCGATTTTCAAGGGTGGGCTCGTCGGGGTGAAGGAAGAACCAGCCGCAGCGGGGAAGGGGGCTCGACGGAGAGGTACCCCACTATCTATCTTAGGGTTCAGGATGGGGGCGGTGGTCGCCGACGGTGGCGGGCATTGGCGGGGCGGTGGCGTGGGGATCGCCGGAGAAAAGCTCGCACGTGGGGGCCTAGAGGGATGGCGGGCGGTGGCGGACCGCGGTGGGGAGTGTTTTGAAGGCGGGCGGGCGGCGACCGCCGCCATGGGCGGCGGGGCTGTTGTTTGGCCGGTGGCGGCTGGCGGCTCAGGGGGGTGGAGGTTGAAGATGAACCGCAGGCCCTTGATTTCGTATCCAACGGCTGCAAAATTGACTAACCAGAGATGAAAAGGACTGTCGACCGATGTATAGCCTCACCTTGCTAGTGTGTTCAGTTTCGACAGCAAAATTCAGTTTCAACAACAAAATTCAGTTTCAACAGTTAGGTTCAGTTTCGACAGTTAAGTTCAGTTTCGACATTTAAGTTCAGTTTAGACAGTTAAGTTCAGAGATGAGCGGCTGATGTATTTTACATCTAGCACTTTGTGGTTATGTATTTTATGTCATGTATTGGAGATGCTATTAGAATTCCACTCGAGTTAACGTTGTTCGTTGTCTCTCTTGTCTGCTTCACCTCGGCGTCGTACAACTCACCGGAGCTGCTCCAACGACGAAACCCTCCATCACAGCGGAGCAGTACCTCGGGCTCCATCTCCAGACACCTAAGATCTTCTTCCCCTCCTCTGACAGCAAAGTTAGCCAGAGCATCCTCACAGGCCAACCCAATCACGCTGAGATCGACATGGCTTCGCCAAAGAGGTTGTACACTTGTTGCATCTTTTTTTTACTCTACATGTTATATATATTGTCCACTGAGCACTCGTAGTAACGGGAAATACAATTATTTTATCCTACTATATGACAAGCAGTGAGGTACCAGGCAACTTAGTTATCCGTGATGGACTCTCTTGAACGCCATCATTATTTATCTCTGCGTTTTGAGCTGTGCATTTGTCGATGGGCCTGGGAGTTGAGCTAGTATGGCAGTGGCCTGGGTCCAAAGTAATAGAAGTAGCACAAAAACATTTTTTTAGTGTAGGATTTTCCTTGCTCAAGCCTGCCTACTAGAATCGCCAGTGCTTGAAAGGAAAACTGAATGAAAAACATAGGAATAGGAAAGTTTCCTATGGTACTACTTTTCATGAATTTGGTGCAAAGGAATGGAGCAAAGGAAAACCGTAGGATTTGTTCCTTTAGTGTCTCCTTGATAGAAAACCGTAGGAATTCTAATTTCCACTTCTCCTCCTTTTCATATTCCTATTCATCAAGCACAAGACTAAGAGATAGTAGCATAATAGCATTATAACCGTACACTTTCTTGTGGTTTGACTTAATCTCACCATGCTTTTTTGCATCCTGTGATCTTCCAATTGTTGTGAATCAAACACCCAGATTGGCAGAAATCTTGTGTTTTTAAATTCTTTGTTTTGCATGTGCATTCCTATCCTATTCTTGTCTATTTCCTATCCCTGCATTGTTAGAATCCTCAAATTCAAACAAGCCCTTACTCAATTACTTCTGTTACAGATATGTGTCAAAGAAAATCTTGTGTGGTTTGTCCTGCTCCTGCGGCGCTGTGTTCCACCCCAGCTCAGCTGCTCCAACGATGGAAGGGTTCACCACAACAGGGATCCACTCTCCAGACTGTCTTTCGCCGCCTCAGATCTTCTACCCCACCGCCGGCAGCCACGACAACTGCATTACCATCATCAACTGAGCAGATGACCTTGAGGACTACACGGGTCCGTAAGAGAGGTCGCACTCTTCCGTGTCTGCTTACGTTATGCGTCGCTTAATATGATGACATGCTACATTATCGTCGTGTTCACCTATTAGACTCGAGTCAGGTCCAAACTAATCTGAAACTTGAGTTTTAAATGGTTGTGGGGTACATATTGGGGCAGCAATCAGTACTATCATCTACTATCTGGTTAATCTCCGTGTCTACTATGAGTTTCATGTTGGGTGCAAACAAACATTAAAGGAGCCATTATCTGTATTTTTTAACTAAAGCTATTATCTGCCTGCTATCATTGGTTTTGGGTCTATCCACAATTTGCTACCATCACTCTGGATTTGTGCATGCACTCCTTACATAATCTCACTATGTTTTATTCCTATGCATGCCAGTTATTGTACACAATGGAACGGATCATGTAGAGCAAAAGAGACGAGCCTTGCGTGGCAATAAAATTTCATGCAGACGTCGTTCCATGGTGGGCGCAAAGGCAGCCCCCCTCCACCCATTTCGGATAGTAATCAAGAGGAAGATAACTGTTCTGAGGGGGATTCAGAAGGACAAGACCACTCCTATTTACCCCATGAGGTCTTCGCTCTAACTTGGCATGCTGATGTTGGTAATATCATGCATATGGTGCCTTGCATTGCTTACTGCATACATTAAAGATGTCACCTGCTTAGTTTAGACATGCTTTGTGTCAATGCCATCTGTTTAGTTTATTTATCGTATATGTGAATCATGCAATGCCATCTTGTCTAGCCAGGCATCATATATGTGAATTTTGCAATGCCACCCTGGTTAGCCAGTCATCTTATATGTCAATTATATCATGCCATCATTTTTTTATTATGTGTTAAATTTGTCAACAATTTTAGTACATTCAATTACTCTTCCTGTGCATCAGCCATTCGGCGCGGTCATGGAAAAATCGGGAGTGGAAACAAGGTCTTGAGAGCGATAATGCTATCGAGGAAGCGCATGTCTTGCTGGTTACCGATAGCTCCTCAGAGGAGGATTCAGAGATAGATGACCAGTCATATTTCCCCCCTGAGGTGCATGCCCTAACTTGGCAGGGTTATGTTACTCATATCGTGCGTATGGTATCTTGCATTGCTATGTCATTTGCTTAGTTTAGACATGCTTTGTGTGAATGCCACTTGTTTAGTGTCTAATTACCATATATGTGAATTATGCAATGCCATCTTGTTACAAGACATTATATATGTGAATTATGCAATGTTATCTTGTTGCAAGGCATTATGTATGTGAATTATGCAATGCCATGCTGTTTAGGCAAGCGTCATATATGTGAATTATATCATGCCGTCCTTTTTTTGTATTTCTCATTGCTTTTGTCGACAATGTTTGTATATTCAACTGCTCTTCCTGTGCATCAGCCATTTGAATTGGTGATGGAGAAATCTGGAGTGAAAACAAGGTCTTCATAGCAGACAATGCTACCTGTTGAAGCAAATATCTTGCTGGTTATAGATAGCTCTTCAGAGGAGGATTCAGAGGCAGATGACCAGTCCTATTATCCCCCTGAGGTGTATGCTCAAACTTGGCAGGGTTGTATTACTCATATAATGCATATGTTGTATTGCAATGCTTAGTTTTTACATCATATACACAATATTGAATGCCATCTCCTTAGTTGACACATCATATATGCAATTGCCCTCTGCTCACTTCCTTAGTATATAAATCATATATTTGAATTATGCCATGCCATGATGTTTACATAGACAGCATGTATCTGAATTATGGCATGCCAACCCATTTTCTAAAGACATAATATAGTTATATCATCTCATCCTGTTTACATAGTCATCATATTTTAAATTATGTCATTCTATCCGTGAATTATATCATGCCATCATGTTTCCATCGACGGCATGTTTGTGATTTATGGCATGCCGACCACTTTAATAGACACATCGTATAGTTATATCATGTCATCCTGTTTACATAGTCATCATATTTTGAAGTATGTCATTATATCATGTTTAGTTAGCCATCATACATGTGAAACTGTGTCATGCTATCCAGTTTAATTAGCCATCATATATGTGAAATTATGTCCTGCTATTCTGTTTGCTTAGACAACATAAATGTGAATTATTTCATGCCCTGTTTTCTTCCCTACTATCCATTGCACTGTCTATCTTACAATGTCTGTACATTCAATTACTTTTCTTGTTTATCAGCCATTTCAATTGGAGGGAGTGATGGCAGATATCGTGGGTGTAAAACACGGTCTTCGAAAAGATCGTGCTACACGTCGATGCAGATAGAACCATGGTTGTACTTGCCCAAGAATCAGCCCCACCACACATAACCCACACTCATGCAGATTGTACCCCTACCCAGTTGGACAGAGAACCAGCTACACCCTTCTAACCCCAACCCCAGCAGATAGACACCCGGTTCCCGTTGACACAAAGACCGTCTCCACCACAGAGCACCCAAACACGAGCAGTTAGTAAGGCAACTGCGGTGCCCAAATCACGAGGACCACCACTCGAACCCGAAGTCAACGCTTAAAGCGAAGAAGAATTGTTCTCGGGTCAGGTTCCGTAGCTATGGTTCATACTACTTTGCTCTTGCATCTTTGTATTCATTGATTTCAAATTTGAAGGATGCAATTGAAACTCCAATGGCGCAACAGTATGACTTAAACCTGTTTCTTCAACGTGTTTGGCTGTTTTTGTTGTAACTTGCTCTATGTTGATTTCAGTTTCAATTGAATAAACAGTTATGTTCTCATGCCATGCACATTACAAGTGTTGTTATTGCTTGTGTAGTTTCCCACACTTATATTCTGTCTATGCTGCTTTGTCTTAAATAGATATGATTGAATCTGTATCTATCTTGATTTGGCAACATAAACTAGAATGATATAGACCATCAAATGACCATACTACATAGATATATGTTTGTTTCATTTGTTATCCTGTCCACCTTACTCTTGAACTGGTTTACCAAATGAGTTTCATATACTACATTGTAAACCTGAGATGTGTTTGTTTGTTTCTCTTTTAGAACGCGGATAAAATATTGGAGAAGAGTACCTGTTATGCAATGGTAAAGGAAGTAATGCTGAGATAAGGTTTAAGATAGTGAGACATCCTGTTGGTCTCCAAGAAAGCTGATAAAAACTATATTGAGGACACCGAGACAACCCCAAAGTTCTGTCTTGATGTAGTGTTCGATTTATGGCTACCTTCTTGGCACCAGCTCTTGAACTCGTTGCTGAATCAGTTAAACTTCTTGAGTCTCAACTTCAAGTTGAAAGACATCGATCGATGTTATGCGACGAGAAGTCAAGGACCGAGGAAGTCCGTGCAGAATTCAGATGCATACTTTACGGTGCAATGACAAGTTACTGGAGGACTTAAGCGCCAAATAAGAGAAAGTTAATAAGCTTGCTAAGCATCTTGCCGACATTATGGGTACCTGGATATTGTTTCTTGAGCTCTTCAAGTGGTTTCATTCTGGACTTGTTTTGTTGCGGCGTTTATATCTTCTTGGGTTTCCTATATTTGCTTTGGTGGCGAACTTTGATGCCCAATGGATGTAATATGTGTAATAGCGGTGATAGCCTAGTGTAAGTTGCTTGCTTATTTATTTCCTTGTTGTCTTGTTTATTTGTTTGCTTGTAGTCGTGCAGTTCTTTTTTGTGGTTTGCTAGTGGCTGCAATAACCTATTTTTAAAACTAGGCCACAATAACCATGGGCTAATATTTATTGTAGTGACCTTTGGACCTACGGGCAGAGAAGCGATGGGCCTTCTACAGCAGATAAACGATGGGCCTTCTACGGGCCATAGAAACAATGGGCCTTCTACGGGCCATAGAAACAATGGGCCTTCAACGGGCCGCAGAAACAATGGGCCTTCTACGGGCCGTATCATCAATGGGCCTTATACGGGCAGTATGATCGATTGGCCAAACATAGGCCAATAACAGGCCGCATTATGGCCGTAAACGGGCTAGAGTTGGAATCGTCCGTTCATGGGCCGACCATAACGGGTCATTGTTAATAGGCCGTATTTGATGACGCTATGAAAACGGCCCCAACGTATTAACGGACCACAAACGGGCCGATGTAACCACGGGCTGAATTTGGCCCACAAGTAGAAAATGACAGTAACGGGCCGTAAGTAAACGAATGCTGGAAATGAGCCCAAGAATAAATGGGCTCTGAGAAAGCCGAAAGATAACATTTGTTGGAAATGGCCCAAGCTGAATAACGGGCCCTTAATGGGTATAAAGTGATATCTTTGTTCATTACGGGCGGTTTCACCACGGTCGTTAATGGGCGTAAAGTGATACTTTGTCCATTGCGGGCGATTTCACCACGGGCCGTTAATAGGCCAAGAGTTACATAGGGCCTCATATGGGCGAAGGCGTCATGGGCCATACATGGGCGGCGAAAACGGGCTGGAATCATATTGGATGGCCGGATGACGCTGCTGGGCCTAATTCGGATAGGGCGTAACGGGCCTTTGGTTAGCGGGCCGTAAATGCTATATGCGAACAGGCCGTTAACAGGCTTTCCATGGGCCGGCCCTCCACCTTTTGACCAAGTCAAACGGGCCGGCCTTTTCACAGGAATGGGCCTCTGTTGGGCCGTGCCACGTGTCGACGTATCATAGGCGCCTTCTGTCCAATGAGTGGATGACATCTGTCCCAACCATGAGTCGACACGTGTTTCCTCCAGCCAATTATGATTTTACACGTGGAAAATCCCCACTGGTCGGGGCTGTTAACGGGTTATCGGATCCAAAACCTGACCCGATAGCTTAACGGCGTTCTGTTACGGTGGATGCCACGTGTCGGTCACCCTTGACGAAAGCACTTCTGTGACGCGCGATTTATCGTCATGGAAGTGGACACTTCCGTGATGATAATTTTGGTAATGTCATGGAACACTTCTACGACAAAGACAAGTATGACTATCTTGATTACATCATAAATTTGTCATGGATGTACATGCATGACAAAAAACGCGACCTACTGTGACAAACACGTATCATCACGGAAGTGTATTTTTTTGTAGTGAGTAGTAGATGCAGAATCGTTTCGATCTACTTGTCACGGACGTGATGCCTATATACATGATCATGCCTAGATATTCTCATAACTATGTGCTTTTCTATCAATTCTCGACAGTAGATTGTTCACCCACCATAAGATATGTTATCTTGAGAGCAGCCACTAGTGAAACCTATGGCCCCCGGGTCTCTTTTCTATCATATTATATCTCTTTTATTTACATCGCATCTCGTTTACTGTTTTGCAATCTTTACTTTTCAATCTATACAACAAAAATACCAAAAATATTTATCTTATTATCTCTATCAAATCTCACTTTTGCAAGTGGCTGAGAAGGGGTTGACAACCCCTTTATCGCATTGGTTGCAAGGTTCTTATTTGTTTGTGTAGGTACTAGGACACTTGCGTGTAACCTCCTACTGGATTGATACCTTGGTTCTCAAAAACTGAGGGAAATACTTACGCTACTTTGCTGCATCACCCTTTCCTCTTCAAGGGAAAACCAACGCATGCTCAAGAGGTAGCAATCCACTCCTGGATTAGTTTGGTACCTCCCTGCTAAACTAATAGCAAGGTACACATCAAGTCTGGTACACAGCATTGCATACATGATAGAGCCTATTGCTGAAGCATAGGGAACAACTTTTATTTTCTCTCTATCTTCTGCAGTGGTCACGCATTGAGTCTGACTCAACTTCACACCTTGTAACACAAGCAAGAACCCTTTCTTTGCTTGATCCATTTTGAACTTTTTCAAAACTTTATCAAGGTATGTGCTTTGTGAAAGTCCAATTTGGCATCTTGATCTATCTCTATAGATCTTGATGCCCAATAAATAAGCAGCTTCACCGAGGTCTTTCATTAAAAAACTCTTGTTCAAGTATCCTTTTATGCTATCCAAAAATTCTATATCATTTCCAATCAACAATATGTCATCCACATATAATATTAGAAATGCTACAGAGCTCCCACTCACTTTCTTGTAAATACAGGCTTCTCCAAAAGCCTGCATAAAACCATATGCTTTGATCACACTATCAAAACGTTCATTCCAACTCCGAGATGCTTGCACCAGTCCATAAATGGATCGCTGGAGCTTGCACACTTTGTTAGCATCCTTTGGATTGATAAAACCTTCGGGTTGCATCATATACAACTCTTCTTCCAGAAATCCATTTAGGAATGCAGTCTTTACATCCATTTGCCAAATTTCATAATCATAAAATGCAGCAATTGCTAACATGATTCGGACGGACTTAAGCATCGCTAGGGGTGAGAAAGTCTCGTCGTAGTCAACTCCTTGAACTTGTTGAAAACCTTTCGCGACAAGTCGAGCTTTGTAAACAGTAACATTACCGTCAGTGTCAGTCTTCTTCTTGAAGATCCATTTATTCTCTATGGCTTGCCGATCATCGGGCAAGTCAACCAAAGTCCACACTTTGTTCTCATACATGGATCCCATCTCAGATTTCATGGCCTCAAGCCATTTCGCGGAATCTGGTCTCATCATCGCTTCCTCATAGTTCGTAGGTTCATCATGGTCAAGTAACATGACCTCCAGAACAGGATTACCGTACCACTCTGGTGCAGATCTTACTCTGGTTGACCTACGAGGTTCAGTAGTAACTTGATTTGAAGTTACATGATCATCATCATTAGCTTCCAAACTAATTGGTGTAGGAATGACATGAACTGATTTCTGTGATGAATTACTTTCCAACAAGGGAGCAGGTACAGTTACCTCATCAAGTTCTACTTTCCTCCCAATCACTTCTTTCGAGAGAAACTCTTTCTCTAGAAAGGATCCATTCTTAGCAACAAATGTCTTGCCTTCGGATCTGTGATAGAAGGTGTACCCAACAGTCTCCTTTGGGTATCCTATGAAGACACATTTCTCTGATTTGGGTTCGAGCTTATCAGGTTGAAGTTTCTTCACATAAGCATCGCAACCCCAAACTTTAAGAAACGACAACTTGGGTTTCTTGCCAAACCACAGTTCATAAGGTGTCGTCTCAATGGATTTAGATGGTACCCTATTTAACGTGAATGCAGCCGTCTCTAAAGCATAACCCCAAAATGATAGCGTAAATCAGTAAGAGACATCATAGATCGCACCATATCTAATAAAGTGCAATTATGACGTTCGAACACACCATTACGCTGTGGTGTTACGTGCGACGTGAGTTGCGAAACTATTCCGCATTGTTTCAAATGAAGACCAAACTCGTAACTCAAATATTCTCCTCCACGATCAGATCGTAGAAACTTTATTTTCTTGTTGCGATAATTTTCCACTCACTCTGAAATTCTTTGAAATTTTCAAATGTTTCAGACTTATGCTTCATCAAGTAGATATACCCATATCTGCTTAAATCATCTGTGAAGGTCAGAAACTAACGATACTCGCCGCGAGCTTCAATATTCATCGGACCACATACATCAGTATGTATGATTTCCAACAAATCTGTTGCTCGCTCCATTGTTTCGGAGAACAGAGTTTTAGTCATCTTGCCCATGAGGCATGGTTCGCAAGTACCAAGTGATTCATAATCAACTTATTCCAAAAGTCCATCAGAATGGAGTTTCTTCATGCGCTTTACACCAATATGACCCAAACGACAGTGCCACAAACAAGTTGCACTATCATTATCAACTCTGCATCTTTTGGCTTCAATATTATGAATATGTGTGTCACTACTATCAAGATTCAACAAAAATAGACCACTCTTCAAGGGTGCATGACCATAAAAGATATTACTCATATAAATAGAACAACCATTATTCTCAGATTTAAATGAATAACCGTCTCGCATCAAACAAGATCCAGATATAATGTTCATGCTTAACGCTGGCAGCAAATAACAATTATTCATGTCTAAAACTAATCCCGAAGGTAGATATAGAGGTAGTGTGCCGACGGCGATCACATCGACTTTGGAACCATTTCCCATGCGCATCGCACCTCGTCCTTAGCCAATCTTCGCTTAATCCGCAGTCCCTGTTTCGAGTTGCAAATATTAGCAATAGAACCAGTATCAAATACCCAGGCACTACTGCGAGCATTAGTAAGGTACAAATCAATAACATGTTGTCACATATACCTTTGTTCACCTTGCCATCCTTCTTATCCGCCAAATACTTGGGGCAGTTCCGCTTCCAGTGACCAGTCCCTTTGCAGTAGAAGCACTCAGCCTCAGGCTTAGGTCCAGACTTGGGCTTCTTCACTTGAGCAGCAACTTGCTTGCTGTTCTTCTTGAAGTTCCCCTTCTTCCCTTTACCCTTTTTCTTGAAACTGGTGGTCTTGTTGACCATCAACACTTGATGCTCCTTCTTGATTTCTACCTCCGCAGCCTTTAGCATTGCGAAGAGCTCGGGAATTGTTTTGTTCATCCCTTGCATATTATAGTTCATCACGAAGCTCTTGTAGCTTGGAGTGATTGAAGAATTCTTTCAATGACACTATCATCAGGAAGATTAACTCCCAATTGAATCAAGTGGTTGTTATACCCAAACATTTTGAGTATATGTTCACTGACTGAACTATTCTCCTCCATATTGCAGCTATAGAACTTATTGGCGACTTCTGGGCATTTGCTTGAAATATTAACTTCAACTCCTGGAACATCTCATATGCTCCATGACGTTCAAAACATCGTTGAAGTCCCGGTTCTAAGCCTTAAAGCATGGCACACTGAACTATCGAGTAGTCATCACTTTGCTCGCCAGACGTTCTAGCGTCGGCGTTGCTCTCTAGCTGGTCTTGCACCTAGCGGTGCTTCCAGGACGTAATTCTTCTGTGCAGCAATGAGGATAATCCTCAAGTTACGGACCCAGTCCGTGTAATTGTACCATCATCTTTCAACTTAGCTTTCTCTAGGGACGCATTAAAATTCAAAGGAACAGTAGCACGGGCCATTGATCTACAACAACATAGACATGCGAAAATACTATCAGGTACTAAGTTCATGATAAATTAAAGTTCAATTAATCATATTACTAAAGAACTCCCACTTAGACCCTCTAATCATCTAAGTGATCATG
Organism: Aegilops longissima; assembly: GCA_021605205.1. Taxonomy (NCBI): domain Eukaryota; kingdom Viridiplantae; phylum Streptophyta; class Magnoliopsida; order Poales; family Poaceae; genus Aegilops; species Aegilops longissima. The sequence goes on along the minus strand of CM038676.1, from coordinate 604,879,357 downwards.
TGATCCAAATCAACTAAACCATGTGCGATCATCACGTGAGATGGAGTAGTTTTCAATGGTGAACATCACTATGTTGATCGTATCTACTATATGATTCACGCTCGACCTTTAGGTCTCAATGTTCCGAGGCCATATCTGCATATGCTAGGCTCGTCAAGTTTAACCCGAGTATTCTGCATGTGCAAAACTGGCTTGCACCCGTTGTATGTGAATGTAGAGCTTATCACACCCGATCATCACGTGGTGTCTCGGCACGACGAACTGTAGCAATGGTGCATACTCAGGGAGAACACTTGTACCTTGAAATTTAGTGAGAGGTTATCTTATAATGCTACCGTCGAACTAAGCAAAATAAGATGCATAAAGGATAAACATCACATGCAGTCAATATAAGTGATATGATATGGCCATCATCATCTTGTGCCTTTGATCACCATCTCCAAAGCAATGTCATGATCACCATCGTCACTAGCGGGACACCTTGATCTCCATCATAGCATCGTTGTCGTCTCGCCAACTATTGTTTCTACGACTATCGCTACCGCTTGGTGATAAAGTAAAAACAATTACAGGGTGATTGCCTTGCATACAACAAAGCGACAACCATATGGCTCCTGCCAGTTGCCGATAACTCTGTTACAAAACATGATCATCTCAAACAATAAAATTTAGCATCATGTCTTGACCATATCACATCACAACATGCTCTGCAAAAACAAGTTAGACGTCTGTTGTTGCAAGTTTTACGTGGCTGCTACGGGCTGAGCAAGAACCGTTCTTACCTACGCATCAAAACCACACAACGATTTTTCGTCAAGTGTGCTGTTTTAACCTTCAACAAGGACCGGGCGTAGTCACACTCGATTCAACTAAAGTTGGAGAAACTGACACCCGCTGACCACCTGTGAGCGAAGCATGTCGGTAGAACCAGTCTCGTGTAAGCGTACGCGTAATGTCGGTCCGGACCGCTTCATCCAACAATACCGCCGAATCAAAGTATGACATGCTGGTAAGCAGTATGACTATTATCGCCCACAACTCATTGTGTTCTACTCATGCATATAACATCTACGCATAAACCTGGCTCTAATACCACTGTTGGAGAACGCAGTAATTTCGAAAAATTTCCTACAATCACGCAAGATCTATGTGATGCATAGCAACGAGCGGGAGAGTGTTGTCCACGTACCCTCGTAGACCATAAGCGGAAGCGTCTAGTGACGCGGTTGATGTAGTCGAACGTCTTCGCGAGCCAACCGATAAAGTACCGAAAGCATGTCACCTCCGCGATCTGCACACGTTCAGCTCGGTGACGTCCCTCAAACTCTAGATGTAGCTGAGGCCGAGGGAGAGTTCCGTCAGCACGACGGCGTGTTGACGGTGTTGATGAAGTTACCGACGCAGGCTTCACCTAAGCACTACAACAATATGACCGAGGTGGAATTCTGTGGAGGGGGGCACCACACACGGCTAAAACAATTGTCAACTTGTGTGTCTTAGGGTGCCCCCCTCCCCATGTATATAAAGGAGGGAGGCGGGAGGCCGGCCGGCCTCTCTAGGCGCGCCAAGGGGGGAGGAGTCCTCCTCCTAGTAGGAGTAGGACTCCCCCTTTCCTAGTCCCACTAGGAATAGAAGGACGAGGGGGAAGGAGAAAGGAAAGGGGGGCCGGCCCCCTCACCCAATTCGGATTGGGCTTGGGGGGGGCACCCCCTCCTAGGCTTCCTTCTCTTCTCTCCCACTAAGGCCCATTAAGGCCCATATACTCCCGGGGGGGGGGTTGGTTCCGGCAACCCCCGGTACTCCGGTAAATGCCCGAACTCATCCAGAACCATTCCGATGTCCAAACATAGCCTTCCAATATATTGATATTTATGTCTCGACCATTCCGAAACTCCTCGTCATGTCCGTGATCATATCCGGGACTCTGAACTACCTTCGGTACATCAAAACACATAAACTCATAATACCGATCATCTCCGAACATTAAGCGTGCGGACCCTACAGGTTCGAGAACTATGTAGACATGACCGAGACACGTCGCCGGCCAATAACCAATAGCGGAACCTGGATGCTCATATTGGTTCCTACATATTCTACGAAGATCTTTATCGGTCAAACCACATAACAACATATGTTGTTCCCTTTGTCATCGGTATGTTACTTGCCCGAGATTCGACCGTCGATATCTCAATACCTAGTCCAATCTCGTTACCGGCAAGTATCTTTACTCATTCCGTAATGCATCATTCCGTAACTAACTTATTAGTTACATTGCTTGCAAGGCTTATAGTGATGTGCATTACCGATAGGGCCCAGAGATACCTCTCCGACAATCGGAGTGTCAAATCCTAATCTTGATCTATGCCAACTCAACAAACACCACCGGAGACACCTGTAGAGCATCTTTATAATCACCCAGTTACCTTGTGACGTTTGATAGCACACAAAGTGTTCCTCCGGTATTCGGAAGTTGCATAATCTCATAGTCATAGGAACATGTATAAGTCATGAAGAAAGCAATAGCAACAAACTAAATGATCATCGTGCTAAGCTAATGGATGGGTCAAGTCAATCACATCATTCTCTAATGATGTGATCCCGTTCATCAAATGACAACTCATGTCTATGGCTAGGAAACTTAACCATCTTTGATTAACGAGCTAGTCAAGTAGAGGCATACTAGTGACACTCTGTTTGTCTATGTATTCACACATGTACTAAGTTTCCGGTTAATACAATTCTAGCATGAATAATAAACATTTATCATGATATAAGGAAATATAAATAACAACTTTATTCTTGCCTCTAGGGCATATTTCCTTCAGCTACAACTACAAGCCCCTTTTTTCTCTGCCCAAGAAAACGCTGAGACCCAACCCTTTCAGCACATGAGTTCCACCACGGCCCTAACCATTTTCCTTTCCTTCCTCGGGCTTCACATAGGCCCATGTGCCCTCCATCGTTGGATCCACGGATGATGCGCCACGATCTCTCCCTCTCTCTAACCCTAGCCGGTTAAACTAGTCTTCACCGTCCCACGCAGCCAGACACAGGCAGCAGTCCACGCTTCTCCCGTCCGTTTCCATAAGGCTTGCAACCTCTCGCCGCTGAGATCGCTTGCTATGTGCGCCGACGACGACAGACACGCTCTCTCTCTCCGCTCCGCTCCCTCCCATCGCTACTGGCCGGTTCGACTAGGTAGGGCTTCCTTACATCCTCGCCCACCCTCTCCCTCTCCCTCTCTCCATCTCTCCTAACGTGCGCACTCCCGCCTACACGGCCTCGGCGAGCCATGTCCATTTCTATCCCTCGATTAGGGTGGGCTCTGGCGGCCCCCTTTCCTCTCCCCCTCCAAGGCTCGGGCGGTGTGCTGAGCTGCTGCGTTCATCATCCCTTGACCCCCCTAGGGTTTGTGAACAATGTTGATTTCTCTACTTCATTACATTTCCATGATGTTTTTGCTTAGATATGTTCCGACATAGGTTTTCTTACTGGTTGAGTGTATTTTGTTTTGGGGACCTTGCATTTCTCCACCCAAACTGGCATTGCAAAAAGTACAACATCACTTTTAGGCAAGGTGTTTTGAGGCAATTTTGAGTATCACTTCTAGCATGGACGTAATTAGCTAGCAGATCTGCATCAAATTGCCATTAATTCACCTGGTTGGACCTCATCGGCAGTTCGTCAAACCGTGCCAATTCTGTCCATAGCTCTTTATAGGAATATTTGGGTTTGTACTATTAAAAGAACACCATTTTAGTAGTATACCACTAAAATGAAATCCTTTGGTTGCAGTTTGTTATGGTGTTCTTTCAATGGTACAGATCCAAACCTTCCTTCTTTCTAACAGTGTTAATTCTGGACCAAATTGCAACCTCTTCTAATTCTCCCTCAACCAATCCTTCATCTTGCTCCTCAATTACATTCTCTTCTAATTCTCCCTCAATATTGTGGTTTTTTGTAAAATTAAGTAATATAGGTCATAAGATGATCTTCCCCCTCAATCAAAGCCTCATCTTACTCTAAAGAAGTAATTATGTTTTTCCTTTTCCTTCCATTCACTTCAGCATGGTAGTACCTAGTGTTACTATCTCCATCAATGATCTCCTTATCTTTATATCTTTGCAGCCATTTCATCTCCTCTTGTTTTGAAATCCCAGCTAACTGTTTCTGCTCCTGTCTATCACACGCATAAAGACCAAAATTCTCAGAGTTCTTATCAAGGAAATCTAATTTACTTAGGATTTCAAATTTAATTTTCCTATACCAAGCATCGGAATTTCTGTTCCATCCTTTACCATTTCTCCTAAGTGTTCTAAGTCTACCTTGCCATCTATCCAAGTTAGACCCAAAATAATCATCATTCAAGATTTGTACCACAAAATCTTTGGAACTATCTCTTAGAGCCCAATAATTTTCATATCTGAAAAATGGGAGGTGCATTAGGATGATCCCTAGAGTCAAGCAACAATGGAGTGTGGTGAGAGACCTCCCTAGCAAAAGCCTGTAGCATTGACAATGGTAATGCTCTTCGCATTCAGGACAAAACAGTACTCCATCTAACTTTTCATATGTAAGATCGACTAGATTATTAGCCCAAGTGAAATTCCTCTCATTTAGAGGCATCTCTCTAAGTCCAGCATGTTGAATAATGGCACCGAAAACAAATCTCCAATGACTAGGAGTATTTGGTTTGCTCTTTTCACAACTCTTCGTGATAATATTACAGTCACCACCTACCAAGGAAGGCAAGGGATTATCATGATATACCCTAGCTAATTTTAGCTAAAAACCTGAATCTTCTTTCCACTTGAGCATCCCCATATATAATGATAAGGTTCCAGATAAATTTAGCAATCTTATCATACACCAGAGCTCTAATAAAGTAATTTCCATTTTCCACATGGATTACATTGAACAACTCTTTGTTAACTCCTACAAGGACCCCCAAGATTTACCTCTAGGTGGAGTCCAATGCCAATTAAGCCCCCCCCCCACCACCACACACAAAGAGTGTAGCTCATTTCTAGTAAATCTCTGTTTGATAGTCTCAAGCAAACCAATAAAGTCAAGTCTATGATCAATAATTAACTCTCTCACATATATCTCTTTCTGGAATCCTGCCCCAACCCTCTCACATTCCAAAAAAAACCCTTTCATCTTTGCAAGCACTACATAAGTCAATTATGATCTTTTCCTTATAGTTTTATTAATCCCCCAATAGAGACAGAGTGTCTCACACAGCCTGTTGCTGGAGATCATTGTCTCCTAAATTTATTCCCTTTAGAGAAAACATTTTAAAGCTGCCCTATATAATTTCCCTCCAAATTTGCATCCGAATGTTCATCACCTAAACGCAACTCATTTAAATCAGCATCACCAGCGTCAATAGGACTTGGTGAGCTAGGATTCATTGTATTTTCTTAGATTTATTCATAGTATTCCGCATGAAGAAATCTTTTCGATCACATTCCATTTTGTGTATCATATCCAAATTAGACTCAACCATATCAATAGAGCATCCCATGTCAATTCCAACAAGTGTAGTCATATGAAGTAAGGAAGAATTGGGGGAGGAGGGATCAGAGACCATACCATAGTTGTCTTGAGCTTCTGCTCTACTCTTAGCCAAATCTTCCATTCTAACATCTTCCTTGTCCTTATGTGTGAGGCATCTTCTGAGAGCATCATCCTTGTCAGCTTCATCTATGTTTTCAACAAAAATTCCATGAATTCGTGTCATTCTTTCCCCAAAGTTCTCCACTGATTCTTGATTACCATTGTAATCAATAAACTCAAGAAATTTCCCGAAATCTCCACCATCTTCTTTTTCTTCCCCATGAACTCCAGATTCATCATCAGCTAACTTAGCCATCTCAATATCCATTTGCTCCCTCCTAGCAGTTTCCTGAACAAGAGTTTACAGTAGCTCCTTTGATTAATAAATTCAATTTCAAGCTTTTTCTTATCAGCTTCTAATTCAAGCAACTTCTTCTCTTGCAAAGCCCATAGGGCAGTTTGCCTAGTTCTCTCTTCCTCTAAAGATTGAACCCTTTTGAGAATAACATCAAATTAGATTTCATTTTAGCTTTCTCTCCAGTAAGCTCCGTGCTTAATTTCATAGGATAATTTCTCCTACCAACCTCTTCAATCTGAGCCAAGGACATGTGGGATGTCTTCTTTTCCATTCTCCTTTTCATAGGATAATTTCTCCTACCAACCTCTTCAATCTGAGCCAAGGACATGTGGGATGTCTTCTTTTCCATTCTCCTCACTCCTCGGTTTTTCCATGCTACCCTCTCTAAAAGATCCATCATCTAGGTCACCACCACCACCAAAACCAACAACCCTTTTGTTTTCATCATACCAACCCATCTCAGCTACTGAGTCCACTTCGGTGTCAATTCTGAAAATCAGCAAGTCCTTAGAAAGCGATTTAAATATAGTTATGGAGGGAAGGCCGTCAGTAGCAACTCAAACGGAAATTTCAAAAGATGAAAAAAAGCAAGTCGAACAAAAATGCTTCGTCCTCGTGGGAGGGATGGTGCAGCCGGAAGAAGGCCGTCGACATGCTCACTCAAAGGCTTAGCGGCGACCCGGCACAACCGGCCCATTTTAGTCGGCCCTTCTTTGTTTGGGCCTCTGCCACCTGTTCCAAGTCAGTTGTTTGGTCCACCTACGACGCCCAAGGTTCTCTGTGTGTGTGTTTTTCGTTTGAAATAGGTTTCCACCAAGCGTGCGGACGCGGCCTTGCACTAGAGTGGAGTGTGCACAAAGACGCGGTACCTTTGCTTGCCCGGCCGCCTCGTCAGCCTTTTTTTCCATCTCGGGCGAAACCATCGTGGTACAACCATACAAGCCCCTTTTTTCTCGGCCCAAGAAAACGCCGAGACCCAACCTGACACGACCACCACCACACGAGCGGGGCCCCACCACCACCCCAACAATTTCCCTTCCCTTCCTCGGGCCCGCGCGGGCCCACGCGCCCTCCGCCGTCGGATCCGCGGCCGACGCGCCACGATCTCTCCCTCGCTAACCCGACCCGGTTAAACCAGTCTCCACCATCCCACACGGGCAGGGCAGACACAGGCAGCGGTCCACGCTTCTCCCGTCCATTTCCACCAGGCCAGCGACCCGCCGCCGTGGAGATCGCTCGCTGTCGGCGCCGCCGGCGGAGACGGAGATCTCTCCGCTCCGCTCCTCTCCTCCCCCTTCGCCCCCGAGAGACGCTCAGCTGAGGTAGGTCTTCCTTCCATCCTCGCCTGCCCTCCCTCAACTCTCCTCCCAACGCGTCCACGCCCGCCCGCACGGCCTCGGCGAGCCGAGTCCATTTCTATCCCTCGGTTGGGGGCGGGCTCCGCGTGGCCTCCTTTCTTCTCCCCGACCGACGCTCGGACGCGTTCGTCATCCCTCGGCCCTTCTCCCTCGCTTCCTAGGGTTTGCTGAATAGTGCTGTGTTCTCCCCATAATTACATTACCATGATGTTTTCGCCTAGATCCGTCCCGACTTAGGTTTTCTTATTAGTGGCCGTGTGCATTTTTGTTTTGGGGGCCTTTCGTTTGTCCCCAAATCGGTATGGCAATAAGCACAGCATCGCTTTTAGTTTTAGGCATTTTCAGTACTCCACTTTTAGGGTGGACGTAATTAGCTAGCTAGCTAGCAGATCTGCATCAAATTGCCATTAACTCACCTGGTTGGACCTCATCGGCATTTCGACAGACCATGCCAACTCTAGCCACGATTCTTTTCTAGGAAGATTTGGGTCTGCATAGCATTAAAAGAAGACCATTTTAGCAGTATGCCATTGAAAGGAAAACTTTTGATTGCACTTTGCTATGGCGTTCTTTCAGTGATACAGACCCAAACTTTCCTTCTTTCTAACAGTGTTAATTCTGTCCATCCATAACTGACAAGGGTAACAAGCATATTTATTTGCATGCATATTGTGGTAGTGGTACATGCGTATTTTCTGGGGAAAAAAAGAATGTTGGCCATGTGTGTCGACAGAAGTTTACGGATTGAAACTTTGGGCTTTGTTTGTACTACAGTCTTCAGGTAGAAAGTGGGAGGTTTTGCAATATTTATTTGTACCAGGATGAAACTTTTGCTATAGATGGAGTAATCTCAGTGAATATGTGGTTCTTGAAATGTAGTTTGCCAATGCTACGTCTCCACAGCTATTTTCGTTACTCGAACAAAAAATTGCAACCTACAGTACTATTTACATCACCTAGCAAAAAAAGGAAAAACAGTTTGCAATATGCTGTCCATCCATAACTGACAAGGGTAACAAGCTGTTTCTTCACCATATACATAAGGGTGGCATCTGCAACAAAGCAAACTTCCAAACTATAAAAGATGGTCTGGAACTTTTGAAATCTTCCAGATTTGCCTCCTAGCCAAAATTACAGTCTCCTTAAAGCAGGGCGTAGTGAAATGTATACAACAAGCCCATTGGATTGAAAACGCTAAGCTCCCCAGGGCTCAAACCAATTTGGAGACAGGTCCATACCCTTGTGCTGAAATTGCAGTGGAAGAATAGATGCTGCCAGTCCTCTTTAGCTCCTAAAGGGCAGAGCACAAATGATCATCATCAAACACATGCCAATGCCTACGTTTTAGCATATCCCTGGTGTTGATTCTATCATTGAGGATCAGCCAGGCAAATATTTCATATGTCAAGACACACCTGCTTTGCCAAATCCTGCTCTAAATCTGTTCCGGCGCGATGTACCTCAACTTCTCTTCTTTTTCATAGTATCTCTCCCCAACTTCTTGGCTGACCTTCACCCGAACTTCCACACCGTTTGTGCTAATCTAGTATTGATGGCAGAGCCCAATCCGAATCCATGGCTCTTGAATTCCTAAGTAATTATATCTTCCAAACTTTTCCCTGGTTCGTCCTCATTCTTGTAAGAGCAAATCCAGTGGCAGAGATAATATATAAGTGGGGCCATTCATATAGGGTAAAAACAAAAGTATTTTAAATGTGAGCATACCAGTTATATTGTCCTAGCGGTAAAGCTTTGAGGTTTTGTGTTTGAAACCTATCAACTTATGGTTTCTTTCTCATATTCATATCCTGTACACCTCCAATAACCGCAAGAACAAGGAAATGCCGAATTGACGAATCGAACACAACTGAGACTTTCCAGTGCGCCAGCTTACATATGTCCAATTTCCATGTTGGCTTGACTTGGTCTCCTGCTGGTCCCCTCACTCTGTTGCTGGCAATTGATGGAAAGAGTATGGCGACTAGCTATTCAGCAGCATGATTAATCAGCAGGGGTTAGGATTTGCTTGTATGTATCTGGTTTTGGTATAGCTGTGTCCTGATATTGACTTCAGAAAACTAATGGTGCTCATGGACGAAGCCAACATATTACATGTCATGTGGTTCTTGCATTTGATGGCTACTCTACCCTTGATACTTACTATTACTATATCTTTTTCCTACATCTCCTACATCTGAAGGTTTGAGTTGGTGGTGAGTTCACTCACCCTTCTCACCACTCTTGCATGTGGGACCTTTCGCAAAAATATTAAAATATTGGGGCAACTTAGAGTCAAACTAGGCACCTTATCTAGAGGGTTCTAGCTTCTTATCATCTAGCCCATACCAAGAGTATGACAAACATGCCAAAAGAAAAAGAGTATGACAAAGGAATTGAACAACATTTATTAGAAGTAGCCCGATATCATTTCCCCAAGGGTCTTCCATTTGTCGTCTTTCTTTCCCAGTGCCCATTCTCGAGCCACCTCTTCTCTTCAATCGACATCCTCCAACATTTCAAAATTTGAAAAATGATCCTGCTTCAGTTTTTCCAATGTCTCCTCCATGGTCACTTCAATTGCTCCAGCACCCTACCGCCAACGAACCCGTCCCTGTCTTTTCTTTTTTTGACTTTCCGACGGGAATCTTTTCGTGTTTTAATTTTAATTTTTTGTTCTTATTTTGAGAGGATTATTGTGTAGTGGAACAGTTAAGAGGACAAAAATTGTGGTGAAACCAACATAATTGTAATGTTATGCAACCCAAATCATGATGATAATATATTTGTGTGATATATTTATAAACTATTGAATTGTGATCATATATTGATTTATTCTGGATACGGTGCAACGTACAAGCACTTTGATAGTAGTTTTACATATTTTAGTTAGTGTTATCTAGCTGTCCTAGTATTCTTCCATTATCAGTGCTAGTTAGTAAATGGTACTGATGTATACCACTGTTCTTCTACCCTCTGCTACCGATGGTCCAATGCTACTTGTTTAGTACTACATGGAAGGAAATGCTTTGTCTAGTTAAAAGTGCAAGTAATTCTCAAAGGGCAATTATGGTCCCATCAGTTCTTGTAGATTTGCTCTAGGTGTGGATTTGCTTTTGAAAAGATCAATGAGTAACAAAAGCAGGTGAGACTTTAGTTTGGTGTTTAACTTCCATGCTGGTTGTAGTTCCATGCAGTACTTTCTCCAGGGTGGAACCATGCTTAAGGATTCACTAAGCGCTGCTTACTCCATTTTGATTTTGTTTCTGTATAGTCCACTGAGGTTTTCCTTCCTTGTGCAGGAATTTTTGGTTGATTTAAGATGGACAGGGCTAGGAATTTTATACCTGGACCTAATCAGGAGCTTCTGGATATCAAGCCAATAAGGTCTTTAGCTCCAATGTTCCCTGCACCCATGGGAGTCAACATTAACCAGTCAAGCACCCCACCGTTGGTCTGTGTGACTCCTGTTGGCCAGTTTCCTACAGGATTTGGTGGTGGAAACCTTCCTGCCTTTGGATCATTCGCCACCTTCAGTGCTACCGCGAATGGTTTTTCGCAAGCTGGCACAAGTGCTAATGGGGCCATTGATGCTACTCCTATCTCAGCATACAAGACGAGATCATCTGGGGCTACAGCACTTAATGGTGACGATGAACCTTATTCAGGTAATCAGACTTCAGCATCTGGACGCAAGGCTAAGAAGAGGTCAGCTGACGGCTCAGATGGAGTTAAGGCCAAGCGCCCTAAGCCTGTCTACAAGAATCTTGTTGCTGGGAAGGAGCTTGCTTTCTTGCCAGCTTCACCAAATAATCCTAGGGAGATTGTGGAAGCAGTTCATATGACCTTCGAGGCACTCAGACGTAGACATCTTCAGATGGATGAAACACAGGACGCTAGCAGACGTGCAGACCTGAAAGCTGGCGCCATCATGATGGCCAGTAATATCAGAGCGAATGTGGGGAAGAGGGTAGGGACTGCTCCTGGAGTTGAAATAGGGGATATTTTCTATTTCAGGATGGAGCTATGCATCATTGGGCTGCACGCTCCTAGCATGGGTGGCATTGATTACATGAGTGCTAAATTTGGAGCTGACGAGGATTCTGTAGCAATATGTATTGTTGCAGCAGGTGGTTATGAGAACGAGGATGATGACACAGATACACTGGTGTACAGTGGTTCAGGGGGTAACAGTAGGAATACCGAGGAGAGGCATGACCAGAAGCTTGAGAGGGGCAACCTTGCTCTCGAGAGGAGTATGCACAGGAAGAATGAGATAAGGGTTGTGCGGGGATTCAAAGATCCAGCTATGGTAGCTGGCAAAATCTACATATATGATGGCCTTTATAAGATCCAAGAGTCCTGGACGGAGAGAACAAAATTTGGCGTCAATTGCTTCAAGTACAGGTTGCAGCGTGAACCTGGACAGCGTGATGGAGCTGCAATATGGAAGATGACTCAGCGATGGATACAAGATCCATCGACAAGAGGCAGGGTTATACTACGTGACCTATCATCTGGGACTGAATCGATCCCAGTGTGTCTCGTCAATGAGGTAGACCATGAGAAAGGACCTGGGCAGTTCACCTATACTAATCAGGTCAAATACTTGAGACCCATCAGTTCCATGACACCCATGCAGGGTTGTGGTTGCCAGAGTGTTTGCCTACCTGGTGATGCCAACTGTGCTTGTGGGCAACATAACGGAGGTGATCTACCGTACAGCTCATCAGGAGTGTTGGTGTGCCGCAAGCCAATAGTATATGAATGTGGTGAAGCTTGCCATTGTACCCTGAATTGTCGGAACAGAGTGAGCCAAAAAGGGATCAGGTTCCACTTTGAGGTCTTCAGGACGGCAAATCGAGGCTGGGGTCTTCGCTGTTGGGAGCCTATTCGTGCTGGTGCATTTATTTGTGAGTATACTGGGGAGGTCATCGATGAGCTTAAAGTTAACTTGGATGACAGTGAAGATGATTACATTTTTCAGACTGTGTGCCCTGGTGAGAAGACGCTAAAATGGAATTTCGGGCCTGAACTTATAGGTGAACAAAGCACGTACGTATCAGCTGAGGAATTTCAGCCACTGCCCATCAAGATAAGTGCAAAAAAGATGGGAAATGTCTCACGTTTCATGAACCACAGTTGCTCCCCAAACGTCTTCTGGCAGCCAGTGCAGTACAACCATGGAGACGACAAGCACCCACACATAATGTTTTTCGCACTTAATCACATCGCTCCCATGACAGAGTTAACCTATGACTATGGTGTGGTTGGAGAAGAGACCAGTCATAGAGCCAAGACCTGCCTGTGTGGATCATTAACCTGTCGTGGGTTATTTTGATGTACATTGTGGTGGATCAACATGCAAGCCAATAAGCTAGGTAAGATTCTTTGCCTGATTGGTTTGCTGTATTGCCAATGTATTCATCCATTATATTTACTAAAGTATGCGTCTATTTCATCTGATTCCGAAATTGCTATATTTCTCAAGTGTTCTGTTATGTGATCCACCAATATTTTTTTTGCATGTTCATATCAGAGAATTTGACATTTTATCTTCCTCTAGCACTAATATTCGTTTTTAGCACAAAGTGCTGTAAGAACATGGGACCGCATATGTATAATTGATGATAGGCAAGCACAACTCTAGTCTTGAAATGCTGCGTAACACATGTTATTTTACCCATAGCCAAGCTGCACGTGTGTTTATACTAGCTACAGCAGAAGAAAGGCTTGGCTTTCTGCATCCAAGTGCTACCACCTTTTTTGGGGGGATTAGAATATCCACCATCTTTTGAGTACTACCATCTCAAAGTAGTCAAGATAGATGTTAGTATCTTTATCACATTTTTGGATTAATTGCGGATTCATATACCATCTTTTTTGGGGTGGGGATTAGAATGTCTACCATCTTTTGAGTATCTGCTTTTACATAAACACTAGTTGTTTGCTCATCTTGCAGATGTTTCTGTTGCTACCTAGATTGTACCTATGTCGTCGCATTGGTTTCTGCGAAGATGGCGTCGTTTCTGGAGTGAGAAGACAGTAAATTATCTTGGAGCTGAGACAGAATGCCCATTGCCGTGTTATTGCCTCGCCATTTGTTCAGATAGATACTTCTGGATGATTGCGTGTATTGATGTATGTACTGCTGCAAATCTGTCTTGTCTTCCTTTTTTCGCCAACTATTTGCAACCATCTGTGTAGTAGGCTAGCGTCAGTTTTAACTGGATTGGACCTCTGGCTGTTAGCTGCTTGCGACTCGTCGGACTCAGTGCTCGCTGTTAAAACATGTCGCTTGGTTGTACTTTCTGTGTTGCCGGACGTGTCTATGATACTCACTCGCTTTGCTGGCATGTGGGATCTGGACCAGAGTGTACTGATGCCATGGGAAATTTGCCAATTCACATGCATATTTTCTAGGAAAATGTTCATATTCAACCGCTGTTTTCATCGGCTGGCTGCCAGCTTTTGGTCGACCGATCCAGCATGATTTTGTCAAAGGAGATGCTTAACAGACAAGGGGAGGCAGAGGCGATGAAAGACAAGATTGATGAGTTATCAATGCCAAGGAGCTGGCGGCTCAATAGATGCAAACCAAAAAGGAGTTGGCGGAGAAGAGGCAACGAGAGATTTTTTTTTTCAAAAAACTTTCAATCTATTCATCTTCAATCATGGCAATACAACGAACACCAGAAATAAAAATTACATCCAGATCCGTAGACCACCTAGCGATGACTACAAGCATCGAAGCGAGCCGAAGGCGCGCCGTCGTCATCGCCCCTCCATCGCCGGAGCCGGGCACTGTCGGATTTCAGGTTCCGGCAGACCCTTAAGGTTCGAACTCTGGGGTGCGCGCGGAGATCCAACCCTCCACCGTCTCGTACCTCGCCGAATCGCAGGGACCTAAACTACTAGCAAGAACAACACAAGAGACGCAAGATTTATACTAGTTCGGGCCATCGTTGTGGTGTAATACCCTACTCTAGTTTGCCGTGTGGTGGATTGCCTCAGGGCTGATGAAGAAAAGATCTGAGGAAGAACAGCCTCGCGAGGGCATTCTTGGTGGGTGTGATGAAGCTGCTAAGTGGTGTCCGTCGCTCTAGCTTGAGGATCGGGTCTCTATCTCTCTCTCTGGATTCCAAAATGCCCGCCTCTACGATGGTGGCTAGCTCGCTTATATAGACGAAGGCCTGGGCCTCTTCCCAAATATTGAGCGGAAAGGCGCCAACAATTAGCCATTTGAAGGGGAACAACGGGTACACTTATCCCGACTAAAGTCGGTCCTCGCATGCCAAAGGCTCTGGTGATGTCGCTGCTTGGGCTCCACGATGACTCCTTCCGGCCGTTGGGGCTGGTCTTGGTCTTGTTGCACCAAGCGGATGCCTTTGCTTGATGCTCTCGCCGCGCTTGCTCCTTTGCACCAAATAGGAAAGAAGGGCGTTGCGCGGTGGCGCCGAATGGCGCCCTTGGTCGTCATGGCTTGCGCCACGGGCACCTCGCGAGGTACCCCGCCTTGAACTCTCCACCTCCTCATGAGCCACCGACGAGGCCGCGCTGAGAAGCTCTGGTCGTCCGCCCATGAGGCTTGGCCCCTCGCGAGGGTCTTGAGCTTGCGTTGATGAAGATGGGCTGTCTGGGCCTCCTTTGAGCCCACGCCGCAGCCGCAGCGAGCAAGTCTGGGACCCCGTTCCCAGAACGCCGACAGTAGCCCCCGGGGCCACGGCGCGCCCGACCTTGGCCGTGCAGAGAGGCGAAAGGGCAAGTGCGAAGCGTCGTGGGCCCTAACAGCCTGCGGCCTTGGGCGCCGCGTGGCGGTTGATTGGACGTGGGAGCCCGCTCCCCCATGACGCCTTGGTAACCGCCCGGATTCGACAGGTCCCTGCATGCAGAGCTGGGCATGATGACTGGTGATCGTGGAGGCCGATGGTTGGCCTCCGCCGGCTATAAGTACGGAACAGCGCGCGCCCTTCCACTCTATCCTTCTACTTCTCCTCTTCCTCGTCTCGTCTGGCTGCCATGGCTCCGATCCACCGGTTCTCCAGGGGAAGAGAAGGGGAAGGCTCCTCAAGAGGATCCTGACCCGCTCCCCCCAAAGAAGCGGCTTGCTCTCTGGTGTCGAGGCGAGCGCGCTTGTGAGGCGCCCGTGCTCTGGTGCGTGCAGCCGCCACCGGGTTTCTCTTCCTTGTATGCGCAAATTGGTGGCCTGAAGGAGGTGACGCCTGGCACCACGAAGCGGCGCCGCCGACGACGCCCCGTGGTCACGAAGTGTGCGTCTTCCCCACAGAGTCCACGCCGAGGCTCTGCCGGGAGTTCGTGCTTCGTGTCGCCGCACCTCCTAAGTCTTGGATTCGCCTTCCTTCTTTCTTCGCCTCGTCGTCCGGCGAGGGGAGCCCTGGGACTCTGGCTGCAAAGACGCGCGGCTGCGGCACCCTCGCGACCGGGCAGAGGTCGCAGATGGTTGCCCCGGCGAGGTCTCCATGACTCGAGGTGGGGACGAGGTCGCCGGGTCTGCGCAGGACGAGGGCGCCTCACGATCCACCGAGTACGACGGTGCTTTGGTGATATCCTTCAAGCTCTTGACGCGGAGGGTCGCTGATCGGAGTGCTGCTGCCGGGAGGGGCGGTGAAACCTGGCTGTGGTGAGACGGAGGCCGACCGATCACTCCCTTGGCAGCTTCTCAGGCGACAAAGGCGCCGGAGGATCCAGCGACTCCGCCGAGCTCCTCGCGACGCCGGAGACGAGCGACGACAGCTACGAGCCCCCGAGCCTGCGCCGCTCCCGGAGCAGGGCGAGCTCGTCAGGTCGTCGCCGCCCTTGATCTGGATGGGGTTGGCTCCGGACCGGGTGGCCCGCCATTGATGACGGCGCCTGCCGCCGTGGTCCCTGTAGATAGGACTCCTTAGGATTCACATCTTTTGTTCCTACGAGGAGCCAAGAATGTACCCCGCGGGGGCTTGTAAGATGTTTGTAGCCTCGTTTGTCAATATGATCCTTATTATGAGGCAATGCGGGATGCTCATTCCGTTCTAGCTCAGTTTCTTCCTTTCGGACCTCGTGAGGGCTTGGTGCTCTGCATACGACGGTCCCGATCCCAAAGCGGCTTCAGCCGTCGCTGGTATGCTGTGTCGCGATGCCGTGGTCAAGGCCAGGAGGTGGCGCCCGAGGTCCGGTAAGAGCCTCTGAGTCGCGATGCTCAGGGGGTCCCCCTTGGCGCTCAAGCAGCCATCATTCGGTGAGAAAGGAGAGCGACGTTGCTAACACGGAGTTGCATTGAGTGTGGGGATGGTGTTGCGATGACTAGTGTGTCCGGAGGGCGACTTATCTCGAGGGTCAGGACAATGCTTCCTGGTGCGGTGCCAGGTCCGTGCCTTGGCCGACGAGAGATTGCGTGGCGAGGTCGTTTCGTGCCCCTTGGAGGGACCTTGCAGGTTCACCACAAAAGGAACAAGAGCTCGCCGTGGCGATCGTTAGTCCTGTCGTTAGTTGCTTTGGAGAGGCACGAGGGGCCTCGTGAGGTGTGTCGGGGCACCCGTGAGCCAGTAGCTGGGACTCACGAGGCCCTACCTCAAGGCGGGTTGCGCTGGCTCTGGGCCTTATCTTCGAGTGTGTTCCTGCAAATTTGGCGGATGCGGTGCTCTCGTCTTGGTCCGGCTCTCGGGCTGGTCTCGGCCGTCGTTGGCAAGCCAGTCGCGATGCCATGGACAAGACCAGAGGGTGAGGGCGGAGAGCCGGTAGGAGCCCTGAGTCGCGATGCTCGTGCACCCCCTTTAACTAGCAGAAGCTGGATTGGACGACGAAACTCTACGTCCTCGGGTCCCGGCTCGAGCTGGTCTCCCGTCGCTGGCAAGCCAGGTCGCGATGCCATGGGCAAGACCAGAGGGTGAGGGCGGAGAGCGGTAGGAGCCCCGAGTCACGATGCTCGTGCACCCCCTTTAACGTGCAAGATTTCGCCACCCGTGAAAAGGCACGAATAACAAGCATGGTGGAACGAGAGCATAATCCTAGGATACATGCAGCTGGGGATGGCCCGAGCGGCTTGGGGATGATGCAGCCGAGGGGCGCCCAACAGATAAGCTAAAGACATGAAATAAAGGGATACATGCCGCAGGACGGACCCACGCTGCACGGGAATAATGCGACCTCAAGGCGCCCCACGGAAATAAAACTTAAGGATGTCACCTGGTGATGTTGGGGATGAAGGGTTGTTGATGTAGCAGACTCGGTGGGCTGCGGGAGCAGATCCTCACGAGCCCCCAGGCCCGGGGGCCTCGGGGGGCTCCGGAGGCGCCGGCGGCTCCTCATGGGCCATCTCCATCTCCGCCAGGGCTGCGGCGTGCCTGACCTCTTGAGCCTCTAGGATGGTCCTCATGAGACGCTAGTGCGCAGCAGCCGCGTTTGGCAGGCCATAAGGCATGCGTACGTAGCTGTGGGACGGACCCTCGCAACGTCCCACTCGCGAGGGCCAGAGGCGCTCTTGAGATGCAGCTCGGTTGAGCCCTGTTATGTCGATGCAGACGCGCAGCCCACCATCCTCGCCTGGATGGGGGGCCACAGCGGGTAGGCGGCGGCTGCCCCTCATGACCCTTGACTCCTGTAGCTCCTGAATGGCCTTGCTGATGAACTCTTGAGGGTTCTGTCCTCCTGGTCTTGCTCACGCTATGGAAGCGTGCTTCAAACACGCCCACGTGGTGCCCAAGCGCCTCCTCGAGACCTTGGCGAGGTCGGCGGCCCCTCGGGGAGAGCCCCGAGCCCTGCCGAGGAGGGCGCGGCGCGCTTCCTATGCGATGGAAGGAGGCTCCCCCTGCCCGGCAAGGGCCCCGAGGGGCCTGTCTCTTGAAGAGCCGGTCCGGTCGATGTCTTCTTCTTCTTGGAGTGCGGCCTCGGGAGGCCTCTTGCTGCTTGTGGTGCAGGTCTTCCAAATGATGCGGCTGAAAAGCTCGCTCGGGGAGCACTGCATCTCTCTCTTCACGGGGCACCGTGATGACTCCGCCGCTTCTCGGCATCTTGAGGATGTTGTAGCCATGGTGGGTTATGGCCATGAATTTGGCCAACGCTAGGTACCCGAGGATGGCGTTGTACGGCAGGCGAATGTGGGCGACGTCGAAGTCGATGAGCTCGGTGTGGTAGTTGTTGCGGGCCCCGAAGGTGACAGGAAGGCGGACCTGCCCGATCGGGACCGTGGAGCCGTCGGTGACTCCGGAGAAAGGCTTGGTTGGCTGGAGCTGATCGTAAGGCACTTTAAGATTGTTGAATGTCTCCACGGACGGGGCGTTGAGCCCTGCTCCGCCGTCGAGGGTCTTGGTGACTAGCACATTCTTGATGATTGGGGAGCAAAGCATCGGAAGAACTCCGGTGTGGCTGCGCACTTGAGCTGATCCGCTGAATCGAGCGTGATGGCCCACGCCACCACGAGAGGCGCGTGGACTCGAGCTTGGGAGGACTGCATTCACTTCACAGCGAATCGCTCAAGATGCGTGAGAGGTGGGGCTTGAGCTCCGCCCGGGATGCTGAGCGATCGCACGCGCTTCTGGAAGCCCCAGCCCCTCGTCCCGATGGCGGTCTTGACTCTCCTTGGTGGCGGCGGCAGCGGAGGAGGCTGCGTTCCCTGCGGACGATCCTCACGAGGCTGATCCTCCGGCCCCCTCGCGAGGTGGGTCTTGCCAGCCGGTCCTCGCAAGGTTGGTCGCGCCACCCTTGGCGCGGGGCGGTCTTTCCGGCGTCCTGCATTCCTTCCTCCTCCTCGGCCGTAGCCCGGTCGCTGCGCTCGGGCGTCTGCCGACCCTTCCGCCAGCGACGCCCGGAGCTCTTGACATTCATTGGTGTTGTGGGTGTGGAGGTCGTGGTACACGCAGATCGGCTGCCCTTAGAGGACTCGGGCTGATCTCGCCTCGCTTGGTGTGCGGTTCGGCGCGAGCACCGCAGCCCCCTTGCGCTTCACGCCCTTCGCCTTTGACTTCTTCTCTTGGGATTCGCGGCAGCAGCTCGAGGAGGGCGCCCTCCTCAGCCTGGCGCACTTGGTCGCCAAGTTGAACAGCTCGTGGAGGTGCAGATCTTCATGCATCGCCAGCTCCTCCTTCATCTTGACGTCGCGCGCGCCGTCGAAGAAAGCGAGATGATGGCCTCCTCCGTTACCACAGGGATCTTGAGGCGCGTTGTTGAAGCGCTGAATGTACTTTGCGTGGTTTCCCGCTGCTGCTTGATCCGGCGCATGTCGCCACGGCGGGTGGCGGTCGCGAGTACCTTGAAGTTGGCGATGAAGCGGGTGCGCATCTCGGCCCAGAAGAGATCGTGCACGGGCCAGATTTAGGAGCAGTGCGGGCTCCGCCCTGAGCGCCATGGGAAACCAGATCGCCATGACCTTTTCGTCCCGTTGGCAGCCTCGATGCCCAGCTCAGAGTGGAGGAACTCCGTAGGGTCATTTGTGCCGTCATAGCGAGGAGGCAGGTCTGGCTTGAACTTGGCGGGCTACGCGACGCGCGCAGCTTCGATGGTGAAAGCGCGGCAGCCCGCCGTGGCGCTGGGGCCTCGGGACGGCAGAGAGCTTGGTCTTGCAGGCCTCCTGCGCCGCTGGTGGAGGCAGCGCAGGTCTTGACGTCTTTGGGCGGAGCGGGAGCGGCAGCAGCTTTGCGGGCGAGGAACTTCTTGGCAGCTCTGCTCTTGCAGCTGCGGCGCTGGCGGAACAGGTTCCGCCAGGGCCGCGCGCCTTGGGGCGGCGCCGTCTTGAGGAGGAGGCGGCCGTGGCGCCCGGAGCTTCATCGCCAGCTGGGCGGTGCGGTGCAGCGAGACGGATGGCGCTGGGTCGCCTTCGCAGCGCGGACAAGCTCGGCGACGCGGTCAAGCCATTCTTCGAGACGCGTCGTCGACGGGCGGTAGCGCAGGAGCTCGTTAGCGCGATGAGTGCAGCTCGGGCCTCCATGGCGCGCGAAGGCGCGCGACGAAGAACCAGCGGGTGGCGGCGTGGCGGTGCGGCCTTCCCGCCTCATGGACGGGTCTTGGGGCGACGCTTGCTGCTCGTTCCCACCGGGCGGTGGGCGCGACAGCGGTGACGGGAACGACGAGGACGCCCGCCGACGGGAGCCGTCGGGCGACATGGGAGGCGGCGGCTCGGCGCTCGGCGCTGGCCCGACGAAGCGTCCGACATGGTTGCGTTGTCGGGGAAAACGAGGCGACGAAAGCAGATTCCAGCGCACACCTACGGGCGCGCCAAATGTCGGATTTCGGGTTCCGACAGACCCTTAAGGTTCGAACTCTGGGGTGCGCGCGGACATCCAACCCTCCACCGCCTCGTACCTCGCCGAATCACAGGGACCTAAACTACTAGCAAGAACAACACAAGAGACGCAAGATTTATACTAGTTCGGGCCACCGTTGTGGTGTAATACCCTACTCTAGTTTGTGGTGTGGTGGATTGCCTCTAGGGCTGATGAAGAACAGTACAGGGAAGAACAGCCTCGCGAGGGTCTGTTCTTGGTGGGTGTGATGAACTGCTAAGTGGTGTCCCGTCGCTCTAGCTTGAGGATCGGGTCTCTATCTCTCTCTCTCTGGATTCCAAAATGCCCGCCCCCTCTACGATGGTGGCTAGCTCTGCTTATATAGACGAAGGCTCTGGGCCTCTTCCCAAATATTGAGCGGGAAGGGCGCCAACAATTGGCCATTTTGAAGGGGAACAGCGGGTACACTTATCCTGACTAAAGTCGGTCCTCGCCTGCCAAAGGCTCTGGTGATGACGCCTGCTTGGGCTCCACGATGACTCCCTTCCAGCCGTTGGGGCTGGTCTTGGTCTTGTTGCACCGGATGCCTTTGCTTGATGCTCTCGCCTGCGCTTGCTCCCTTTGCACCAAAGAGGAAAGGAGGACGCTGCGCGGCTGGCGCCCGACTGGCGCCCTTGGTCGTCATGGCTTGCGTCACGGGCACCTCGCGAGGTACCCTGCCTTGAACTCTCCACCTCCTCATGAGCCAGCCTGACGAGGCCGCGCCTGAGGAAGCTCCTGGTCGTCCGCCCCGCGAGGCTTGGCCCCTCGCGAGGGTCTTGAGCTTGCGTTGATAAAGATGGGCTGTCCTGGGCCTCCTTTGAGCCACGTCGCAGGCCGCGGGCAGGCAAGTCTGGGGACCCCCGTTCCCAGAACGCCGACAGGCACAACTTGTTGTAGTAGACAGTCGGGAAGTCGTCGTGCTAAGGCCCCATAGGACCAGCACCCCAGAACAGCAACCGCCGTCGATAAGAAATAACGTAGATCGGAAGGATCCAAACCGAAGACACACGAACGTGGATGAAGAACGACGAGATCGAGCAAATCCACCAAAGATAGATCTACTGGAGACACACCTCCACGCGCCCCACCAACGATGCTAGACGCACCGCCGGAATGGGGACTAGGCGGGGAGGCCTTTATTCCATCTTTAGGGAGCCGCCGCCGTCTCGCCTTCCTGAATAGGACACAAACCCTAACAAGATTGAAAAAAAGACTAAAAACAGAGCCCTCCCGCCGGCCCTTGCCAGGATCCACCGTGCCTCCATAGCCCTAGGGCCACCGGAGACGAGGCGGACCTGCGCCGGCGCGGGCGAGAGGCACGAACCCTAACTTTCTTTTTTGAAGGAGGAGGGGGAGGAGGCAAAGCCCTGGCTCTAGGTACGGCAACGAGAGAAATTGACGCGACGGGAACAAAGGAACGAAAAAAAAAACCGCGAGAGATGGAGGGTGTAAGCTTCAACTTGAGGAGGATCAATCGATGCAAAAGAGAACCGTTTCAAAATGTTGGATCCAAAAACCATGGATGACAAGGCGAGAACATTTTTGGGAGATGAGGCAATTGAAGATGTTGTACACTTGGGAGAAGGCAATGGTGCTGACGACATGTGATTTTTCATGGCGGTTGGATGTGTGCATGATGATTCCTTTTGGTTGAACTTTTGTGTTGCATAATGCTTCATCTTTTTGTTCATGCATTCGGAAGCTATGTTATGTTTAAACTTGAATTTGAAACCTGAAAATTATGGTTTGGTTTGAAATGTTGTCGAAGTGTGTGATGTTGAATGGTGAAACATTCGACTGACATCTATGCGAAACTGATGGTCGACAAGACCGCATATGCATAAACATGAGAGAAACAGAAGCGGAAAAATTATCGAGGCTACAACTTTTCTTTTGAAACATATCGAGGCTATAACTTTAAGGGATCTGAGTTTGCACATTTTCTCCGCAGTCTCCAAAATATTATAGAGGGCACCTCGATCAGTTTTGGTGACTATGATTACGACTTTGATGGCTTTGCTACAGTTGCTTTTATAAGCCGGCCCAAGTGAGCGGCGCCACGTTAACACCCGCAATAACCGGGTATAGTCATGTCGTAAATAGCTGCTATAGTTGCAAGCAAACAAAATTTTCTTTTTCCGGGTGTAAAGGCACAATACATGCTTACAACAGCTAGTCACAAACATTCTCTTCCGCTTCGGTCACTTTGGTTAGAACGAAAACCAATCCGGAGTTCCGGTGACCCAAACTATTGGTTCCACTAAATTAGTAGATTGATTTGGTTGTCAATTTCAAAGAACCGTATTTGTCAAAAACCAAAAGAACTGAAATAACCAATTACGCTGCCCTAGGGGCAATTGTGTCAATGCAGTGAAGGACTGAAGGAATCAAACTCCACAACATGTCAAATAGCACCAGAAGTTAGTGAACATCGCAGATGGAGGCAAATATAACGTTGTTCTTTTGTTTGTGCGCCTAAAGAACCGTGCCGTTTGATCAGATCACAGTATGGTCCAAACTCCGTGCATCAGCCGATCACCTATAATCTACTGGATGTAGCCATGCACCTAGCCTGATACGCGTGCCCTTGTAACACAAGCGTCGATTGGGGCTATTTTTCACGGGGAGTACCAACTGCACTAGCACCTCTCAAAGTATCGGTTGGTGCGGGGCAATACAACATTTTATAGCCATGTCAACACGAATGTTTGGAACATGGTTCCATGTGCACATGTTAGAAAAGTAAAATAAAAAAATACTAGATTTTTTTAAATCTGATTTTTTTTTGTAACATACATAGTCGGACGGGGTAAATAGGAAGTTAGAGTTATGGAGACAAACCTTGGAATCGAAAGGGTTTAGGCTTAGTAGAACTAAAACCGAGTACATGATTGTGCGTATGTTGCAGCTTCTCTAGAGAAAGAATCCATTGACAGGTCTCCTATTGTTGATCTGAAAAAGGAGGCGATGAGCGTCTCAAAGCTCATAAAGCATTTCAAGGTTGCGAAGATTGATAGGCGGGCTAATAGGGCCGCGCATGAGATTGCTAAATTTTGTTTTAATACCAGGTCTGAGGGTGTCTTATGTAATAGTGTTCCGCCCTGCGTGGCTACCTTTGTAATGAATGATTGTAAGAATCTTGGTTTGTCTGATTAATATATGGATGGGTTTTCAAAAAAAAAAAACCGAGTACATGATGTGCGGTTTAAGTACTACTAGGTGTGAGGAGGAGGAGGCTAGCCTTGATGGGCAGGTGGTACCTCAGAAGGACACCTTTCGATATTTGGGGTCAATGCTGCAGGAGGATGGGAGTATTGATGAGGATGTGAACCATCAAGTCAAAGTCGGATGGATGAAGTGACGCCAAACTTCTGGCATTCTCTGTGACAAGAGAGTGCCACCAAAGCTAAAAGGCAAGTTCTACAGGACGACTGTTCGACCCGCAATGTTGTATGGTGCTGAGTGTTGGCCGACTAAAAGGCGACATGTTCAACAGTTAGGTGTGGCGGAGATGTGTATGTTGAGATGAATGTGTGGCCACACGAGGAAGGATAGAGTCCGGAATGATGATATACGAGATAGAGTTGGGGTAGCACCAATTAAAGAGAAGCTTGTCCAACATCGTCTGAGATGGTTTGGGCATATTCAGCGCAGTCCTACAGAAGCTCCAGTACATAGCGGATGGCTAAAGCATGCACAAAATGTCAAAAGAGGTCGGGGTAGACCGAATTTGACATGGGAGTAGTCCGTTAAGAAAGACCTGAAGGTTTGGAGTATCACTAAAGAACTAGCTATGGACAAGGGTGCGTGGAAGCGTACTATCCATGTGCCAGAGCCATGAGTTGGTCGCGAGATCTTATGGGTTTCACCTCTAGCCTACCCCAACTTGTTTGGGACTAAAGGCTTCGTTGTTGTTGTTGTTGTTGTTGATACATAGTCATCCGATTTGTGAAGTTTTACGAAGAAATGACATCCATGGTAAATTGGAAAAAGTGAAAAAAAATCCAAACTATATTAAAAAGCACTGTTTGCTAAATAGTAAGGTCTCATTTGTATTTTGTTCATTAAGAGTTCCAAGGGTGTCAATATTTCAGGAAACTTCACATGTGAGTAGAATAATATACCAAGTTTGATACCCTAGAATTTTATATAAATAAAAAAATTACAGTATTTTTTATTTACTATTCACATGGGTGCAGTGAAACCATGTTCACCTTGGTATTTTCGTGTCAGAAACTCTCAAATAAAAATTACACAAAATTTATGAAACAAAAAGCAGATCATCTGCACATAGGACTAGTGAGATACTATTCGTTAGATGTGTATTTGACAGTATTTAAAGTACGGTTTGTCTTTTCAATTATCAAACTATGACTGAAATTTATGTTGCCAACCCTCCTTCTTCTAGTCCATGATAGCAGTATAAGACCAGCCTCCAACAACACGATGAAAAACTAGAGAGGATTCACATAACCAATGCACTCACCAGAAGCTAAAAGTGAAAGAAGAAAAGGCCATGATGAATACTCAAGGTCACAACTACCCAACTAATATGCTAACTCCATGGCTAAATTACTCATTTCACAACTGAAATAAGAAATGCCGGTTGCCTGGATGTGGATATTTGCAGCCAAAATGATCACTCGTCACCAATGAAGATGCAAAGCCCCAAAATTATGTAATAACATCTCCAAGACCATCACATGGACCAGAGAAGGGGTAGTGGAGAAGGACCCGATTAGATAATGCCTGAACCACATGGGGGTGTCTTCAAAAAAAGAAAAACAAATGATCATGGTTAGAGCCACGGCCGGAGAAACTTCCGGTCCCTCACCTCTGGCTGCCACCATGGCGCTGAAAGGTGGGGGACCACGGACCTACAAGAGTTACGTGTTCTTCGTCAGCGTCTTGTGGTGGTTGTGTTTTTTTGCAAATAAACTTATTCTAGTTCTTTCTTCAATTGTACCATGGAGCTAGAGAGGTATGCGTCCTTGGAGCTAGAGAGGTATGTGCCCTTGAATGTTTGTTTATTCATATTTGATGTGTTTATTTTGTTGCGTTATGCTATTTTTGTTGGCTTGATTTTTTGTGGAATTTGGATAACTCCTCCAATGTATGATGAAGATCATGTGATTCGACATCCTACATCTCTAAAGGATCATGCTGGTCCAAGTACATTCATTACTCACGGTTTCTCATCTTTTTCATGGGTGGCTCAAGGGGCTCTTAGAAATCATTATTGGTATTCAAGTTCGTGCGGGTTAATAGGTGACAATATCACTGGTTTGGTATTATTACAGTCTCTTTACTAATGTCTCGAGGGTATTTTGTCTTGCAAAGATTGATATCACGAAGTTGTCTTCAAGAGACACAATTTTAGTTAAATAAGAGTTTGTATTTTCTTGGATGTTAGACCCAAAGTAGTGTATCTACAATGATTGTGAGTATTACAAATAGAATTACATGTGTTTCTAAGAGAAAACATGAAAACATCTTCAATAAGGTGATGGAAGCGTGGTGGATCCCGACACTTGCCGGCGGGAAGACTCCTGCTTCGTTTTAGGAATTTTTTAGCTTGTTTACGGTTTTCCTGTTCAGGAGGGCGAGGCAGCGACGGCTCTGTGAAGATAGAATAAGATTCCCTCCACCTAGCCCTCATCCCGATGGTGTGTCTAGCGTCGTCAGAGGGCGTTGGAGCTGTGTCTCCAGCGTCGTGCGGGATTTGGTCGGTGTTTGTCTTCATTGCATCAGTTTGGATCCGCTCTTCGTTCATCTGCTTTCGCCTATATAAATGTTTGGATCCTTTCGATCTATGCTTCTTTTCATCGGTGATGGTTGATGTTCCGGTGCGCTGGTCCTTTGTGACCTTATCATGACGATTTTCTGATTATCAACTACAACAAGGTTTGCCTGGCTCTGGTGAGGGAGGGGCGATGACGACGACACGTATTCGCTTCGCTTTCAGTGCTTGTAGTTATTGTTAGTGATCTATGAACATGGATATAATTTTAGTACTTCTTCTATTCTTTGTACTTTCACGATGTTTGATGATTATATCAAAAGCTTATAAAAAAGTGACGTGCATAGGTGTCACCACACTAGACTCTCAAATGAGGGGCTTCACTCAATTTGGCATCACCACACGCACCTACCATGTTCGAGGCCAGGGACGGAGCCAGCATGGGGCTTAGCTGGGGCCATGACTCCCCCATGTTGCAAAAAATTCTCAAATTTTATCAGTATGGAACTATGGATTAGATGTTTCACTGGCTCCCCACAAAAGAAATCCTAGCTTCGTCGCCATGCTAAAGGATAGCAATGAAGACATCATGCAGGTCCCAGATAAAATGGGCTTCTCCTTAGAAAAAGATAAGAGCACCAACAATCACAAGTAGCAAATGTGAGCCCATATATATCCGCGCATGTGCCCGGACGTGCCTGCGGATAGTGCCGGGGAGGTCTCCATTTGCCCGCATCCACAACCATACTTCCTATATCTCAATACCTAAATTCATGCAAATTTATGCACGTCGATTATACAATGCAAATTTATGATAAATTCAACGATACAAAGATAGTGTAGCCCAAATAAATTCATTACATACCAAAATAATATTCAGTAGCTCATACATAGATAAGCGATACAAAGAAACTTTAGTTGTCGCGGTCATTGATCCTCTTCTTCTTGCGGAGCAACCACTTCTTCCATTCATCATCCAAGAGGTTGATGTCATGATACATGATCCTTGACTCAGACGCCTCTCTCACAAGCTGCAACTTCTCTTTCTCAAGCTCAAGACCATGCGTTGTCACCGTTTATTCAAGCTCCCATTTTTCAACCTTCTCTTGCCTCTTCAATTATACTTTTTTCTTCTCCAAGATCAACCTCTCCCGGTCGAACTCCATCTTCCCTCTTTGCACATCGATGAACATCTTGTACCTATCCTCCTTCTTCACCTCCTTGGCGGAAAAAATGCCCGTCCAAGTGGTGGACATTTTTCTTGCCGTGCCTTCGCGCGCCATCCTCTCCTTCTCCCACTTGTTTCCCATCACATGCCGGTTTCTTTTTGACACATTTGCTTGCATGTCCGCCTCATCATTTTCTTCTTCCTCCTCATCGAATCCAATTGATTGAGTGGAGCTAGACCCATCGTTTTTCTTCATCTTCTTTGTGCCGTTTTCAATACCCTTGAGGACGGTCTACCACCTGGGTTTCCCATTCAATTTCATCCGACAATGTGAAAAAGTGAACGCCTACTTCTCCACTTGATGGTACAATGCCGCTGCCAAAGTTGCATGGGTTTGAACTTCGATGCCGCTTTGGTTCCGGCCAACAACTTGTTTAAGATAACTAACAAATTTACCTACAGCCTCTTGAATGAGTGACCATCTATGTTGGAGAGAGCATGTGACATGTGGTTGGTAACGATTGGGTGTGGCTTCACATAGTGTCTTTGAAGTTTGTGAATTTTTTTATTTTTTCCTAATATGTCTCACCTTTTTGCTCGATTTCACATAATGGATCCATGCTTGTGTTACACCAACTTTCAAACAACAAACCATCTTCAAATTGTGTGAGTGGAGGACCTCTAGGCTTCACTACTTTCACATCAACTTTCTTCTACATTTTAGTGCGTGATGTTTGCACAAATTCAGACACCGAGGAATTGGTATCCTCCATGGTAAATTGCAAAGACTCTTGACCATCATTTATCATGTCATGCAATATTCGTTCCTGCAATATGCGTCATAATTTAACTATCGTCCTACAAGTTTGGTTTGATGGTATGTGCAACAAAAGAATTCACGAATTCAAGTTGGAAAGGGGCAAAGATTGTACCTGTCAGGACCCCGATTCCAAGTCACATCGATCTAGCCGGTAACACCTCATATCACTTTGCGGTCTCACGCACGGTATTCCCACGGGTGTCGCCTTACCATGGCCCGGGACCATTTGCGCCTTTTGGCTCACGTATATGATAGTGTTGCTAGCATCCATATGACAGAGAACCCGGGCCGACATGGCTAGTCGTGAACCCAAAGCTGCACTAACCCATGGGGACAGGCATACATGAATCACATCGAGCATGTCGGTCAGCAGCGTGTGAATCCGGGCTGTAGCACTGGGCTAACAGGACTCCGGGAACCCGGGCTGTAGCAGGCTAGGCAGGACTCGGATGTCACCGTGACATTTCCCGAAGGGATGACACAGAACGAAGTGAAACACATGCCGCCAGTCAAGCGCCCCGAGCAGTATTGCTGGGCTAGCAGGACTCAGTTAACTGGCTGTAGCGGACTACTATGGCTCAAGGAAGCACTAGACTACATTTCCCCATAAGAGAGGCTGCCAAGGATAAACAACTAGATTGTCGGATCCCACACATACCAAGCATTTCAAACATACACACAATATGCTCGATATGTGTAAATACAACATGGCATCACAACATAACTCTACGACTCAAGTATTTATTCATTAGGCGCCGAGGAGCGAGATATTACAAACATGGGTCTCATGACCCAACACTCAGAGCATACAAGTCAAAGCACAAGCGGAAGCTTAACATGTCTGAGTACAGACAACTATAAATGAAAAAGGCTTAGGAGCCTGACTCTGTACCAGATCCTGCCGAGGGCACAAGATCGTAGCTGAGGTATCAAGCTAAACATGGAAGTCCACACGGAACTACTAGCGAGACTGACATCTCTCTGCAAAACATAAAATAGGCAAACGTGAGTACAAATGTACCCAGCAAGACTTTACATCAGAACTAGCTACATATGCATCATTATCAACAAAGAGGGTGGTGGAGTTTGACTGCAGCAAGCCAGCTTTGACTCGGTGGCTATCCTGAACTGCGACTGCAAGTAACTCTTTTGAGGTGGCGCACACCAGTCCACATATTCACCATATTAATACACCACTATGGATGCGCTCCCGTCTCCCTACGAGAACGCCATCCATAGCACTCACGCTTATCTTGCGCATTTTAGAGTATCCAGTTTCACTTGTCTATGAACTGTTATAGGCAACCTAGAAGTCCTTTACCGCGGACACGGCTATTCGAATAGATCATATTAACCCTGCAGGGATGTACTTCTTCACACACGCTCTCACCACTTACCGCCGTTTACACAACATGTACTCGGCAACCTTCAAGCGGAAGCCCAACGTGGGTGTCGGCCACAACCTACCTAAACACTCAAGTCTCTAGTCCAGGTTTATCGCCTATTCAGGTTCCATCGGCAGGGAGTCCGGCCGAGGTTTCCACATACGGCCCCGAATGATGTGTGCAGGGTTCCCGAGATACCAAACGGGCATTCGGTACACCGTGCCACGTGCCTACCCACAACACAGCCCACCCCTAAGGTCAGTGCTGCGTGCGGCCCCCAGCATACTACAAACACCAGAAACTACTTAGCAACTCCCGGACAGAGGACAAGAGTGGTTAAGAAGCCGAGAGGGTCCATTGGTTTCGGGCCCAATGCGTGGTAGTAACTATTTCATGGATCACAAACACAGAACTCAGTTCCTGAGGACGGCTTCAATGAGACAACCCACCATGTACTCCTACATGGCCTCTCACCGCTACCTTTACCAAATCATGTTCACACACTTAGCTCACCCACAGTAGGACATGTTCACACACCTCCGATTCATCCCCAATGAGTCAGACCTGACACAACTCTAAGCAATAGTAGGCATGACAAACAAGCATGAATGAGTAGGCACAACAGGGCTCAAACAACTCCTACTCATGCTAGTGGGTTTCATCTATTTACTGTGGAATGACAGGTCATGCAGAGGATAAAGGGGTTCAGCTACCGCAGCAAGTAAAAGATGAATCGTTGTTGTCCTAATGCAGTAAAAGGGAGCAGGAGCGAGAGAGTAGGATTTTTATCGGAATGAACAAGGGGGGGGGGGGGGTTTGGTTTGCCTAGCACTTCTGAAGATAATATAGTTCTTCATTGGTGTCATCGATCTCGTCGTCGGAACATCGTCTACGGAGAGGGGACGGTTACCGGCAACACAGAAGTGAAGGGGAACGCAGCAGAAAACACGATCTCGTCGTCGGAACATCGTCTACGGAGAGGGGACGGTTACCGGCAACACAGAAGTGAAGGGGAACGCAGCAGAAAACAAAAATTTTCCAACCTACGCACCAACCCAGGACCACTATGGAGACTACATACATGGTTTGATCTTTTTCGTTACCGACTCGTAGAGCAGCGGGAAGTAGAGTCGATGACGATCGGCGGTGCAGATCCCTGCAGCTAGGATTTACAACCTCCCAACCGCGAGGATGTATACCCTCATCTGCTGCTCAGACAGCCCTCCGGGAGGCGGTCGAACAGCCCCCCGGACGGTGTCACGGACAGCCCTTCGGGAGGACCTTCGAAACTCGAACGGTCACTCGGACAGCCCTTCGGGAGGACCTTCAAAACTCGGACGATCACACGGACAGCCCTTCAGGAGGCACTCACGAACTAAGACCGAAACTACGATATCTCTACATAGTTGCACACATACGGTGTCATCTATCCGGCAGGGCTTCGCCATCCAGAACTAGTTCCTGCCGGAACCCAGACAGCCTTTCGGCTCTATGAAACTATTTCGCTGGGAGGGAGAGAAGAAGCCAGATCATTGCATGGCACTTGTATGAGAGAAAAGGGATGTGTCTTTAGGCAGCCCCTCCACCCCTATTTATAGGCCAAGCCCAAGGGTGGCTTCTCCAAGAAGCCAAGGGGATAATACCAAAAGGCCCTCAAGGTGGCTTCTCCAAGAAGCCAAGCAAAAAGCATTTTCACTATTCATGACGACATTTTTCAGCGCCCGTTCGAACTGAAAATATTTATGTTTGCTCAGAAAATTACCATTACCCACTAAAAATAATTTTCAACACGTTCCGAAACAATTTCGGTTTAGTGATTTTCATCCGCGCAAAGCAAACAAGAATGCGTTTTTACTATTCATGAAGACAATTTTTCGCGTCCATTAAATCCGAAAATATTTCTGTGGGTCTTAGAATAATTCCAGTACCCACTAAAATTATTTTGGATTTGTTCTGAAACAATTTCAGATTAGTGAATTTCATCTGCGAAAAACATCTGAAGTGGTTCCGGCAGCCCCGAAGCATATCTGGTTATTATCCTGGAAAATTCTAGAATTATAAGGCATGTGCCGAAACCAATTTGACTTAACGGTATCCCCTGAAACAACTTTTCAGTTTCACCGAAACTCATCCGATGACCTCTCTCTACGGAACCTTTTCCGCTGTCCAAACTTTTCGGTGTCCAAAACTTTTCGGTGATTTTCTCTCGGACTTCCTGTCTAGTATTCAACAGATAGATGACCTTAAGCATGTGAACCTATAGGTTCGGTGAAGTATAGACATGACCCGGAACCCCTTCCGATCAATGATCAACATCGGAGCCATGGACACCCATATTGACCCCTATACCCACACGAATGAATATTCGAGTGAACCTACAGTTGCCGTGTGCTATTCCTATTGCTTCGTGATATGTTACAAAGACCCGAGGTGAGATTTACTTGCATCCCCGTGGATCAACAACTTGTCCACTATGCTAGTTACCTCATTACTGGTTTTGTTCTCTTTTCTCGTTTCCGTGTTCCGGCATCCCTGTGATCAAATCACACTGTGTCTGGCCAGACGATGATGGATACCGTAGCATCGAGAGGGCCCGAGAATATCTCTCCATCGTCGGAGGAGCAAATCCCAATCTTGAGCTATCAAGTTACTTGACACACTTTTCCATGAACCCATAAGCCGCCATAATAGCCACCCATATACGGATGACGTTTAACAAACCCCAAAGTTCACGAAGCAAGCATGAAGAAACTCGATACTCTCATGTTCTAAGGAATCATGCAAACGTTAACCATCTCTGTGTTATTTACCATTAACTTGTGACGAATGAATCTCATAGCATAACATCAAACCGGGTTGATTCAACACAAATGTTCTCTTAACATTGTGCCCTCAAAGTTGCTGGCATAGACATGCCCATGATCAGGAAAACGGAACCATCATGCAACACTTGAGCTAGTCTTAGAGGCCAAACTAGGAATACTTCTTACCGTTTATTATTCCACATGTGCATATGAGTCTTCCTCCGAGCCTCGTGGATATTGCAGACTCGAGAATCATTGCAGTTATAGCATGGAACATAAACATAATTATGATCTCGGAGATAAATAATATCATTTATTATTGCCTCTAGGGCATATCTCCTACAGACTCCCAGTTGCACTAGAGTCAATAATCTAGTTAATGCTAATGCACTTTACACCTATGGCATGCCGGTGTAAAAAATGCTTCGCATGTGGTATAGCCTGATGCCCATCAGATCTGGCGACTTCAGCTCCGAGTCTATCTCTGCATATCCTCGCGTTTTCACGCTTTCACAAAATTCATATTTTGTGCGGACTTGGCTTTGTATAAATGTTAATCACAGGTTGAACCTGGATTCCTCAGACTGAGTTATGGAGAAACTACCTGCAGTAGTGTCCCATTGACAAAAGCCATCTTGGAACCATACTAAGTTCATGAATGAGCTATATGATTCAACATCTTGTTTGTCGCTTCTAAAGCGTCAACATACTTAGTCATTTCTTATAGAATTCGCCATAGTATCCTGTTGGGAACAATTTCCAACTACCATGCCACCATATTGTGTATTACACAAAACCCTTAACTTAAATCGAAAATCGCATGGAGAAAAGATGAAGACTGTATTGATGTAACATTTTACAACGAACTCTTCATGATCTCCGCTTGCGAGAAAACATATCATCAATACTTACTCTAGTACTCAATGACATCTTTCACTGTTGTCCCATGATCAGTACTTTGATCACTTTAGTATCCATACTCGCAACATCTTGGGAGTATTGGACATATCTGGTTGTTTTACATACCATGGAATACATGATTAATCCAAACACATGAGTGTGTGGAATCTCCATCATGTATTTTGCTCATCAGTGTTTTGGGACACTGATTCTTGCAAAAACTCTTTCCCTGTGACTTCGGCAAGAATCACTCCTTGTCGTTTTTAGTGCTAAACGGTTTTAGCATCTTGTCAATATGTATTTCTTGCTTAGCCCTATTAGGTAAATCTATCTCCATAGATCATTATGCCTAATATTGAGGCTATTTAGCCTAAGCACTTCATCAGAAAAACTATTTTCAAATGAAGTCCTAATTCGTGTCAAGAAATTTATTTCCAATTAACAATGTGTAAAGCACACAAGGTTTTTAGAAATATTATTACACTCCCACTTACTTTCTTGAATTACAAGCATCTTCGTTGCCCATTGATGAAGTCAAATCCCTTTGACCATTTCATCAAAGCATGAAGATTCCAACTCCATTTTGCTCTCTCCTGTCCATCGCTGGAACTCTGAAGTTTACACCCTTTCTAGCATCCTCTGGATAAACAAAATGCCTTGGACTGTAACACATGCAAGTCCTTGGTTTCATTTCCATCAGATGGAAATCCTATTGTCATCCATGTTTCATATCTCATGATCGAAATATGTATTAATTGCTAGTTCAACCCGAACCGACTTTAAGCATCGCTATGATGAAAACAACCTCATCGTAGTCAACTCTTGAACTTGTTATTTCAACAAGTCGAGCTTTGTGGATAAAACATTTTTATCCATATCAGTTTTAAGTTCCATAAATATTCGTTAGACTCTAAGTCTTCCGAAAGGTGTATCAAGGTTTTAATCTTGAATCACTTATATGGAAACTAACTCGGGTTGTATTGGCATTTAGCCAATTTCGGAGTCAGGGCCCATCAACGCTTCCTTGTGTATCGTAGGTATAATGTTGTCTAACAACAATATCTCGTTTGCGCACCTGAGAGGTTTGCACGAGCCTTGCCTACATGGTTCAGCTGCAAGTTCGAGCGAAGTTCATACATTTTATTGTAGAGACTTTCGTATCAGTCGCGGTAGGAAACTCTGGAATTACTTCCAAGGTGTCTTTCCTGTTATCTGATGACGAAGATATTGTTTATCTCGTCGAGTTGCACTATTCTCCCACTCACCTTTTTGAAAGAACCATTCTCTTTAAAAGCACACCGTTTTGCGGTAAAACCATTTGCCTCGGTATAGCGAGGGAGGAATACCCAACATTTTGGTATAACCTACAAAGTAGCACTTGTCTGATTTGGACTAGGTTTGTAACCTTTTACACAAGCCCCATATTCCAAATGTTAAGAAAATATATAACATGGTTGGGCGTACCATACCATGGCTTCATTTCAACATACCTGATGTAGCTCTTTTCAAAGATAAAAGCATGATCTCTAAAGCATCACTTTAAAAGGGATAATGGCAAATTTATTTATGTCATCTTTGACCTTACCATGTCATAAATGGTTAGATTACATCTCCACGGACTTTTCACTTGCAGTGGTGTTCCGGGAGGTGCAAGTTATGAAACCCCTTTCACAACTCATCAGACATTCGCTAAACATGTAACTCAAATATTCCTTTATGCAATCAAATTGCAGAAACATAATTTTCTTGTTACAATAACTTCTACTTCATTTTTGAAAACCTTTCGAATGATTTCAAAAGATCCATACTTACGCCTCATCAAGTAAATATCCATATATCTACTTGAGTCATTTCGAAGATAATAAATCCACCACTTGCAACAACATTTATTGAACTACACACATCAAAATGTATGATCACCAATAAGTTTGTTGCTCGTTCCTTATGGCCTGTGAACGGTATTTCAGTCACTTCACTTTTCGGAGGAAAGTTTCAAGTTTCATATGATTCAAAATCAAACGACTTCAAAATCCATCATAATGGAATTTTTCCATGCGGGTTTCTCCAATGTGACCAAATGTAGTGCCACACATGTGTGGTATTCTCATAGTCTCGCGACATTTAGTGTCAGCGTTATGGATGTATCATATTACCATCAATATTCATAACATATATCCCATCTTGGATGGAAGCATGGCCCTTCATGTTATTCATAATACTTAACAACAATTGTTGGTTTTATGAACAACTCTTTTGCAACAAACATTGTGCAATGGGCTAGAGTGTATGAAACTCTAAAATGAATTATGAAAGTAAACCCAGAGGTATTTTATTATTATCAATATTCATAGCATACATCTCATTCATAATGAAAGTATGGCCCTTGTGTTATTCATAACATCGAACATAAAAAGTTCTCTTATGAACAACCTTCTTGCAAGATACCTGATGCAATGGGCTAGAGTTTGTAAAACTCTAAATGAATTATGAAAATAAATATAGACGGCAATACACCGATGGAAGGTGTAGTAACATTTACTATGTTCCTGTGTATACCTTAACCTCATTTCGGCTAGTCTTTTAGGCCATAGTAGCTCTTACATTGATTCGCAACAAAATGCAATCAAGCGGGTATCTTTGTGATTAACTCACAATACCCAAGAATTAGTGATTAACATGTTTAACCATAATTCCCAAGATCTTTGACCAGCCTACTTATACATCAAAAACTTGTATGACATTCATACATGAGCTGGATATTCCAGTCATCTTCTTTTTGCCTTTATACTTCTAACAGTTTAACTTTCAGTATTTCTCCTACTCTCAGAAGAAGCACTCAACCTAAGAGTGGCGTTAGCCCCGGACTTCCTAGGCGTGAAAGTTTCACTAACACCCTTCGGACATTTCCTTTCTCTTTAAGTTGTTGTTTTATTCACCTTTCATCATATGATAGGCGTTCTTCTGGATCCCTCTCTTATCAGTCTAATGGATAGTAAAATCCTTTACTAGTAGTTTGCAAACAAACATTGCTTTGGATATCTCATATCTTTTAGCCTTTGTCTGCCTCTGAAAATGATTTTCAGATTCCATGAATATCACATAACTATCCAAACTTTTGAAGTTCGGGTCTCATGGAAGCAAACATATTGCACTTTACTGAAACGGAATTCTAGCTTTTGGATCGAAGGACGAGTGTCACATGATCCATAACATAAGCGAGAGAATACCGAAAGTATGCGATAGGACAATGTCCTTCTCGGCACTTTTGAGGACAATCCTCACATTACATTACCAATCGTAAAGTTTTAACCAGATATTTAACAGCTATTCAATTTTAACAGGGAAGGTGGAAACACGAGCCATTATTCTACAACTATTTTGCAAGAAACACTTAGACAGTGTTCATAATTAATTGCACTGAGAATTAAACATGTTAATTCAAGAGCGCGCTCCCACTCAAACCAATATCTCTCATAATTAATTTTGAGTGATACAAGATGCAGACTTCAACTCATCGCCATAGAATCATCATCTCATAACGGGAATTTTGATCGGTAGGCCAACTTGCCGATCACATCTCTATGTGACTCTTGATCATCTTTCGATGCGTGTGTTCCGAGCTCAGGACGATCCTGCCATGAACGTCAAGACAACCAAGTGATCTTGCTGCGAGGTCTGACTTCACCCGCCTCACACTTCTCTAATCGTTCGTACCCATGCATCCATGGCGCACCCCGAAAAGATAGGTGACGTGACGGTGCTACACTTGGGAGAACACTAACTACTTGATATTTTAGTGAGAGATCACCCTAATAAAAAGCAACTACCGCGCAATCGAGAAGGGTGCATCATAAGGGATAAACATCTCAGGCAATTCATAATAGCATGATATGGTATAGCCCTTTCTGACGGAGAAGTGTTTCATTTCTTCGTCTTCGGCATTCGCGTCGGTGTTCACCTTCGTGAAGATTGCCACCACCTTGTCGATGCACCAAATAATATTGCTATCTCTATAGCTAATAAAATAAGTGCATTACTTAAGGTTGACACGCAGGTCACTAAAGTGACAATCATATGGCTCCAGCCATCAAGCCGAATCATGACACACAGGTCATGTTAATCAATTTACATCATATAGCCATCTCATACATAATCAAATTGAATATGAGCATTGCTATACCACATCACATGTACATGCAAACCCTCCTGCAAAACCAAGTTAGACGTTTCTAATCGGTTCATGCAAACTTGTTTTTCGTGGCTTCTAAGGTTTCGACTTAAACCGCAGCTACCAACGTTTTATCATCAAGTATGATTATTCAAGTTGCTAGATTAACATCTCGGGGTGTATGAAACACGAGATAATTAAATCTTGAGCCCCATACTAAACTTCGTCATACGCATGACCCCCGTGCAGATCATATCTGCAATGCCCTTTCATCTGTGAATTTCATCTTTCTTTTGACTACGGCAGAACCCAAAGAACTGATAGCACTTCCATGATCAATCAGGATCACAGATTGCCAGAACTTTGTCAAATTCCACCATGCTGTCTCGAGATTGAGCAAACGCAAATTCTAGGGAAGCAACAAGAACGTCGGGTAACAGATTTCATTTGTCACCCGTATAAATAATTTTCAGCAATAGATCTCATCTACTCCAAAATTATATTATGCAATACCCATACATCTCCATGTATTCTAGATCATGACCTGCATCTACGCATAGAACGGCTCTTGATGCCACTGAAGGGGAACGCAATAGAAAACAAACATTTTCCAACCTACGCACCAACCCAGGACCACTATGGAGACTGCATACATGGTTTGATCTTTTTCGTTACCGACTCGTAGAGCAGCGGGAAGTAGAGTCGATGACGATCGGCGGTGCAGATCCCTGCAGCTAGGATTTACAGCCTCCCAACCGCGAGGATGTATACCCTCATCTGCTCCTCAGACAGCCCTCCGGGAGGCGGTCGAACAGCCCCCCGGACGGTGTCACGGATAGCCCTTCGGGAGGACCTTCGAAACTCGAACGGTCACTCGGACAGCCCTTCGGGAGGACCTTCAAAACTCGGATGGTCACACGGACAGCCCTTCGGGAGGCACTCACGAACTAAGACCGAAACTACGATCTCTCTACAGAGTTGCACACATACGGTGTCATCTATCCGGCAGGGCTTCGCCGTCCAGAACTAGTTCCTGCCGGAACCCAGACAGCCTTTTGGCTCTATGAAACTATTTCGCTGGGAGGGAGAGAAGAAGCCAGATCATTGCATGGCACTTGTATGAGAGAAAAGGGATGTGTCTTTAGGCAGCCCCCTCCAACCCTATTTATAGGCCAAGCCCAAGGGTGGCTTCTCCAAGAAGCCAAGGGGATAATACCAAAAGGCCCTCAAGGTGGCTTCTCCAAGAAGCCAAGCAAAAAGCATTTTCACTATTCATGACGACATTTTTCAGCGTCCGTTCGAACTGAAAATATTTATGTGGGCTCAGAACATTTCCATTACCCACTAAAAATAATTTTCAACACGTTCCGAAACAATTTCGGTTTAGTGATTTTCATCTGCGCAAAGCAAACAAGAATGCGTTTTTACTATTCATGAAGACAATTTTTCGCGTCCATTAAATCCGAAAATATTTCTGTGGGTCT
The DNA here is from genome assembly GCA_021605205.1 of Aegilops longissima. Taxonomy (NCBI): domain Eukaryota; kingdom Viridiplantae; phylum Streptophyta; class Magnoliopsida; order Poales; family Poaceae; genus Aegilops; species Aegilops longissima. The sequence continues at coordinate 604,840,360 of CM038676.1, read as the reverse complement.
TAGAATAATTCCAGTACCCACTAAAATGATTTTGGATTTGTTCTGAAACAATTTTAGATTAGTGAATTTCATCTGCGAAAAACATCTGAAGTGGTTCCGGCAGCCCCGGAGCATATCCGGTTATTATCCCGAAAATTCGTAAAGCTTCGAATGATTCGGCACCTCCAAGAATTATCAGGCATGTGCCAAACCAATTTGACTTAACGGTATCCCCTGAAACAACTTTTCAATTTCACGAAACTCATCCGATGACCTCTCTACGGAACCTTTTCCGCTGTCCAAACATTTCCGGTGTCCAAAACTTTTTCGGTGATTTTCTCTCAGACTCCCTGTCTAGTATTCAACAGATAGATGACCCTTAAGCGTGTGACCCTATAGGTTCGGTGAAGTATATACATGACCCGGAACCCCTTCCAATCAATGATCAACATCGGAGCCGTGGACACCCATATTGACCCCTATACCCACACGAATGAATATTCGAGTGAACCTCCAGTTGCCGTGTGCTATTCCTGTTGCTTCGTGATATGTTACAAAGACCCGAGGTGAGATTTACTTGCATCCCCGTGGATCAACAACTTGTCCACTATGCTAGTTACCTCGTTATTGGTTTTGTTCTCTTTTCTCGCTTCCGTGTTCGGCATCCTCGTGATCAAATCACACCGTGCGTTCCGCCGACGATGATGGATACCGTAACACCGAGAGGGCCCGAGAATATCTCTCCATCGTCGGAGGAGCAAATCCCAATCTTGAGCTATCAAGTTACTTGACACACTTTTCCATGAACCCATAAGTTGCCGTAATAGCCACCCATTTACGAATGACGTTTAACAAGCCCCAAAGTTCATGAAGCAAGCATGAAGAAACTCGATACTCTCATGGTCTAAGGAATCATGCAAACGTTAACCATCTCTGTGTTATTTATCATTAACTTGTGACGAATGAATCTCATAGCATAACATCAAACCGGGTCGATTCAACACAAATGTTCTGTTAACATTGTGCCCTCAAGTTTCTTGGCATAGACATGCCCATGATCGGAAAAGCAGAACCATTATGCAACACTTGAGCTAGTCTTAGAGGCCAAACTAGGAATACTTCTTACCGTTTATTATTCCACATGTGCATATGAGTCTTCCTCCGAGCCTCGTGGATATTGCAGACTCGAGAATCATTGCAGTTATAGCATGGAACATAAACATAATTATGAACTCGGAGATAAATAATATCATTTATTATTGCCTCTAGGGCATATCTCCTATAAGAAGGACACAATCAATGCAATGCAACAATTATGATGCATGATAATGTCATGGCAATATGCTGTTGATTGAGCTAATGCAACTAGCAACCATATTAAATGAAGCTGGTTTGAACCAAGGGTTCAAATTCAAATTCCATATGTGCTTATTTAAAAGTCAATTATGCAAATTGCCCTGTACAGCAACCCTAGGTTGTTCAAACATGCATGCAAATGCCATAAACAGATTCCTTGAATTTTTCTGATAATTTTTCATATATAATTTATTTCATTTGGAGTTACGGTTGAATTACTATGATTTTTAGAAGTTTGCAACATTTTCTGGAATTTCCTATATAAGAATAAATCCAGAAAAATAGTTACTGCATCAGCATGACATAGGTGTGACGTCAGCAGGTCAACTGGGTCGTCCAGGTCAAACCTGACCTGTGGGACCCATACGTCAATGTCTCAGGCTGGCTTGGGTGTATGATAGGTGGGACCGGTCAACGTTGACTTGACCAAGTCAAAATCTGACACGTGGGGTCCACAGGTTAGCACTCATCTAAACAGGTAAGTTACACTAACCTAATCTGTTGTAGTTAGCCGGTTAGTTGGGCGGTGGGGCCCGGTTGTCATTGACTCCAGGGGGTAATTAGTAGGGTGCTTAGGCCCTAAGGATGGTGCCACGTCAGCGGATCAAACCTGCCGGCGGCTCGACGCCGGCGAGGCCAGAGACGGCGGAGGCATTCGGGTTTCGTCCCACGGCGACCAAATCGAAGGCCGAGACCATCTACGGAACGAGGAGACTCGTCCGCATCGAATGGTGCGAGCGGGAGGGGCTAGGGTGCAGCGAGCTCGCCGGAGTCGAGCTCGTGGCGGCGCCGGCGTTCGGGCGAGGTTGGGAATGGTGCTGTGGGGCACGGCGGGGCGAACGGCTGGGTGCTACGTCCTCCTGGTGATGTGCTGAGCACGGTGACGCGCTCGGTTTCTAGCTTACGCGTCTGTGGCCACGGCGGCGACATGGCCGGCGGAGCCGAGCTCTCGGCGGTGATGGCCAACGGGGTTAGGGGGCAGCTCGAGCGAGGTGGCTAGGGGGAGAAGAAAGAGGAGCTCACGGCGAGTTGGCCGGTGCAGATGGAGGGGCCGGGGAAGCATCGGAGCGAGCGGGGTGGCGAGGCGGATCTCCGGCGACCGATGGCGATGAAGCGGGGCCCTCCGACTTGTTTCCTTCGGCGTGGAGAGGTTCAACACAAGGAGGCGGAGCTCGGGCACTAGCTAGCTGGGCGTGGGGATGCTGGTGGCCGCGGTGGTGACGGTCGGCGGCGACGACAGCGTTCGATGGCGCCGCGGGAGAGAGCAGAGGAGGGGGAGAAGCACGGGAGAGGGTGAGAGAAGTCTAGGGTGGTGCGTGGCGTCGCGAGGGAGGTCCAGGCGACGAGGGGGAAGCGGCAAGCAGGAGGTGGCCGGGGCGCGTGTGCGTGCACGGCGGCCACACGCCCTCCTGCCTACTGGCAGGAGGTGGAAGACGGCAGGGAGGAGCCCTGGTGGGCTGGGCCGGCACAGGTGAGGCCCAGGTGGGCTTGGTGGGCGCCAGGTAGTTTGGGCTAGGAAGGTTTCCGTCTCTTATTTGTTTCTGTTTTCTAATTCTTCTGTTTTGTTTTGATCTAGTTTTAAAAACCAAATCAATTCTATAAATCCTGAAAATATTCATGAGCACCTTCTGAATTATTTCAGTGGCCCACAAATAGTTCCAACATTATTTGAGCATTTAAATTATTTATAATGTTTAAATGCCCAAAGTCAAATAGCTTAAGATTTAATTCAAAAATCCAGGAATGACCTATAAATATGTTCATCATTTTTGGAAGAGGTTTTCACCTTTAACAGAAATCATGAACATTTCTAAAGGGCATTCTGGGTCATTGAAAATATTTTTTTATTGAATCTAGTTGAATTTCATTTGGTGCTAGGGTTTCAACAATCCCCATTTCAAATTTCTTTGGAATGAACGTGATGGCATGATGAACAAGCAAAGTCAAGCAAGGGCTGAACTGGGGCTGTGACAGCTCACCCCCACTAAACAAGAATCTCGTCCCGAGATTCAAGACGTGAGGTAAGGAGATAGAGGAGGCACAAGCTAACACGGTCTTCACGATCCAGGTTGCACTTCATAAGAACGTTGATTCGATCACCATCTCTGTCTCGACGTCTTGATCTGAGAACTCCAGCTATCATGACAATGAGAGGAGAAGGAGAATCTAGAAGGATCGATCTTCTCGAGGATCGAACAACCCAGGATCAACTCACGGAGTGAGACATTGAAACACCTCTCGAGCTGAGACACGAAGCATACATCTAGAGGGATGGAGTAGAACAGATGGCGAAGGTTCACTAGGTAGACAACAATTTCACACTTAAGGAGATGGTGATCGGTTGTCAACGTAGCGAGGAGTTGATGTGCCATGATACCATAACGAGACATCTTAGAGGGGGTGACTCATGAAATTATCCCTTGAGTGGCAGAAAGAATTACTTTTGATATAGAAATCATTGAAACTCTCTAAACCAGCCCAAGGAAAATCACAAACGACCGTGTGAAGGAGCTTGAAGAAATGGCATACTCATACTAGAATGGATGATGTGGACTTCCTTGATGAAGACAACGCAATGGATGACTTTTTCTTATCACCGGAAATGAATGGGACCCATGGCAAGTCCACTTTTGAAGATGATCTGGACAACAACTGCCGAGAAGGGCAGCCCATGGGAAATTGGCACAATGGCGGTGCAAGCTGGGAACAAGACGCAACTGTTGGGAATGTTCCAATCATCATATCTGCCTGAGATTCAGATCCGATTGGTGATAGGATACTTCAGACTCAGCATGTCTGAAAGAAAGTTTGCAACACGATTCGACGAGATGGCGTTGCGAGATTCTCGAGGAATGAACTAAGGTAGCAAGCTCCAAAACATAAGATGGTTCTGCTAAACACATGTGAACATGTTGTCCCAGACAAGCATGACCACATGGTAGTCTTACAACAAAACACTACCGAGTTCAGGTGGGGAACCATCATCAAGGATAACGAAGTCCTTGCATAAGGCATGCTCTTAAGAAGGAACTTCTTCTCCTTGAACAAATCAGTTAGTGGCTTGGTGTGCTAGGAATACATATAGAATGAAGGTTGCAAGTCTCCAGACCACAGAATACTTCGCACATATGCATGACTGACTTGGGATGATTCCAGAGGAAGCAAAACAAACCTTTCTCAAATTCATGGCGGCAACTTACACCAAATGCACATGAATTCGAGGAAGTCACTTCTTCCATCCAAGCATAGGCTTCATGAACGGAACACGAAGGCATTGCTTACAAAGTTTTCAACACTAGGTTGATGTTCAACATGAATCATGGGGGAAGACAAAATGCTGCTGATGGGGTTCAACAACAACTCATCGGAATTTCCGTATCACTGGACTTCCACCATCATGTGAACACGGTGATAGCATTGGTCAGACCAAAAGATGTAATGGTGTATGCTCGAGGGATCAACCACGAGTAAGACAACATTACAGACATCGTTGGTTCTGATTTGGCTTGACGATAGCCCATACTCAAGTCAAAGTTTGATAAGACAATAGGTTCAACAACTGATCTCGAGGACCAATCGATGAAGATATCATCTTTCTTCAACACACACACAAACGCAAAGATATCCCTTCAGAATGAACTAAATTCAGCAAAGCTTTCATCTTCCAACTCTCCAAGTTGTTGTTTAGCTTAACCAACCAGCTCAGGGATATCCAACACGGATTCTTGGAGAAGGGGTGGTTTACAAGAAACCAACTTGATCACGAACTCAACATAACAGTCAGGGGACAGCCTGGTAATACTTCCGAGAAGATATTCGGAAAATCACGAACCACCGATATGTTACTAAGCTCGAGAACAACCTTGCTTTTCAAAGCAAGACGATATGATCAAAAGAGCGAGGGATTGGCACAATCTAACTCATTGATCGAAGAGTGCACCAGAAATAAGGACTAGGTAGCACGATCAATCTTAGGATGATGATTTAATAACCAACACGCTAAGAATGAGAATATTGTCCATTAACTACCAAGCAACGAGGTTGCTAGGAGTATCAATTTCACACACCACAATTCACTTGTCGGCATTCCGGTTACAACAACACAAGGACCGAGGAATGAATGATGATGGTGAGAAGTATCACCACATCAATAATTCATAAGAGATGGTGCAATTCTCATGACAATCCTGACATAAAGGGGGCAATACTTCAGGATAGAACATAGTAAAAGTTGGATTGGTATTTTGATCTGCGAAGTACAACTACTTTGACAAATCCTAGAAATGGACAAGGTACTGGAGTTTTATTTTCCTAGTCATTCCGGAATAGAATGGCTTGACGGACCACAAGGATAATAGGCATCGATAAACACGATCGCACACATACCCTTGACTATCAATTGATAGACGGGGGTCAGAATACAACTAAGGAGGAACAACTCGAGGAACATATAACTTTCTGAGTTGTGGATGCATAGATTAGTTGTCGAACCAAGTTCAACATGTTTCTTCCGGATAACCCATGCAAAGAGGTAGGACTGGCAGAGTCACAATTATGGATGGGAAACTCCTCAAGAGTACTCTGATTGTGAGCTTTTGGTTTAAAAGAACTCCTGCCAAGAATGGTTCATGGTAATTGGAAGAAAGATGTACCACGAACCTCGAGGACTATCGCAAAGTTACTAATATCCTAAAGGAACTAGCAAACACTATCAACAGGAGGTAAGTAGGGTGAATCTCGGGTTCAAGAACCCAGGAATAGAATACCTACTAACTAATAACATCACGGGATGCTTTCGAGGATGATGGCCAGAATCATCACACGGGGAACACAAAACATGGCTAGTTTACTAGGTGACTCCCTAAACACCTAGGTTCATAATAATAGCTCCAACATATATACCGAGGCAATAGAGTACCTCAACGCACCGGTTAGTGTGCTTATTCTGACCAAAAAGGACATCGGGAACGGAAAGAAAGGATTTGCAAATGCATCAGACTATTTAGAGACCTGGGATGACTCGGACAACATAACGGCTGTAAATTCTCAAAATGATTTGAGACATCCAGCAAAATGGTGGCATAACCACTCAGGAGCACAAAATCAAGGTTCTGAGACCAACTATGAATACACGGAAGTAGTAGAGACTGAACTGAGATTGAAACTAGCAATCCCATAAGTCTATGGCTTAGTAACACGTCATCCTGATAGATAGATGAGAAGGCCTAATTCTTAATCCCCGTAGAAGAGAAGAGGATGACTCAGATCAGAAGGCCATGAGGTATAAGGAGTAAAAAGAGCCTTACGTTCCCTTCCACAATCAATTCCCTTACATAACTAAAGCATTTCTAGACACAACTTTGACCGGTTTGGCTTGGTAATCCTACAGGCAGTCAGGCTCTGATACCAAAGATGTCAGGACCCCGATTCCAAGTCACATCGATCTAGCCGGTAACACCTCATATCACTTTGCGGCCTCACGCACGGTATTCCCACGGGTGTCGCCTTACCATGGCCCGGGACCGTTTGAGCCTTTTGGCTCACGTATATGATAGTGTCGCTAGCATCCATATGATAGAGAACTCGGGCCGACATGGCTAGTCATGAACCCAAAGCGGCACTAACCCATGGGGACAGCATACATGAATCACATCGAGCATGTCGATCGCCAGCCGCGTGAATCCGGGCTGTAGCACTGGCTAACAGAACTGGGAACCCGGCTGTAGCAGCTAGACAGACTTGGATGTCACCGCGTGACATTTCCCGAAGGGATGATACGAGAACGAAGTGAAACACATGCCGGCCAGTCAAGCGTCCCCGTAGTCTTTGGGCTAGCAGGACTCCGTGAACGGGCAGTAGCGGACTACTATGGCTCAAGGAAGCACTAGACTACATTTCCCCATAAGAGAGGCTGCCAAGGATAAACAACTAGATTGTCGGATCCCACACATACCAAGCATTTCAAACATACACACAATATGCTCGATATGTGTAAATACAACATGGCATCACAACATAACTCTATGACTCAAGTATTTATTCATTAGGCTCCGAGGAGCGAGATATTACAAACATGGGTCTCATGACCCAACACTCAGAGCATACAAGTCAAAGCACAAGCGGAAGCTTAAAATGTCTGAGTACAGAGAACTATAAATGAAAAAGGCTTAGGAGCCTGACTATCTACCAGATCCTGCCGAGGGCACAAGATCGTAGCTGAGGTATCAAGCTAAATGTCGAAGTCCACACGGAACTACTAGCAAGACTGACATCTCTCTGCAAAACATAAAATAGGCAAACATGAGTACAAATGTACCCAACAAGACTTACATCAGAACTAGCTACATATGCATCATTATCAACAAAGAGGGTGGTGGAGTTTGACTGCAGCAAGCCAGCTTTAACTCGGCGGCTATCCTGAACTACGACTGCAGGTAACTCTTTTGACGTGGCGCACACGAGTCCACAAATTCACCATATCAATACACCACTATGGATCCGCTCCCGTCTCCCTACGAGAACGCCATCCATAGCACTCACGCTTATCTTGCGCATTTTAGAGTATCCACTTTCACTTGTCTATGAACTGTTATAGGCAACCCAGAAGTCCTTTACCGCGGACACGGCTATTCGAATAGATCATATTAACCCTGCAGGGGTGTACTTCTTCACACACGCTCTCACCACTTACCGCCGTTTACACAACATGTACTCGGCAACCTTCAAGCGGAAGCCCAACATGGGTGTCGGCCACAGCCTACCTAAACACTCAAGTCTCTAGTCCAGGTTTATCGCCTATTCAGGTTCCATCGGCAGGGAGTCCGGCCGAGGTTTCCACATACGGCCCCGAATGATGTGTGCAGGGTTCCCGAGATACCAAACAGGCATTCGGTACACCGTGCCACGTGCCTACCGCAGCACAGCCCACCCCTAAGGTCAGCGCTTCGTGCGGACCCCAGCATACTACAAACACCAGAAACTACTTTGCAACTCCCGGACCGAGGACAAGAGTGGTTAAGAAGCCGAGAGGGTCCATTGGTTTCGGGCCCAATGCGTGGTAGTAACTGTTTCATGGATCACAGACACAGAACTCAGTTCCTGAGGACGACTTCAATGAGACAACCCACCATGTACTCCTACATGGCCTCTCACCACTACCTTTACCAAATCGTGTTCACACACTTAGCTCACCCACAGTAGGACATGTTCACACACCTCCGATTCATCCCCGATGAGTCAGACCTGACACAACTCTAAGCAATAGTAGGCATGAAAAACAAGCATGAATGAGTAGGCACAACAGGGCTCAAACAACTTCTACTCATGCTAGTGGGTTTCATCTATTTACTGTGGAATGACAGGTCATGCAGAGGATAAAGGGGTTCAGCTACCGCAGCAAGTAACAGATGAATTGTTGTTGTCCTAATGCAGTAAAAGGGAGCAGGAGCGAGAGAGTAGGATTTTATCGGAATGAACAAGAGGGGGTTTTGCTTGCCTGGCACTTCTGAAGATAATATAGTTCTTCATTGGTGTCATCGATCTCGTCGTCGGAACATCGTCTACGGAGAGGGGACGGTTACCGGCAACACAGAAGGACACAATCAATGCAATGCAACAATTATGATGCATGATAATGTCATGGCAATATGCTGTTGATTGAGCTAATGCAACTAGCAACCATATTAAATGAAGCTGGTTTGAACCAAGGGTTCAAATTCAAATTCCATATGTGCTTATTTAAAAGTCAATTATGCAAATTGCCCTGTACAGCAACCCTAGGTTGTTCAAACATGCATGCAAATGCCATAAACAGATTCCTTGAATTTTTCTGATAATTTTTCATATATAATTTATTTCATTTGGAGTTACGGTTGAATTACTATGATTTTTAGAAGTTTGCAACATTTTCTGGAATTTCCTATATAAGAATAAATCCAGAAAAATAGTTACTGCGTCGGCATGACATAGGTGTGACGTCAGCAGGTCAACTGGGTCGTCCAGGTCAAACCTGACCTGTTGGACCCATACGTCAGTGTGTTTAGCTAGCTTGGGTGTATGATAGGTGGGACCGGTCAACGTTGACTTGACCAAGTCAAAATCTGACACGTGGGGTCCACAGGTTAGCACTCATCTAAACAGGTAAGTTACACTAACCTAATCTGTTGTAGTTAGCCGGTTAGTTGGGCGGTGGGGCCCGTTGTCATTGACTCTGTGGGGTAATTAGTAGGGTGCTTAGGCCCTAAGGATGGTGCCACGTCACGGATCAAACTGCGGCGGCTCGACGCCTTGGCGAGGCCGAGACGGCGGAGGCATTCGGTTTCGGCCCCACGGCGACCAAATCGAAGGTCGAGACCATCTGAACGAGGAGACTCGTCCGCATCGAATGGTGCGAGCGGGAGGGGCTAGGGTGCAGTGAGCTCGCCGGAGTCGAGCTCGTGGCGGCGCCGGTGTTCGGGCGAGGTTGGGAATGGTGCTGTGGGGCATGGCGGGGCGAACGGCTGGGTGCTACGGCCTCCTGGTGATGTGCTGAGCACGGTGACGCGCTCGGTTTCTAGCTTACGCGTCTTTGGCCACGGCGGCGACATGGCCGGCGGAGCCGAGCTCTCGGCCGTGATGGCCAACGGGGTTAGGGGGCAGCTCGAGCGACGTGGCTAGGGGGAGAAGAAAGAGGAGCTCACGGCGAGTTGGCCGGTGCAGATGGAGGGGCCGGGGAAGCGTCGGAGCGAGCGGGGTGGCGAGGCGGATCTCCGGCGACCGATGGCGATGAAGCGGGGCCCTCCGGCTTGTTTCCTTCGGTGTGGAGAGGTTCAGCACGAGGAGGCGGAGCTCGGGCACTAGCTGGCTGGGCGTGGGGATGCTGGTGGCCGCGGTGGTGACGGTCGGCATGGACGACAGCAGCGTTGGTGGCGCCTGGGAGAGAGCAGAGGAGGGGGGAGAAGCATGTGAGAGGGTGAGAGAAGTCTAGGGGGGGTGCGTGGCGTCGCAAGGGAGGTCCAGGCGACGAGGGGGAAGCGGCAAGCAGGAGGTGGCCGGGGCGCGTGTGCATGCACGGCGGCCACACGCCCTCCTGCCCATTGGCAGGAGGTGGAAGATGACAGGGAGGAGCCCTGGTGGGCTGGGCCGGCACAGGTGAGGCCCAGGTGGGCTTGGTGGGCGCCAGGTAGTTTGGGCCAGGTAGGTTCCCCTCTCTTAATTGTTTCTGTTTTCTAATTCTTCTGTTTTGTTTTGATCTAGTTTTAAAAACCAAATCAATTTTATAAATCCTGAAAATATTCATGAGCACCTTCGGAATTATTTCAGTGGCCCACAAATAGTTGCAACATTATTTGAGCATTTAAATTATTTATAATGTTTAAATGCCCAAAGTCAAATAGCTTAAGATTTAATTCAAAAATCCAGGAACGACCTATAAATATGTTCATCATTTTTAGAAGAGGTTTTCACCTTTAACAGAAATCATGAACATTTCCAAAGGTCATTATGGGTCATTGAAAATATTTTTTTATTGAATCTAGTTGAATTTCATTTGGTGCTAGGGTTTCAACAATCCCCATTTCAAATTTCTTTGGAATGAATATGATGGCATGATGAACAAGCAAAGTCAAGCAAGGGCTGAACTGGGGCTGTGACAGTACCGGGGTCTTGGTCGGGTGTTTCGTCGAACAACGTGTGGGTATGCCCGGAGCCGGCATTGCCTGACGACGCCCGATGCCTTTGGAGCTGTGGCGAGTCGGCTATTGTGGACGCGTCAGGGACAACTTGTGAGAAGCACAAATCTGGGATGCTCATCCATTTGGAAGGCGGAACGGAGTCAGGCTCCGCCGACAAGTTATTTGTCCCCGCGGCCACGACCTACGGATTGGTGGTTGTCGCGACAAAGTCCATGTCCTTAGCATCTTTTTTAGAAAAGGAGGATGACCCCCGGCCTCTGCATCTGGGCGATGCATACGGCCACTTTATTAATTATTCTCACAAGAACTTACAAAGTAATACAACAGTAAGACTAAAGCCGCCGTCTAAGCATCTCTATCCAGCTGATGAAGGGGCGCAGATAGCCCGGGCCTAATACCAAACAGACATCGCAGCCAAACCTAACATCTAAGACCCGAGAACCCATCCAGACGCTGCCGGGCATGGGTCTCACCGTCCGTGTGCACTCAGATGCCGCCGCCGCCAACCGCCGCCGCTCCATCTTGAGAACTGTATCGATGCATCAACCTTGCTCGGTCTAGCTATCGTCGACGCCACCATGGCGCCAAACGGCACCTCCTCCTCAGGCGCAAACAGCTGAGCACGTCGCGGTCGCCATCGATACACCTCAGCGCCATGCTGCCAGGTATCACCAGCCGACACAGCTTGAAGTCCTTGGAAGATCTGTCGTGCGTAGCACCTGCCGACCAGGCATGACAAAGCATAGCACCTGTCGGTCAGGTATGACTTGACATCACCACCGAAGCTCCGTGCAAGACGAAGCCGCTCCACCTCCTGCCTCTGACATCCAGCGCTGCTCCGCAAACGATTCTCCCAAGAGAGAAACGACACCGCAATGCCGCCATCGTCTGATCTGGAACACCAGATCCTAGGGTTCCCCCGGAGCAGCACGAGTCGGTCGACAATAGTTACATGACGATGCCTTCATCAAGGTAACGACAAGAACGCCGCCATCGCCTGCCGTCGGCTGGGTTTTCACCGGCAACCATGTCTCCCCTACTCGCAGCCGGGACAAGATGATGGATCTCGAGATCCGATCACCAAGCCTCTGGCCGGCCATCTCGGGAAGAAGATGACCACCACGTCCACCAGTGTCACCACGCCGGGCACGCGTAGCCGCCGGCACCCCCATGGTGCCTAGAGGCCGACAAGGCCCGACGATTCCCATGCCTTGCCAGCCGCCATGGCCCAGACCCCGGCACCACCAGATCCATATCGGATCGGGGTCCAGGGCCCCAAGCCGCAACCGCCGTGGAGGCAGCACCACTTGACGGTGGCTAGCCCTCCAGCCCGCCACCGAGTCATCGCCGGAGCTCCGCCGCGCCACGCCGCCAAGCCGCCGCCGGGATAACTCGCGCCGCCACTAGAGAAGCCGCAGCCGCCGCGCGTTGGAGAGGCCTCAAGCCGCAGCTGCCCGCTGCCAGCAGGGCGCCGCCACCAAAGACGCCCTCCGCCGTGCGCTGGGCCCGCCAGCCAGCGCCGTCAACGCCCGCTGCCCGCGCTGGTCGCCAATCGCGAGAGAGGGCAAGATCCCGCCGCCACCAACGCCGCCGGTCTTCGCTTCGCGGCGGCGTCGCGATGGCGGCCGGGGGGGAGGGGAGATCGACGAGGAGGACGAGGGGCGGCGGCTAGGGTTTCCCCCGAGGACGCTCGCGGGAGCACCTGACATGAATGCCATCTCAGGACCGACCACCTCCGTAGCTGCCTTCGCTGCCGCCTACGTTCTTGCTACCTCCAGCAGCGGTCCTTCCGGGCAGGGTTCTCCTCCTCGCAAGGAACCACTAGGCTGGGGAGCCCGACTAATTCTGCCGAGGCATCGTCCAAGGCCATGGCAGCGAACAGGATTGTTGGTGATGACATTAGCGACGACAGATGAGGACGGCGAGCAAGGGAGGAGGTGGATGGCTGCGCGGAGGCGTTAGGATTTCGGTCGATTTGTCGGAGCCGACGTGGCGGACATGTCCGGGCGTTCCAATATCCGCCCTAGATATATGAAGTGCCGGTCATTCCGGGCAACCGGATTTACGAGGACCGATTGGGTGTGTTCTTTTTGTCTGGCAATCGGGCAGCCCGTCCGGGTGTTTAGAACAGATATGAGGCGTCCGGTTATAGATGCTCTAAGACGATGGCATGGTGTCATCCATGAGGCGTCCAATTATAGATGCTCTAAGACGGTGGCATGGTGCCATCCATCGGATTCGTGAAGGGCAGGTGGAAGTGAGGAGATCCTGTGTCACGGAGCAGCGCACGACGCTCTGGAAGGTACAGTCGCACAACCCCCGTGCCACCACAGTCCATGTAACGCACCATCTACGTGTCATCTCCCTCCATTGAAAGGTGTACCGGTGCCCATACACTCTTGCCGCCACTGAGCGTCAGGATGACACGGAGAATCCCAGCCGGCACCGTAGACGACGCATAACACCGCCGTCCCCTACGCATCACCACCGCTCAGATGTCAGAGGTTGTTGAGATCTGATTACCGGATCAGGGTTAACTTTAATTGCTTGTGTTATACGTTTGTTCTGTAGCATATCCTAACTGAAGGTACTTATAAGCTACTACTAGAAACCAAAAATTATTGGGAGCACTGCGCAAGCCTTCCCATACTGATTGCTTTCTAAGCCCCACATACCAGCGTAACACTGTAACACCACCAACTCGTAACTAGTCCAAGAAAAAGAACTCCTAGCTACTCATCCGCATTATTGCTATTTGGCGATGATCTGCTCGTCAGCGTCAGCATCAGCATCAAGCGATCGACAGATCATGCGCCATCTTTTTATGAGTTATAAATTGTTCTTCTAAAGAAAGCTGCACCGATTTAGATGTTTTAGCAGCAGATGCCACTTGGGTGTGTTTTCTCAAGTAGACGTTGCTACCGCGCGACGCGGCGTCCACGCCACAGGCTGTGGATCGACCACGATATTACAACACCATCATTTGTATATATACTCTCTTTTTCGTCTGAAATGAAAAGACAGTGCTTCTTCTGCCCATTCCTTAAAATAGAAAAAGAAACATTACAACACCACCCTGACATGGTCCTAATGCGTGATGTGGATTGTGGTGATGTTGCTTGCCTGCGTAACTCGCACGGTTTCGCAATTGCAGTGCTGAACGTGTGCGCACGAGGCACGATCAATTCGGGCTTCATGATAGTGAACCTCAACGTGGTCGATGCGTCATTCGATGAAGCTACTACCCTAAGCGGGGTCACGGCCTCACGGGAGATAGTAAATAATCTTGATTAGTATATTTTTTGAGAATCAATTATCTTGATTAGTAGGTTTGCTAGTTTAAGCCTTACGGTCCATACACGATTTCTCCCGCAAACCGGAGACAAACATTGAAGGCTTTGCGGGAGTCCGGACTGATCTCACGCTTGCTTCTGATCATCCTGACCCATCCAAACCCCTACTCCCGCACCCACGCGCATTCCCGCCCCGCGCCAGCTGTCCACATTCATGTCGCTGTAGAGCGGACGCGATCTCTCACTGGTGCCGACATTAAAGCGGCTCGGTGGATGAGGGCGTTGCCCCCGACGTGTCTCCAGTGTCCGCGTATGTTTAATGCAGGATGAGATGGATATCTACCACGCCCGTTCAATGCCCCGTCCGTTCGTATGCCGCCATTAAACATGCTCGTCAGCCGAGAAACCCACTCCGGCGTCCCGACTCCTAGCCTCGCCGGAACCCGCTATTTAAGGGCGGCCACACTCGGCTATCTCCACAGCACAACACATCCGCTCAACATCCTCCTCCTTTCCTCCACATCGACCATGACCGCCAGCGGGAAAGCAAAGTAGGACAGTCTGTCGAAGATGAAGCACGCGGTGGCCGCCCTTGCCGCCCCCTAGCATAGCCACCGTGCTTGGTGTATTGAGGCCGGCTTGCCAGCCAGTTCGCCCGAGGTCTCCGACGACGAGGATGACACCACGATGGAGACATGCTCTGACGACTCCATCCCGGCTCACGTGCCTCCTGTGCACATTGGCTTCATCATGGAGCAGGCGCCGGCGCACTTCAACGCCGTCATGGTGGAGGTGCAGTCTGTGCCGGCGCCTCTGTCTGCATTCCAGCAAGCGCAGAAGGAACAATGGTACAACCTGTTCCTCCTGGAGTAGCACCGGCTGACGGAGGGCCAGATCTACGGCGAGTGTGCAAGCGAGGAGGCCGTGGCGAACCCCAACTTCGTGGCGGAGCAGTGTGCTATCTACAATGCCGTCCACGCTCAAGTCGCCGCTCGCCAGGAAGCGGCCGCCGTGGAGGCGCAGCTGAGATCACGAAGGAGAACAACGTCAGCTGCGCCTCCTACGCGCCGCCGCCGAACCATCAGCCGGCCCGGTGGGACAAAGACAACACCGGCCCCACCATTTTCATCATGGACCTCACGTCCACCGGCGACGAACAGGTCGCTGACTCCTCCGAGGATGAGTAGGACATGGGAGACGGCTATGCCTTGTGTTCCATGTGGGCCTGTCCGTCTCTCATGTTCTACTCTTCCTTGTTGGAGGCCGCACCTTCACTTCATCGGTCTTATCCGCCGGTGCTCGTGGAGAGGCGGATGGAGGACTACACGGACTTGAACGCCGGGTGCCACCGCCTTAGGATAGGTTTAGGGATGAGTCTTTTTTTTTTGTTCTAGATGTTCAAAATATACTCCCTCCATTCCACAATGTAGTGCTTCCTCTATCCTCGTGCTTCAACTTTGACCGTAAATTTAACCAACGAGACCGTCTGCGGCGGGAGCAAAAGTTATACCAATGAATTCGTATTCAAAAGAAGTTTTCAATCATGTAATTTTTTCTCCTGCCGCAGTCGGTCTCGTGGGTTAAATTTATGGTCAAAGTTGGACCTCGGAAAGCGCGGGCGCACTATATTTCGGAATGGAGGGAGTAATAAAATCTGCCTTGTTTGTATGAAATCCGGCCATGTTTATATAAATTTCATCATATTTGTTGAAAAAAAGTTTTAAAATGTACACAGCTAGCGTTGGATGTCGTCATCCCGCATCTATGTCTGCAGACTGGTTCCCAAAAGGACGCGGGAGGAGTTGGAGTTGGAGATGCCCTTAGCACTGAAGAACAGATTGCAGCTGGCCATTCAATTGGGCTGCAATCGCATTGTCGTCAACTTGAATAGCCTGGCTGCGATCCAAACTACGCTAGAAAAAGGCTTTGATCCAAACGATGGTCAACTAGGGCGAATCCTTTACTGCTAGACCAATCTATGCAGACTGTGTACTGGTTTCGAAGGAGTTCGCGGAAGTACCTATGCTCACTGGTCACTACCCCAGAAAATAGAATGAGGTGGCAGATACCCTGGCGAGGCATGCTAATAGTAATCAGGTTTAACCATGGTTGGATGAAGCCCTAAATTTTATTCAGTCTGTCAATTTTTCTGGATTCTACTGCAAATCCGACATCAGATTTTTTACCATGCCAAATCAAACATTTTTCATGGTAAATCATGTTCTTTGAGGATAGCAAGTTTAGTTGGTGAGCATGACATATCTGTCTTAGTTTACTTTTTTGTCGGAAAATTATTGTGCTTGCAAAATACATTTGACATCATCTCGCCAGTATAAATTACCATAAAAATTGTTAGATTTGTCATGTCAAGAAATTTGATGTCAGATTTTTAGTGTTCCCAATTCTCTTATTCGGCCTCTGTCTGTAAAAGACGTACTCTTGAAATTTGACACAATAAAGGAACTGAGATAGAAACCTGAAATTCTTCTACCTCTCCCACCCAAATTGTCCCCGTGTGCGACCAGGGGGGCACCCTAAATCGCTGCCGGCTTAGCGCCCCCCTATCCTCGCATCTATCAGTTAGTGTCGTCAGGCGAAGCCCTGGCAGTGCCCGCGGCGGCGGGGCTCATTCTCTCACCTGCTCGAGTGGAGATGGTGTGGGGCATCCTCCTCGGGCAGAGGCACATCGCATTCGTGGGGCGCGGCGGTGTGGCGCGGTGGCTGGCGCACCCGTGGCGGCAGCGGGATACCGATTTCGAATCTGGGACAAGCGGGTGACATGGGTGGCCCTGGTGGCTGGGGTCTTCGGGCACGACGGCTAGTGGCTAGGGGCTACGGCGGGCGGTTGTCGGAGGCCTGGTGACTAGTGACTATCGGAGGTGGTGGGTGGTGCTCCTCCGCGCATACAGGCTGATGTGCGGCGGCGGGGCTGGGCTTGGTGGGTGGCAGCGGGCTGCGGGCTTGGCTCGTGGTGGCGACGTGGCATCGAGCTCCTGCGTGCTCGTGTTTTGCGCTTTGGTGCTCTGGATGATGCGAGGTGAACACCCGCCCTGATATCACGGTGCGAGGGCTCGTTCGGCTTGCCTTGGTCGACGATGAGTGTTGGTGGCATGCCGGTCTCTGGCGGCCGGTGGTGTAGATCTAGGGCTAGAGGTGGAAGGCGCCGCGGGCTGGACGGGGTCCAGTTTGCTATGGGCCTATGGCCTACCACTCTGGCGGCCCTTCTTCAGGCTACCACAACGATGATATTGTTGGCTAACCCTAAGGATTTACACCTTGGACGTGAGGATGGTAAGAACCCGTTGGGATATTCCTTCATGTATGGGATCCTAGGCACGTGGAGCGGCGTTGGATTTGGTAGCTCCCGGTCATGGCAGTGCTTTGGCTCGACGGATCCACTCACCCGCAGTTCGTGTCGCCCTGGTGTCATTGTGGCTTCCGCGATGGTGATCCTTGGTCTGGATTTGGAGGCCTAACGTGGGAGGTCATGCCCCTCCCTTGTGGGTGTGTCAGCAACCATGAGTCCGCGAGTGGCACTTGTGTGGGTCTGAGCGAAAGCATTGGGCTTTGGGCTACGACAAAGGTGGCACCTACAGGTGTCGCCCCCCTCCGGTGTGCATTGCTATGGGTCCTCTCACGGTGCCAGGGTTTCGGGGTGAAAACCTTAATCCATTTTCGGGCCTGAAAAAAATAGAAACCTTAGTCCATTTTAATAATTTCTATTAATTTCAATAAAACCTTAGTCCATTTTAATAATTTCTATTAATTTCAATAAAAATAGAAAAGATAAAATAATAATTTCAATAATTTCTATTTTTGACAGGCAAGAAACTTATTATTGGTCAAACAAGAGTTGGGCCAGAAGAGTCCAGTGCCAGTTTCTATTTCCGGGGTGAAAACCATAGTCCATTTTCGAGAAAGACAGGCAAGAAACTTAGAACCCAGTGCCAGTTCCTATTTTTTTTTCTTGTTTTTGAGTTTTACAGAAAAGGGATACCAAACGGAGTCCAAACGAGCTGAAAATTTATGGTGATTTTTATGGACCACAAGAAGCCCCGAAGCAAAAGAGTTGGGCCAGAAGAGTCTCGAGTCAACCACAAGGGTGGTGGGCCTGCCCTACCCCCCGGGAGGGTGCTCTGGTCTTGTCGTTGACTCGCGGACCCCCCTGACTTGTTCTCGACGCCAAAAAATCCTATAAACATAGAAATCCCCAGAAATAAACCTAGATCGAGAGTTCCGCCTCCGCAAGCCTCTGTAGCCACCAAAAACCAACCGGGAGCCCGTTCTGGCACCCTACTGGAGGAGGAAACCATCACCGGTGGCCATCTTCATCATCCCGGCGCTCTCCATGACAAGGAGGGAGTAGTTCACCCTCGGGGCTGAGGGTATGTACGAGTAGCTATGTGTTTGATCTCTCTCTCTCTCTCTCTCTCTCTCTCTCTCTCTCTCTCTCTCGTGTTCTTGATATGTGATACGTCTACGTATCTATAATTTATGAAGCATTCATGCTATATTATTATCTGTTTTGGATGTTTACGGGCTTTATTATACACTTTTATATTATTTTTGGGACTAACCTATTAACCGGAGGCCCAACCCATATTGCTGTTTTCTTGCCTATTTCATTGTTTCAAAGAAAAGGAATATCAAACAAAGTCCAAACGGAATGAAACCTTCGGGAGCGTTATTTTTGGAACGGAAGCGATCTAGGAGACTTGGAGTTGAAGTCAAGGAAGCTTCGAGGTGGCCACGAGGGTGGGGGTGCGCCCCCTGTCTCGTGGGCCCCTCGAGGCTCCCCCGACTGACTTCTTTCGCCTATATATTCCCATATACCCTAAAAACATCAAAGACAACAATAGATCGGAAGTTCCGCCGCCACAAGCCTCTGTAGCCACCAAAAACCTCTCGGGAGCCCGTTCCGGCACCCTGCCGGAGGGGGAACCCATCACCGTGGCCATCTTCATCATCCCGCTCTCCATGACGAGGAGGGAGTAGTTCACCCTCGGGGCTGAGGGTATGTACCAAGAGCTATGTTTGATCTCTCTCTCTCTCTCTCTCTCT
This sequence comes from Aegilops longissima, assembly GCA_021605205.1. Lineage (NCBI taxonomy): Eukaryota > Viridiplantae > Streptophyta > Magnoliopsida > Poales > Poaceae > Aegilops > Aegilops longissima. Next base: position 604,821,000 of record CM038676.1, on the reverse strand, counting down.
CTCTCTCTCTCTCTTGTGTTCTCTCTATGGCACGATCTTGATGTATCGCGAGCTTTTCTATTATAGTTTGATCTTATGATGTTTCTCCCCTTCTACTCTCTTGTAATGGATTGAGTTTCCCCTTTGAAGTTATCTTATCGGATTGAGTCTTTAAGGATTTGAGAACACTTGATGTATGTCTTGCCGTGCTTATCTGTGGTGACAATGGTATATTCACGTGATCCACTTGATGTATGTTTTGGTGATCAACTTGCGGGTTCCGCCCATGAACCTATGCATAGGGGTTGGCACATGTTTTCGTCTTGACTCTCCGGTAGAAACTTTGGGGCACTCTTTGAAGTACTTTGTGTTGGTTGAATAGATGAATCTGAGATTGTGTGATGCATATCGTATAATCATGCCCACAGATACTTGAGGTGACAATGGAGTATCTAGGTGACATTAGGGTTTTGATTGATTTGTGTCTTAAGGTGTCATTCTAGTACGGACTCTATGATAGATCGTACGAAAAGAATAGCTTCGTGTTATTTTACTACGGACTCTTGAATAGATTGAGCAGAAAGGATAACTTTGAGGTGGTTTCGTACCCTACCATAATCTCTTCGTTTGTTCTCCGCTATTAGTGACTTTGGAGTGACTCTTTGTTGCATGTTGAGGGATAGTTATATGATCCAATTATGTTATTATTGTTGAGGGAACTTGCACTAGTGAAAGTATGAACCCTAGGCCTTGTTTCGAAGCATTGCAATACCGTTTACGCTCACTTTTACCACTTGTTACCTTGCTGTTTTTATATTTTCAGATTACAAAAACCTATATCTACCATCCATATTGCACTTGTATCACCATCTCTTCGCCGAACTAGTGCGCCTATACAATTTACCATTGTATTGGGTGTGCTGGGGACACAAGAGACTCTTTGTTATTTGGTTTCAGGGTTGTTTGAGAGAGACCGTCTTCATCCTACGCCTCCCACGGATTGATAAACCTTAGGTCATCCACTTGAGGGAAATTTGCTACTGTCCTACAAACCTCTGCACTTGGAGGCCCAACAACGTCTACAAGGAGAAGGTTGCATAGTAGACATCAAGCTCTTTTCTGGTGCCATTGCCGGGGAGGTGAGTGCTTGAAGGTATATCTTTAGATCTTACAATCGAATCTTTTTGTTTCTTGTTTTATCACTAGTTTAGTCTATAAAAGAAAACTAAAAAATGGAATTGAGTTTGTCTCATACGCTTCATCTTTTTAATATCTTTCGTAAGTATGATGAAAAGGAAAATTATGCTCAAGTGCTAGAAGAAGAAGTCTATAAAATGTTTGGCACTAAATCTTTGAATGATGAGCATGATTGCAATGTTGTTAGTATGAATTCCTTGAATATCCATGATGCTAATTATATGCAAAGCCACAAGCTTGGGGAAGCTATGTTTGATAAATATGATATTTTTTGTCCCCCAAGTTTTGATGAGCAAATTTATTATGATGAAAGCATGCCTCCTATTTATGATGATTGTATTGATGAAAGTGGATTTGGAGAGGTCATGACTTTATTTAGTGATGAGTCCACTATCTTGGAAGAGGTTTCAATCGATTATGATGAGAACAAAGTTGCTACTTATGATGATTATTGTGATGAAACTTATGCTATAAAAAGTAGTGATGACTATATTTATAAAACTTGTCATGATTACGATTACCCTCTTTCTGAACATTACTCTTTTAATGTGCAAACAATTTATAGTATTCAAGTCTCTTATGATACTCCCACTATTCTGAATGAGAAGAAATTTGCTTATGTGGAGAGTAGTAAATTTTCTATGCAAGTAGATCATGAAAGAATGCTTTAGGTGCTGGTTATATTGTCGAATTCATTCATGATGCTACTGAAAATTATTATGAGGAAGGAATATATGCTTGTAGGAATTGCAATAATATCAAGTTTCCTCTCTACACTACAAACAAATACACTTCCGTGATGATACATGTTTGTCACAGTAGGTCGCGTTTTCTATCATGCATGTACATCCATGACGATTTTATGTCAGAATCAAGATAGTCATACCTGTGTTGTCGTAGAAGTGTTCCATGACATTACCAAAATTATCATCACGTAGTGTCCACTTCCATGACAATAAATCGCGTCACGAAGTGCTTTCGTCAAGGGTGACCGACCGTGGCATCCATCAGAACGGAACGCCGTTAAGCTATCGGGTCGGGTTTTGGATACGATAACCCGTTAACAGCCCCGACCAATGGGGATTTTCCACGTGTAAAATCATCGTTGGCTAGAGGAAACACGTGTCGGCACATCATTGAGACAGATGTCATCCACTCATTAGACAGAAGGCGCCTATGATACGTCGACATGTGGCACGGCCCAACAGAGGCCCATTCCTGTGAAAAGGCCGTCCCATTTGACTTAGTTAAAAGGTAGCAGGCCAGCCCATGGAAAGCCTGTTAACGGCCTGTTCGCATATAGCCCATTTACAGCCCGCTAACTCAAGGCCCGTTACGCCCTATCCGAATTAGGCCCAGTAGCGTCATTTGGGCCATCCAATATGATTCCAGCCCATTTTCACTTCTGGCCCATGTATGGCCCATGACGTCTTTCGGCCCATATGAGGCCCTATGTAACTCTTGGCCTATTAACGGCCCGTGGTGAAACTGGCCCGTAATGAACAGTGTATCACTTTACACCCATTAACGGCTCGTGGTGAAACTGGCCCGTAATGAACAGTGTATCACTTTATACCCATTAACGGCCCGTTATTCCGTTGGGCCGTTTCTAGCCCATGTTATCTTTCGGCCTTCTCAGAACCCATTTATTCTTGGGCTCATTTCCAGCATTCGTTTACTTACGGCCCGTTACTGTCATTTTCTGCTTGTAGGCCAAATTCAGCCCGTGGTTACAGTCGGCCCATTTGTGGTCCGTTAATATGTTGGGCCGTTTTCATAGCGTCATCAAATACGGCCTATTAACGATGGCCCGTTTGTTGGGGAACGTAGTAATTTCAAAAAATTTCCTACGCACACGCAAGACCATGGTGATGGCATAGCAACGAGAGGGGAGAGTGTATGTCCACGTACCCTCGTAGACCGAAAGCGGAAGCGTTATAACAACGCGGTTGATGTAGTCGTACGTCTTCACGATCCGACCGATCCAAGTACCGAACGTACGACACCTCCGAGTTCAGCACACAGCTCGATGACGATCCCCGGGCTCCGATCCAGCAAAGCGTCGGGGATGAGTTCCGTCAGCACGACGGCGTGGTGACGATGATGATGCTCCACCGACGCAGGGCTTCGCCTAAGCTCCGCTGACGATATGACTTCACCGGCGCAGGCTTCGCCTAAGCTCATGACGATATGACCAAAGTGGAATATGGTGGAGGGGGCACCGACACGGCTAAGGAACGATCCGTAGATCAACTTGTGTGTCCATGGGGTGCCCCTGCCCCAGATATAAAGGAGGGAGGAGGAGGAGGCCGGCCCTAGGAGGGCGCGCCATGGTGTGGAGTCCTACTAGGACTCCCTAGTCCTAGTAGGATTCCACCTCCCTTGTTGGAGTAGGAGAGGGGAAAGGGGAGAGGGAGAAGGAAAGGGGCTGCGCCCTTGTCCAATTCGGACCAGAGAGGGGGCGCAGGCCTCCCTTTGGCCTCTCTCCTCTATTCCCGTATGGCCCAATAAGGCCTATATACTCCCGGGAAAATTCCGTAACTCTCTCCCAGAAAAATACCCGAATCACTCGGAACCTTTTCGAACTCCGAATATAGTCGTCCAATATATCGATCTTTACGTCTCGACCATTTCGAGACTCCTCGTCATGTCGCCGATCTCATCAGGGACTCCGAACTCCTTCGGTACATCAAAACTCATAAACTCATAATATAACTGTCATCGAAACCTTAAGCGTGCGGACCCTACGGGTTCGAGAACTATGTAGACATGACCTAGAACTATTCTCGGTCAATAACCAATAGAGGGACCTGGATGGCCATATTGGCTCCTACATATTCTACGAAGATCTTTATCGGTCAAACCGCATAACAACATACGTTGTTCCCTTTGTCATCGGTATGTTACTTGCCCGAGATTCGATCGTCGGTATCCAATACCTAGTTCAATCTCGTTACCGGCAAGTCTCTTTACTCGTTCCGTAATACATCATCTCGCAACTAACTTATTAGTTGCAATGCTTGCAAGGCTTATATGATGTGTATTACCGAGAAGGCCTAGAGATACCTCTCCGACAATCGGAGTGACAAAACCTAATCTCGAAATACGCCAACCCAACATGTACCTTTGGAGACACCTGTAGTACTCCTTTATAATCACCTAGTTACGTTGTGACGTTTGGTAGCACCCAAAGTGTTCCTCCGGTAAACGGAAGTTGCATAATCTCATAGTTACAGGAACATGTATAAGTCATGAAGAAAGCAATAGCAGCATACTAAACGATCATGTGCTAGGCTAACGGAATGGGTCATGTCAATCACATCATTCTCCTAATGATGTGATCTCGTTAATCAAATGACAACTCATGTCTATGGCTAGGAAACTTAACCATCTTTGATTCAACGAGCTAGTCAAGTAGAGGCATACTAGTGACACTATGTTTGTCTATGTATTCACACATGTATTATGTTTCGGTTAATACAATTCTAGCATGAATAATAAACATTTATCATGAAATAAGGAAATAAATAATAACTTTATTATTGCCTCTAGGGCATATTTCCTTCATCTCCCACTTGCACTAGAGTCAATAATCTAGTTCACATCATCATGTGATTCAACACTAATATTCACATCGTATGTGATTAACACCCATAGTTCACATCGTCATGTGACCAACACCCAAAGGGTTTACTAGAGTCAATAATCTAGTTCACATCGCTATGTGATTAACACCCAAAGAGTACTAAGGGATGATCACGTTTTGCTCGTGAGAGAAGCTTAGTCAACGGGTCTGTCACATTCAGAGCCGTATGTATTTTGCAAATATTCTATGTCTACAATGCTCTGCACGGGGCTACTCTAGCTAATTGCTCCCACTTACAATATGTATCCAGATTGAGACTTAGAGTCATCTGGATCAGTGTAAAAAGCTTGCATCGATGTAACTCTTTACGACAGGCTCTTTTATCACCTCCATAATCGAGAAATATTTCCTTATTCCACTAAGGATAATTTTGACCGTTGTCCATTGATCTACTCCTAGATCACTATTGCACTCCCTTGCCAAGCTTAGTGGTAGGGCATGCAATAGATCTGGTACACAGCATGACATACTTTATAGAACCTATGGCTGATGCATAGGGAATGACTTTCATTCTCTTTCTATCTTCTGCCGTGGTCGGGTTTTGAGTCTTACTCAATCTCACACCTTGTAACACGTGCAAGAACTCTTTCTTTGACTGTTCCACTTCAAAATCTTGTCAAGGTATGTATTCATTGAAAAACTTATCAAGCGCCTTGATCTATCTCTATAGATCTTGATGCTCAATATGTAAGCAGCTTCAACGAGGTCTTTCTTTGAAAAAATCCTTTCAAACACTCCTTTATGCTTTGCGAATAATTCTACATTATTTCCGATCAACAATATGTCATTCACATATACTTATCGTAAAGGCTGTAGTGCTCCCACTCACTTTCTTGCAAATACAGCCTTTCCAAAAGTCTCAGATAAAATCATATGCTTTGATCAACACATCAAAGCGTGTATTCCAACTCCGAGATGCTTGCACCAGTCCATTGATGAATCGCTGGAGCTTGCACATTTTGTTAGCTCCTTTAGGATTGACAAAACCTTCTGGTTGCATCATATACAACTCTTCTTTAATAAATCCATTAAAGAATGTAGTTTTGACATCCATTTGCCAGATTTCATAAAATGTGGCAATTGCTAACATGATTCGGACAGACTTAAGCATCGCTACAGTTGAGAAAATCTCATTGTAGTCAACACCTTGAACTTGTCGAAAACCTTTCTGCGACAAGTCGAGCTTTCTAGATAGTAATACTACTATCAGCATCTGTCTTCCTCTTGAAGATCCATTTATTTAACATGGCTTGCTGATCATCGAGCAAGTCAATCAAAGTCCATACTTTTGTTCTCATACATGGATCATATCTCAGATTTTATGGCCTCAAGCCATTTTCATGAATCTGGGCTCATCATCGCTTCCTCATAGTTCGTAGGTTCATCATGGTCTAGTAACATGATTACTGTACCACTCTGGTGCGGATCTTACTCCGGAAGACCTACGAGGTTTGGTAGCAACTTGATCTGAAGTTTCATGATCATCATCATTAACTTCCTTACTAATTGGTGTAGGAATCACTGAAACTGATTTCTGTGATGAACTACTTTCCAATAAGGGAGAAGGTACAATTACCTTGTCAAGTTCTACTTTCCTCCCACTCACTTCTTTCGAGAGAAAACTCCTTCTCTAGAAAGGATCCATCTTAGCAACGAATGTTTTGCCTTTAGACCTGTGATAGAAGGTGTACCCAACAGTTTCCTTTGGGTATTCTACGAAGACACACTTCTCCGATTTGGGTTCGAGCTTATCAGGTGAAAACTTTTTCACATAAGCATCACAACTCCAAACTTTAAGAAACGATACTTAGGTTTATCGCTAAACCATAGTTCATACGGTGTCATCTCAACGGATTTAGATGGTGCCCTATTAAACGTGAATGCAGCTGTCTCTAATGCATAACCCAAAACGATGGTGGTAAATCGGTAAGATACATCATAGATCGCACCATATCCAATAAAGTGCAGTTACGACATTCGGACACACCATTATGTTGTGGTGTTCCATGTGGCGTGAGCTGTGAAACTATTCCACTTTGTTTTAATTGAAGACCAAACTCGTAACTCAAATTTTCCTCTGCGATCATATCGTAGAAACTTTTATTTTCTTGTTACGATGATTCTTCACTTCACTCTGTAATTCTTTGAACTTTTCAAATGTTTCAGACTTGTGTTTCATCAAGTAGATATACCCATATCTGCTCAAATCATCTGTGAAGGTCAGAAAATAACGATACTTGCCACGAGCATCAACACTCATTGGATCGCATACATCAAGTATGTATTATTTCCAATAAGTCATTTGCTCGCTCCATTGTTCCGAGAACGAGTCTTTAGTCATCTTGCCCATAAGGCATGGTTCGCAAGCATCAAGTGATTCATAATCAAGTGATTCCAAAATCCCATTAGCATGGAGTTTCTTCATGCGCTTTACACCAATATGACCTAAACGGCAGTGCCACAAATGAGTTGCACTATCATTATTAACTTTGCATCTTTTGGCATCAATATTATGAATATGTGTATCACTACGATCGAGATCCAACAAACCATTTTCATTGGGTGTATGACCATAGAAGGTCTTATTCATGTAAACAGAATAACAATTATTCTCTAACTTTAAATGAATAACCGTATCGCAATAAACATGATCAAATCATATTCATGCTTAACGCAAGCGCCAAATAACATTTATTTAGGTTTAACACTAATCCCGAAAGTATAAAGAGTGTGCGATGATGATCATATCAATCTTGGAACTACTTCCAACACTCATCGTCACTTCCCCTTCAACTAGTCTCTGTTTATTCTGTAACTCCTGTTTCGAGTTACTAATCTTAGCAACCAAACAAGTATCAAATACTCAAGGGCTACTATAAACACTAGTAAGGCACACATTAAACACATGTATATCAAATATACCCTTGTTCACTTTGCCATCCTTCTTACTCACCAAATATTCAGGGTTTTTCCGCTTCCAGTGACCATTTCCATTGCAGCAAAAGCACTTAGTCTTAGGCTTAGGTCCAGACTTGGGCTTCTTCACTCGAGTAGCAACTTGCTTGCCGTTCTTCTTGAAGTTCCCCTTCTTCCCTTTGCCCTTTTCCTTGAGACTAGTGGTCTTGTCAACCATCAACACTTGATGTTTTTCTTGATTTCTACCTTCGCCGATTTTAGCATCGCGAAGAGCTTGGGAATTGTTTCGTCATCCCTTGCATACTATAGTTCATCACGAAGTTCTAGTAACTTAGTGATGGTGACTAGAGAATTCTGTCAATCACTATCTTATCTGGAAGATTAACTCCCACTTGATTCAAGCGATTGAAGTACCCAGGCAATCTGAGCACATGCTCACTAGTTGAGCGATTCTCCTCCATCTTTTAGCTATAGAACTTGTTGGAGACTTCATATCTCTCAACTCGGGTATTTGCTTGAAATATTAACTTCAATTCCTGGAACATCTCATATGGTCCATGACGTTCAAAACGTCTTTGAAGTCCCGATTCTAACCCATTAAGTATGGTGCACTAAACTATCAAGTAGTCATCATATTGAGCTAGCCAAACGCTCATAACGCCGCATTTGCTCCTGCAATAGGTCTGTCACCTAGCGGTGCATTAAGGACATAATTCTTACGGCAGCAATGAGGATAAACCTCAGATCACGGATCCAATCCACATCATTGCTACTAACATCTTTCAACATAATTTCTCTAGGAACATATCAAAACAAACATATGAAAGCAACAACGCGAGCTATTGATCTACAACATAATTTGCAAAATACTACCAGGACTAAGTTCATGATAAATTTAAGTTCAATTAATCATATTACTTAAGAACTCCCACTTAGATAGACATCCCTCTAATCTTCTAAGTGATTACGTGATCCATATTAACTACACCATGTCCGATCATCACGTGAGATGGAGTAGTTTCAACGGTGAACATCAATATGTTGATCATATCTACTATATGATTCACGCTCGACCTTTCGGTCTCCGTGTTCCGAGGCCATATCTGTTATATGCTAGGCTCGCCAAGTTTAACCTGAGTATTCCGCGTGCGCAACTGTTTTGCACCCGTTGTATTTGAACGTAGAGCCTATCACACCCGATCATCACGTGGTGTCTCAGCACGAAGAACTTTCGCAACGGTGCATACTCAGGGAGAACACTTCTTGATAATTTTAGTGAGAGATCATCTTATAATGCTACCGTCAATCAAAGCAAGATAAGATGCATAAAGGATAAACATCACATGCAATCAATATAAGTGATATGATATGGCCATCATCATCTTGTGCTTGTGATCTCCATCTCTGAAGCACCGTCATGATCACCATTGTCACCGGCGCGACACCTTGATCTCCATCGTAGCATCGTTGTCGTCTCGCCAACTATTGCTTCTACGACTATCGCTACTGCTTAGTGATAAAGTAAAGCAATTACATGGCTTTTGCATTTCATACAATAAAGCGACAACCATATGGCTCCTGCCAGTTGTCGATAACTTCGTTACAAAACATGATCATCTCATACAATAAATATAGCATCACGCCTTGACCATATCACATCACAACATGCCTTGCAAAAACAAGTTAGACGTCCTCTACTTTGTTGTTGCAAGTTTTACGTGGCTGCTACGGGCTGAGCAAGAACCGTTCTTACCTACGCATCAAAACCACAACGATAGTTTGTCAAGTTGGTGCTGTTTTAACCTTCGCAAGGACCGGGCGTAGCCACACTCGGTTCAACTAAAGTGAGAGAAACAGACACCCGCCGGTCACCTTTAAGCAACGAGTGCTCGAAGCGGTGAAACCAGTCTCGCGTAAGCGTACGCGTAATGTCGGTCCGGGCCGCTTCATCTCACAATACCGCTGAACCAAAGTATGACATGCTGGTAAGCAGTATGACTTATATCGCCCACAACTCACTTGTGTTCTACTCGTGCATATGACATCAACGCATAAAACCAGGCTCATATGCCATTGTTGGGGAACGAGTAATTTCAAAAATTTCCTACGCACACGCAAGACCATGGTGATGGCATAGCAACGAGAGGGAGAGTGTATGTCCACGCACTCGTGAGACCGAAAGCGGAAGCATTATAACAACGCGGTTGATGTAGTCGTATGTCTTCACGATCCGACCGATCCAAGTACCGAACGACGGCACCTCCGAGTTCAGCACACGCTCAGCTCGATGGCGATCCCCGGCCCGATCCAGCAAAGCGTCGGGGATGAGTTCCACAAGACGACGGCGCAGGACGATGATGATGCTCCACCGACGCAGGGCTTCGCTTAAGCTCCGCGACGATATGACTTCACGGCGCAGGGCTTCGCCTAAGCTCCATGACGATATGACCAAAGTGGAATATGGTGGAGGGGGCACCGCACACGGCTAAGGAACGATCCGTAGATCAACTTGTGTGTCCATGGGGTGCCCCTGCCCCTCAGATATAAAGGAGGGAGGGAGGAGGAGGCCGGCCTAGGAGGCGCGCCATGGTGTGGAGTCCTACTAGGACTCCCTAGTCCTAGTAGGATTCCACCTCCCTTGTTGGAGTAGGAGAGGGGGAAAGAGGGGGAGAGGGAGAAGGAAAGGGGGGCTGCGCCCCTTGTCCAATTCGGACCAGAGGGGGGGCGCAGGCCTCCTCCCTTTTAGCCTCTCTCCTCTATTCCCGTATGGCCCAATAAGGCCTATATACTCCCCGGGGAATTCCCGTAACTCTCCGGTACTCCGAAAAATACTCGAATCACTCGGAACCTTTCCGAACTCCGAATATAGTCGTCCAATATATCGATCTTTACGTCTCGACCATTTCGAGACTCCTCGTCATGTCGCCGATCTCATCAGGGACTCCGAACTCCTTAGGTACATCAAAACTCATAAACTCATAATATAACTGTCATCGAAACCTTAAGCGTGCGGACCCTACGGGTTCGAGAACTATGTAGACATGACCTAGAACTATTCTCGGTCAATAACCAATAGCGGGACCTGGATGGCCATATTGGCTCCTACATATTCTACGAAGATCTTTATCGGTCAAACCGCATAACAACATCGTTGTTCCTTTGTCATCGGTATGTTACTTGCCCGAGATTCGATCGTCGGTATCCAATACCTAGTTCAATCTCGTTACGGCAAATCTCTTTACTCGTTCGTAATACATCATCATCTCGCAACTAACTTATTAGTTGCAATGCTTGCAAGGCTTATATGATGTGTATTACCGAGAAGGCCTAGAGATACCTCTCCCACAATCGGAGTGACAAAACCTAATCTCAAATACGCCAACCCAACATGTACCTTTGGAGACACCTGTAGTACTCCTTTATAATCACCCGATACGTTGTGACGCTTGGTAGCACCAAAGTGTTCCTCCGTAAACGGAGTTGCATAATCTCATAGTTACAGGAACATGTATAAGTCATGAAGAAAGCAATAGCAGCATACTAAACGATCATGTGCTAGGCTAACGGAATGGGTCATGTCAATCACATCATTCTCCTAATGATGTGATCTCGTTAATCAAATGACAACTCATGTCTATGGCTAGGAAACTTAACCATCTTTGATTCAACGAGCTAGTCAAGTAGAGGCATACTAGTGACACTATGTTTGTCTATGTATTCACACATGTATTATGTTTCCGGTTAATACAATTCTAGCATGAATAATAAACATTTATCATGATATAAGGAAATAAATAATAACTTTATTATTGCCTCTAGGGCATATTTCCTTCACCGTTATGGTCGGCCCATGAACGGACGATTCCAACTCTAGCCCGTTTACAACCATAATGCGGCCTGTTATTGGCCCATGTTTGGCCAATCTATCATACGGCCCGTATAAGGCCCGTTGATGAAACGGCCCGTAGAAGGCCCATTGTTTCTACAGCCCATAAAAGGCCTACTGTTTCTATGGCCCGTAGAAGGCCCACTGTTTCTACGGCCCGTAGGAGACCCAGTGTCACTACAGTAAATATTAGCCCATGGTTATTGTGGCCTAGTTTTAAAAAATAGGTTATTGCAGCCACTAGCAAACCGTGGAAAAAGAACTGCACTGACTACAAGCAAACAAATAAACAAGACAACAAGGAAATAAATAAGCAAGCAACTTATGCTAGGCTATCACGGCTATTACACGTATTACATCCGCTGCGCATCAAAGTTCGCCACCAGTGCAAATATAGGGAACAAAGCAGCATATAAACGCCGCAGCAAAACAAGTCCAGAACTGAAACCACTTCAGAAGAGTTCAAGAAATAATATCCTGGGTACCCATAATGCTGGCAAGATGCTTAGCAAGCTTATTAACTTTCTCTTGTTTGGCGCTTAAATCCTCCAGCGCTTGCTGTTGCACAAGAAAGTACGCATCTGAATTCTGCAGGGACTTCCTCAGTCCTTCGGCTTCTTGCCGCAGCACAACTGACTGATGCCTTTCAGCTTGTAGCTGAGACTGAAGAAGACGAAGTGATTCAGGCAGCGAGTTCGAAGAGCTTGTGCCAGCGGTACTGGCCAGTAACTCGAACACTACATCAACGTAGGACTGTGGGGTTTTCTCACTGTCTACAAGATCGTTTTTATCACCTTTCTTGGAGACCAATAGGGTTGTCTCACTATCTTGAACCTTATATGCATTACTTTCTCTACCATTGCATAGTGGGGTGCTCTTCTCCAATATTCTGTTTGCATACTACAAGAGAAACAAGCAGACACATCACAGGTTTAGCTTGTAGTATACGAAACTCATTTTGGTAAACCGGTTCAGTAGTAAGGTGGACATGATAACAGCATGAAACAAACATATATCTATGTACTGGTCACTGTATTGTCCATATCATTCTAGTTTATGTTCCCTAATCAAGATAGAGACACAGTTCAACTCATATATTTTTAAAACACAACAGCATAGACAGAATATAAGTGTGAGAAACTACACAGCATTGGCAGCACTTATAATGTGCATCACATGAGAACATAACTGTTTATACAACTTAAACTGAAATCAACATAGAGCAAGAAGTTAGAACAGCAATCCAGTTAAAGAAATAGGTTTAGAACATACCTGTTGCGCCATTGGAGTTTCAATTGGATCCTTCAAATTTGAAAGTAGTTGGTATGAGTAAATACAGTGATGCAACAGCAAAGGAGTATGGACCATAGCTATGGAATCTGACCTGAGAACAGTTGCTCTTCTGCTTTAACGTGGAGTTTGGGTTAGCTGTGGTGGTTTTCGTGCTTTGGGCACTGCAGTAGCTTTACAAACTGCTCGTGTGGGGGTACTCTGTGGTGGACATGGTGCTTTGTCAACTAGAAGTGGGTTACTATCCACTGGGGTTGCGGTTAGATGGGTTGTAGCTTGTTCTCTGCCCAACGGTGTAAGTGTGCAATCTGGAAGAGTCTCGATTATGTGTGGTGGGGCTAGTTTGTGGGTTAGTACAACCATGGTTCTATCTGCATCGACGGGTAGCACTATCTTTTGTGAAGAACGGGTTTTTGCTCCCTTAGATACTGCCATCACCCCCTCCAAACAAGAAAAGAAATTGAACGTACATACATTGTATGATAGACAGATGTGGTAATTCACATATATGTTGTCTAACCAAACAGGACAGCATGACACAATTTCACATATATGATGCCTAACTAAACAGGATAGCATGACACAGTTTCAGATATATGATGGATAACTTAACATGATATAATGGCATAATTCAACATATGATGAGTACCTAAACAGGATGACATGACAAAACTATATGATGTCTTTCTAAAATAGGTTGGGATGAAATAATTCACATACATGTCGTCTAAGTATACATGATGGCATGATATAATTGACATAATTGATTCATATACTAAGCATCTAGCACTCGCATGTATGATCTCTAAACTAAGCAGATAGAATTCAATATTGTGCATATGATGTCTAAACTAAGCAACGCAAGACACCATATGCATCATATGAGAAATATAAACATTGCAACTTAGAGCATACACCTCGTGGGATATAGGACTGGTCATCTGTCTCTAATCCTCCTCTCGAGGAGCTCCTCAGAACCATCGAGATATATGCTTCAACAGCTACCATTGCTCGCTCAAGACCTTGTTTTCACTCCAGATTTTTCCATAACCGCTCAAATGGCTGATACACATGAATAGTAGTTCAATATACACAGATTGTCGACAAATGGAATACGTAATGAAAAAAGATGGCATGAGATAATTCATATATATGATGCTGGCTCCATGGCGGTGCATAATTCACATATATGATAATCGGCTGAAAAACATGGCATTGCATAATTCACATATCGATATAGAAAGCAAACAGGAGGCATTCATACAAAGCATGTCTAATCTAAGCAGATGGCATAGAAATGCAAGACACCATATGCATGATATGAGCAATATAACCCAGCCAAGTTAGAGCATGCACCTCAGGGGGGGGGGGGAGGGGAATACGACTGGTCATCTGTCTCTGAATCCTCCTCTGAGGAGCTATCTGTAACCAGCAAGAAATCTGCATCGACAGGTAGCATTGACTACTCAGAAGACCTTGTTTTCACTCCAGATTTTCCCATGACCGACTCAAATGGCTGATGCACAGGAAGAGTAGATGAATGTATAAACATTGTTGACAAATGGAATACATTATGGAAAAAAATATGGCACGATAAAATTCACATATACTATGATTGGCTAAACAGGATGGCGTTGCATGATTCACGCATATGATGCCTGGCTAAAGAAGATGGCATTGCATAATTCCCATATACTCCCTCCGTTCCTAAATATTTGTCTTTTTAGAGATTTCAAATGGACTACCACATACGGATGTATATAGACATATTTTAGAGTGTAGATTCACCCATTTTGTTCTGTATGTAGTCACTTGTTGAAATCTCTAAAAAGACAAATATTTAGGAATGGTGGGAGTATGATATAGAAACCAAATAGGTGGCATTCACACAAAGCAAATCTAAACTAAGCTGATGACATATAAGATGTATAATGTAAGCAATGCAAGGCGCCATATGCATCATATGACCAACATCAGCATGCCAGGTTAGAGCAAACACCTCAGGTGGTAAACAGGCGTGGTCGGCTCCTTCTGAATCTCCATCTGAATAGTTATCTTCCTCTGGAATACAATCTGGAAATGCAGGAGGGGGGGCACTTCGCCCACCATGGAGCGGCGTCTGCATGACATTATATTCCCACGTGACGGTCTTCTCTTTTTCTCTACATGTTCAGTACGATTGTGTACAATATCTGACATGCATAATAAAAAAATAGTTAGAATTTGTAAGGCCTAAGGGGTGCATGCAAAAATCAAGACTGATGGTAGCAAATGAGTGGATGGATCCAAAACTAATGATAGCAGGTAGATTATAGCTTCAGTTTAAAAAGATAGACAATGGATCATCTATTGTTTGTTGCCCACCCAACATGAACCACATAGAAGACCCTGATGAACCAGATAGTAGATGAGATACAATTCGTTCTTTGGCTCGATATGAGACACATGGGCAATTCAAAACTAAAGATTGAACGATAAAGTAGCAGATAATAATAATAGATGTATAACGAAGCAAACACGAAAGATGCGACCTCTCTTCGGGCTGTGTAGTCCTCGG
Source organism: Aegilops longissima (assembly GCA_021605205.1). Classification (NCBI taxonomy): domain Eukaryota; kingdom Viridiplantae; phylum Streptophyta; class Magnoliopsida; order Poales; family Poaceae; genus Aegilops; species Aegilops longissima. Next base: position 604,805,529 of record CM038676.1, on the reverse strand, counting down.
GTTCATCTCGCTCATCGATGATGGTAATGCAGTTGGCGTGGCTGCGGCAACGGGAAGATGATCCGAGGCGCGAACAAAGTCTGCAGGGGGATCTCGCTGCATTGAACGCTTCGTCGATGGTGCACCTCGGGTGGGGTGGATGACAAGACGGCAGGAGCAGGACATAACACAGAGTTTTCTTTGACGCCTATCTGAAAATGAAGTAAATCTGTAAGGGCTCCTTAGAATTGGAGGATTCTATAAACGCAGGGACAGGAAAAACACAGGAATAGGATAGGAATGCATGTGCAAAACAGAGCATTTGGAAACATAGGATTTCAGTCAACCTGGGTGTTTGGCTCACATGAATTGGAAGAACACAGGAATGAAGAAATAAAGTGATGCGATGAGTGTACAACCTCTTTGGCATAGCCTTGTGGACCTCAGAATCATTGGGTTGGACGTGGAGGATGGTGATGATGCTTGTGTGACTGTCGGAGGCGGGGAGGAAGATCCGAGGCCTCTGGAAACGGCGCCGAGGGTACTGCTCTGCTGTGATGGACGGATCCGTCGTTGGAGCAGCTCCGCTAAGGTGTACGGCGACGAGGCTGAAGCATGACAAGACATACAACGTTAATCTGAAGTGGGACCCTAATATCATCTGCAATAGATGATGTAAAATACATCACCAAAAAGTGCTAGATGTAAAACGCATCAGTCGCGCCACGGCCGCTCCGACAGATGTTGTAAGTACTGTTCACTCTGAACTTAACTGAAGAAAATGAAATTTATAGTCGAAACTGAATTTTACTGTCGTATCTGATTGAACTAGTAACAGAGCATTGCAATAGATGTTTCGGGCGTTCGAGCACTAGTAGCAGAGAAGCAGTGATCTAAATCAGCAGACGCTTGAGCAGGGAACGCACTAGCAGAGAGCAAGTTGTGCAGTAGCACTGCGAGCGAGTGCTAAAGCAGCAACTCCTGTAGCTGCCGGAGGTCGTGCAGCAGCAGCAGCTCAAGTGAGCGCATGTAACACCCCAAAAATTTGACCATGTTTTGGCTATTAAAATTTTGCCAGGAGATTAAAAACTTTACTTTATAGTTTTTCTTTTGATTTCAGAACCCCTCTTTTCTTTGATATTGTGGAGTTTTTACCCCAAGTAAAAACTTTCCAAGATTATCATTGGACTTGTATACCCTCTCAAGAAAAACGATTCTTTTATCAGTAGGTTTATTTGCATAATTGTTTTTCCTGAGCTTTTATTCTTTTAAATGATTTTTCATAAGTTTTAGGGCCTCTGTTGCACTGCAACTATCTGATAAATGCATTTAAAATTTTCACCAAATTTTGGGGATGACATATGATGTCCCTAAATCACTTTTGCGCAAAAATATATTTTTGTCATTGGAGATTTAGAGCTCTACCCCATAGTTTCAGAACTAGTCCAGTTGGTGCCTTTGCACTACAACCCCTTTAAATAATTCTTTAAAAAAATTACCAAGTATTTGGAGATGACAGTAGATGCATATAATTCATTTTTATGCAAAAACCCATGAATGTTCTTTGCAAGATTTGAGCAAATCATCCTCTTTTGCTCTCTGGACCAGATTGGCATTTTCTACTGCAACCCTATTTTATTTTGCTCTAATGCCCATGATCTTTCTCCTGCTTATAAACCACCCTACAAAACCCGTAAGTCCAGGAGAGTGGCCCCATGGGAGTATTTTTGGTCCATAAAATGATAGCCTTTAGTTTCTGTCCAGATTTGGTTTTCTCAAAAACTTGCACTAACAAGTTTCTGGTCTTGACTAACTAACCTTGCCACCATCACCTACACCTAATGAGACACTGATCTGGAGATTTTGGCCACCCCAAGAAATGCCTAGATGCCCTTGGCATTTCATCGAGCAGGTTAGGAGCATGGCCAGTTTTGGCATACTTTTGGACTTGCATTATGAAGTTGCCCTAATGGCCTTACCAGCATGTCTATTAGCCCCCATATGATCTTTAGCCTAGTCCTGTTTGGTTGTAGAGGCAACAGAGGGGGCATAGAGCGCGCCGGCATTGTGTCGAACACCTGACGTGCGTGCGATGGGCGCGCCTAGAGCGCACGTTTTGCACGCGCGCGCACCGAGTCGCCGTGTCCCACTGCCGTCTCCCCGCGCTCGTTCGCCACTCCTCGTGATAGCCAGACGCCCGACCCTCCCTAGCCTCGAGTCGCCTGGCCCCCCCGGCGCCCTCTGAGCCATTGTCGGTCGGCCATGGCAGCAAGCGGGCGGCCGCAGCAGCCCCTGCCATGGACGGCGCCGGCCGAGCCACACGCGTGCGCCAGCTGCCCTCCAGAGCAGTCCGAGCTCATCCACAAGCTCGTCTGCAAGCGCTCGTCGCCGCCACATCCCCCTGCAGCAACAGAACGGCGGTTCGCCGTCGAGCTTATCCACGGCAGCCGTGGAGCCGACCCTGGCCGCCTATAAAAGGACCCCCGAGCTCAACCGAGTCCTCAGGCAACCTCAGGCCACTCCTCCAGAGCCCCCATGGCCAGCCATCGACGGTGGGAAGCCTTCTTTCTCGTCTCCGGCCGATTCGGCCGCCGCCGCCCTTCGGTCCCGTCCGTCACAAATAGAGTCTCCCCCACCCTTCCAGCACCACCGTTCGACTCCCCATGGCCTTGCGGAGCCGCCCAACCTCTCAAACACGATCAGGAGCCACCGTAGCCCATATCCCCAATTCTCCCGAAGCCACCGTCCACTGCAAAGCTCGCCGCCCGCGACTCCCTTCACCCCCGCCAGCCGTTCGACCATCGGGAGACCGCCTGACCCATGGATCCATCCTCCTCGAACCCGCGAGGAGCCACTGTCACGGCGTTGATCGCCGAGCCCCGCCGCTCGGGCAGAGGAGGAAGAAGGCGGGCGACTGGTCAAACCTGACCAGTGGGCCCAGGGGACCCACTGTCTATGACCCACGCGCCAGTCCATGCTTGATAAGTGAAAGCGTAACGTCTCGAGTACGCTCCCCCCCCCCCCGAACCGTTTTTCTTATTTTCAGTTTCTTTTATTTATTTATTAAAAACAGAATTTGACCGAAACTTTGACTGGCTATAACTTTTTAAATATAACTCCAAATGAGTTGATTCTTTTTCCTACCCCTCTCAAATTTCACCTAGTTTATTTTAAGGTTTATTTCAAAAATAATTAGGAAAACTTTTTGTACTGTTTTTAAAGTTGGTATTAATTTGAATATTTTCAAAAATAGGATTTGTTGAAGAGAGAAGAAAACTTTCAAAAGTTTTGGAATGCACCCTGCCTCTCCACAACTTGAAGCCAAGCATTCTGAACCCTGGCATAATATTTTTGTGTGTTGTTTGATACGGTTACCACACCACTTTGACATGGAGCATTCGATATTTTATGTGCTGGTTCAATTATACGCATGAGTGTATAAAGAAGAGTCTTTGCTGCTGAAAATGGACATGCTTGTGATAGTGATCATCCACGTATGCCTTTCGTGCCTACCGGAAGGAAGCCGGGAAAGTCTTTGTCTTGGGTAGACCTGAGCTTGTCCCTAGTTCCTCGTTGAGACGAGTGTGTCCGGTATGGCATGAAGAGGTATGATGAGTGGTGACTCTGTCTGTTGGATGAAATATATTTGTTATGCTAATCATGCAGGGAATACTTAAACCTCCCGAGTCGACCAAAGATCGAGTCTTGTTCCAGTAACCCCCATACTTGTTTCGTACTACCACTTGTCCCTGCAGCAGGTAGGGTACGGTTCAGTAAGTTGTCAACCCCTTTCTAGCACACACCGTACAGAGAGGCCATGGTGGAAGATACCGACTGCAGCCGGTAGGCATGCTACCTGGTCTGGGGGCATGGGTGTTTCCGGTTGGGACCGAGAGGGGGCACCCCTTAGTAGCGCGCGGTATAAATTTGATCCCATGCTAATCGAGGTTGTAGCCCCCTCACTTAGAGTTTTGCTTGACAGGTGTCGTGGGTGATTCCAGACACCGTAAGTTAAGCTGGTGTGTCTTGGTCGTGTGTTTTCAATTAAAAGACCGTAGACGGAATTAGTGCCGATGGACTAAAGGAATCCGTTACTCGTGGGTAAAGAGTACACCCTCTGCAGAGATTATATCTATTCGAATAGCAGTGTCCATGTTTAAGGACTACAGTTTGGGTTGGGTCAAGTGTCGGTCTTAGTGTCGGTCTTCAGAGGAAAAACGGCTAAACCAGAACATGGATTATGACTTGTGACTCATGATGATTATGGTTATTATTATTATGGACTAACCTTTTATATTATTTGAATTTTTGAGTATCCCTGGGACGGTTCTACCTCCTGGATATTCACTGTGATAATTTACTTTATAAGCCATTTATGTGGTGTCGCACAGACGCCCGACTGTGGCATGTTTGTTATTAATTTTCTTATAAGCCCTTTATGTGGTGTCGCTGAGACGCCCGACTGTGGCATGCTTGTTATTTATTTACTATATAAGCCCCTTATGCGGTGTCGCTGAGACCCGCGACTGTGGCATGCTTGTTATTTGTTTACTTTATAAGCCCTTTATGTGGTGTCGCTCAGACGCCCGACTGAGGCATTCTATTTCTACTCTCTAATTGCATTATTCATGTTTTATGTGAATGACTTGCTTACGTGCATCATGAATTTTATTTTGTGACTGATGTTGTGATCATAGAATATTTTAGAGCATGATTATCATTTGTATATTATACCGGTGTTCATAATGTTTGCGAGTACATTCCAAAGTACTCACTGGCTTGTCCCTGGCTATTGTCTTGGCCAGATGTCTTGCATGGAGAGGAACGTTGCGATGATAGCCCCGGAACCTACGCACTGGTGATAGCAGTCTTGCGAAGATAGGAGTTATCCAGGTCAGCTGTTCCTGTGGGAAAAGGAGTCCCATAGACGCTGAAAAACCACAAACCGCTTCCACCATCAACCACTAGAAACCTTGTGTTGTACTCATAGGCCAGAATGGTCTTGTACTACATATTATGTATTTTGCTTGGAGTTTCTGTATTAAGTTTGTGCCTCATCAGCTAACAATAATCCTGGGGCTGGTGAGCACAAGGGCCATTTTCTGGGAAATTGATATCCCGAAAATCCGGTCCTGACAAACTTGGTATCAGAGCCAGGCTGACCATTGGCTAATCCTATCTTAGCCAGGTCAATAAACCTAGGTTAACCAATCTACCAGTCCTTAACCTAACCCCGACCAAACTTCTCGTGCAAGATAGCCACACAGTGACCCCGACACCTTTTGGCAGTCGGTGCCCAACCTATCAGCCTAGCCTGTCGATCACGCGCCAGTGACCGACACCTAATTTGTCTCATTTGCAAGCGTGCGAAGGAAGGCTCCATTCCCTTTTTCTATAAAAGGGCACGCTAGCCTCAACACAGCACAACACACCCTCTTTCCCAAACCAAGCTATAATGCCTGGCCCTATTGTGCACAATGAGACCACAGAAACCAACCTTGGAGGTTTTGTGACCGTGCTAGCAAACCTCACCCGCCGTGCCTTCGCATTAAAAGAGCCCCCAGAATATGTTGTGTACCAAGGACCCATGAGCGGTGAGAGCCATCAATTCTGGGCCACTGTGCACGTCTACGGTAGGGGTATATCGCCAGAACGCCCCTACAGGTTCACCGGAAGGACAACTTCCTTTGAGCTACAAACCATCCAACTAGCTGCTCGAGAGGCTATAGTTCAACTCCGGCACTTGTCGCCCAGAGTCAACGTCGCTCGTTCCACTACTACCCCAGCCGTGACGGGTATGGTAGGCCACCCCAGGTTGCCAACGGAGATCACGAGACGGATCCTCCATTGTTGCATCTGGTGCGCTATGTAAGTGCACTAGAGGGACTGTTCGATCAAATCACCCTTGATCTAATCGCAGCTCGTGGAGAACTGGTTCACCGAGCCCCGGCGAGAGGAGAAGATGATCCCAACGCCGACAACCCAGTCGTGCTGTTCGGACACCCGATCGAGTCCTTGAGGTCTGCCCCAACCATCGACCAAAATACTTTGGTGTCCCCAGAAGGCTTCGTCGCCTTTTTGGAACACGCTCCAACGGGATTGTGGCCAACAATCCCCGGGATGGTCATCATCGCTACCCCGACCCTGCAGCCCCTCAACCCCCTCTAGCTAACCCCGACGGTGAAACCCGAGGAGAAGCCTCGGCATCCACAAGGCACGCCCGCTTTGATATAAATGAGGTAGACTAAGTCACTCGAGTAGTACTGAGTCTCAGTATGTCCACGCCCTGAAATTGTATGATCTTGTATCACCATAAATATCGCAGCCTACTTGTGTGCCTCTGTTTTAAATAGTAGCCTAGCATTAATATGTTAGCGTGTGGTTGCATTTTTATTATTATTCCGGGCACAGTTACCAAAACCACCCTGATGGCACCCACAGTAATTGGTCACTTTTGTGAGATATGTGTATCTGTAGCTTTGACCCCGACCCCATAGAGCTGATTCGACAAACTAGTTACCCTTCACCACGGTAAATAACCCTGCCCCGATACTTTATAAAAGGCCACCTCGTGACCTTGCCAAGTATCCCTCACCTTGTGCACAACTCTCACAGCCATTTCTTTGCCATTCCAAGCCCTAGTATTTACCTGAGAACTCCAGATGCAACTCCAGGTAGCTTTGTTAAAATTTTGTGGGACTTTACCTGCATTACCATGAGTGCTATCCACCCACCCCAGTACGAGTTGCTCAAATCGAGGATCACCCCATCCACCTCGAAATATTGGGCAGTGGTGCACGTCCCTCCCGCAAACCCAAACCAAGACCCCACGAAAGCCTCCTTCGTGGGGAAATCTATGCCGACTCCGCATATGGCCATAGAAGCCGCTGCGTACGAAGCGCTTACTCGCCTTCGATTCACGGTACCCTATGCCAGCGAACGAGGGTATTATTACTTCCCAAGTCGGGCAGCACCCGGAGAAGTAGCATCTTTTCCCGGTGGATGAATCGAGAGAGACCCAGTACTGTCCAACCTTGCCCAGTATGTCATCGCTCAAGAGCGTTTGACCCAGCGAGTAATGGGTTATCTCCAGAGCCTCGCTGATTTAAATCCTCAGATCGCCATCGGCAGACCACTGAGGCCCGACCAAGAGAGGCACATCCATCGACTAGTCAACCCGCTTCCCCCGATAGAAGAAGAGTGTGCCCTAATCCCAAAGACATTCTCTCAGGACCATGTCCAATTACCATTGTCGTTGTAGATGTCATTGCTGTGTTTATTGTCCCTGCATTTATTTATGTGTTGCAACTTATGTGTGGTATCCTAAATTTGTGCGATGAATTGAATCTTTAGTTTCAATCAATGTGAGTGGTTTTACTACGATAAAATTTTATTAACTGTTTTCACTCGGTAAATCCTGAAGTGAGATTTTTCCCTGAGTTGTTGCAGCATATATTTCTTCATGACATAGATTTTTTTTTATTCACGCAGCACCATAACAGCAGACTCACGACCCCAACCACTCGACCTAGTGCAAATCCGCGTGCACATTTTTGCACCAAACTAATCACCTCCCTAACACCCCACAGTCTCAGAGGGAGAAATTTGTGAGTAATTACCCGGGTACAAGTTACCTCCGGCAGCCTGAGAGCAGTTAGCACCTGACACCGCACCTAATCCTCGTGATCACCGCCACCGCGGAGAGCTAACACTCGAGCGGCAGCATCACGACGATCATCGAGGATCATCACTCACAGGAGCACGGAGAACCCCAGCAACGCCGCCAACCCTCCGCACATTAGGACCACATACCAGTACGACATCACCTCCACCATTAGAGCCTCGTCTCGAGCTCCTGTAGACAGAAATGGAGGAGAAGAGAGGAGAAGGAGAAGCGAGGTCAGGTGGGAGGAAGAAGAAAGGAGCACCTCGGTCGTTTTATAGCTCGAGATCGGTGTACGATGGGCGAAGTCCACCAGCGCTGCTCGTCGCTCGATCGCCGGTGTTCGGAGGCGAATCCGCGAGCAGTACCGACAGCGCACTGGCCCGCGAGGTGAGTGCACGCTGCTCCGGCAGCTAGCATGCCGCACACTACCGCAGTATGGCCTAGACGCCCTACAAGCTAGGCGTCGCTGGTGGAGAAAGCGCGGGAAAGCGCGCGGGAGAGAGGAAGAAGAGAGAGCCAGAGGTAGAGGAAGAGACCGACAGTGGACCCCGGGTCCACCTGTCAGCCATAGAGAGCATTGTGCTCTCGGGTACGACCAGCGTATTTTCAGTAATTTAGAAGTTTATTCTAAATTTACTGTAACCAATAGTAGAAATTTACCGAAATTTTTTCCACGCAACGCCAGCATGCCACACTGTGGTTTTGCACCACTTATGCCCACTCACTGTAGCTAAGTTTTAATTACATGAGTAGGATGGTTATTTTTGTGATGGTAGGAGTAAGTTTTTTCAAAACAGCCCTTAGCAAATCTCGAGGACGAGATTTTTCTTAAGGGGGTAGTGTTGTAACACCCCAAAAATTTGACCATGTTTAGGTTATTAAAATTTTGCGAGGAGATTAAAAAATTTACTTTATAGTTTTTATTTTGATTTTAGAACCCCTCTTTTCTTTGATATTGTGGAGTTTTTACCCCAAGTAAAAACTTTCCAAGATTATCATTGGACTTGTATATCCTCTCAAGAAAAACGATTCTTTTATCAGTAGGTTTATTTGCATAATTGTTTTTCCTGAGCTTTATTCTTTTAAAATGATTTTTCATAAGTTTTAGGGCCTCTGTTGCACTACAACTATTTGATAAATGCATTTAAAATTTTCACCAAATTTTGGGGATGACATATGATGTCCCTAAATCACTTTTGTGCAAAAATATATTTTTGTCATTGGAGATTTAGAGCTCTACCCCATAGTTTCAGAACTAGTCCAGTTGGTGCCTTTGCACTACAACCCCTTTAAATAATTCTTTAAAAAATTACCAAGTATTTGGAGATGACAGTAGATGCATATAATTCATTTTTATGCAAAAACCCATGAATGTTCTTTGCAAGATTTGAGCAAATCATCCTCTTTTGCTCTCTGGACCAGATTGGCATTTTCTACTGCAACCCTATTTTATTTTGCTCTAATGCCCATGATCTTTCTCCTGCTTATAAGCCACCCTACAAAACCCTTAAGTCCAGGAGAGTGGCCCCATGGGAGTATTTTTGGTCCATAAAATGATAGCCTTTAGTTTCTGTCCAGATTTGGTTTTCTCAAAAACTTGCACTAACAAGTTTCTGGTCTTGACTAACTAACCTTGCCACCATCACCTACACCTAATGAGACACTGATCTGGAGATTTTGGCCACCCCAAGAAATGCCTAGATGCCCTTGGCATTTCATTGAGCAGGTTAGGAGCATGGCCAGTTTTGGCATACTTCTGGACTTGCATTATGAAGTTGCCCTAATGGCCTTACCAGCATGTCTATTAGCTCCCATATGATCTTTAGCCTAGTCATGTTTGGTTGTAGAGGCAACAGAGGGGGCATAGGGCGCGCTGGCATTGCTTCGAACACCTGACGTGCGTGCGCTGGGCACGCCCAGAGTGCACGTTTTGCACGTGCGCGCACCGAGTCGCCGCGTCCCACTGCCACCTCCCCGCGCTCGTTCTGGCCACTCCCCTCGCACAGCCAGCACGCCCGACCCCTCCCTCACCGCAGAGCCGCCCTGGCCCCCTCCTGGCGCCTTATAGCGCCGCCGTCAGGTCGGCCATGGCAGCAAGCGGGCGGCCGCAACAGCCCCTGCCATGGACGGCGCTGCCCGAGCCACACGCGTGCGCCAGCTGCCCTCTGGAGCAGTCCGAGCTCATCCACAAGCTCGTCTGCAAGCGCTCGTCGCCGCCACGTCCCCTGCAGCAACAGAATGGTGGTTCGCCGTCGAGCTTATCCACGGCAGCCGGGAGCCGACCCTGGCCGCCTATAAAAGGACCCCCGAGCTCAACCGAGTCCTCGGGCAACCTCAGGCCACTCCTCCAGAGCCCCCATGGCCAGCCATCGATGGCGGGAAGCCTTCTTCCACGTCTCTGGCCGATTCGGCCGCCGCCGCCCTCCGGTCCCTTCCGTCGCAAACAGATTCTCCCCCACCCTTCCAGCACCACCGTTCGACTCCCCATGGCCTTGCGGAGCCGCCCAACCTCTCAAACACGATCGGGAGCCACCGTAGCCCAAATCCCCAATTCTCCCGAAGCCACCGTCCGCCGCAAAGCTCGACGCCGGCGACTCCCTTCATCCCCGCCAGTCGTTCGACCACCGGGAGGACCGCCATGGACCCGCAGATCCATCCCCTCCCTCAGAACCCTGCGAGGAGCCGCCGTTCGCCGGCGTTGATCGCCGGAGCCCCCGCCTTCGCTCGGGCAGAGGAGGAAGAAGGCGGGCGACTGGTCAAACCTGACTAGTGGGCCCAGGGGACCCACTGTCAGTGACCCACACGCCAGTCCATGCTGGATAAGTGTAAGCGTAAAGTCTCGAGGTTGCTTTCCCCCCTGAACCATTTTTCTTATTTTCAGTTTCTTTTATTTATTTATTAAAAACAGAATTTGACCGAAACTTTGACTGGCTATAACTTTTTAAATATAACTCCAAATGAGTTGATTCTTTTTCCTACCCCTCTCAAATTTCACCTAGTTTATTTTAAGATTTATTTCAAAAATAATTAGGAAAACTTTTTGTACTGTTTTTAAAGTTGTTATTTATTTGAATATTTTCAAAAATTGGATTTGTTGAAGAGAGAAGAAAACTTTCAAAAGTTTTGGAATGCACCCTGCCTCTCCACAACTTGAAGGCAAGCACTCTAAACCCTGGCATCATATTTTCGTGTGTTGTTTGATACGGTTACCACACCACTTTGACATGGAGCATTCAATATTTTATGTGATGATTCAATTATACGCATGAGTGCATAAATAAGAGTCTTTGCTGCTGAAAATGGACATGCTTGTGATAGTGATCATCATCGTATGCCTTTCTTGCCTACCGGAAGGAAGCCGGGAAAGTCTCTGTCTTGGGTACACCTGATCTTGTCCCTAGTTCCTCGTCGAGACGAATGTGTCCGGTATGGCATGAAGAGGTATGATGAGTGGTGACTCTATCTGTTGGATGAAATATATTTGTTATGCTAATCATGCAGGGAATACTTAAACCTCCTGAGTCGACCATAGATCGAGTCTTGTTCCAGTAACCCCCATACTTGTTTCGTACTACCACTTGTCCCTGCAGCAGGTAGGGTACGGTTCAGTAAGTTGTCAACCCCTTTCTAGCACACACCATACAGAGAGGCCATGGTGGAAGATACCGACTGCAGCCGGTAGGCATGCCACCTGGTCCGGGGGCATGTGTGTTTTCGGTTGGGACCGAGAGGGGGCACCCCTTAGTAGCGCGCGGTATAAATTTGATCCCATGCTAATCGAGGTCGTATCCCCCCACTTAGAGTTTTGCTTGACATGTGTCGTGGGTGATTCCAGACACCGGTAAGTTAAGCTGGTGTGTGCGGGTCAGGTGTGTTTTCAATTAAAAGACCGTAGACGGAATTAGTCCCGATGGACTAAAGGAATCCGTTACTCGTGGGTAAAGAGTACACCCTCTGCAGAGATTATATCTATTCGAATAGCCGTGTCCATGGTTAAGGACTAAAGTTTGGGTTGGGTCAAGTGTCGGTCTTAGTGTCGGTCTTCAGAGGAAAAATGGCTAAACCAGAACATGGATTATGACTTGTGACTCATGATGATTATGGTTATTATAATTATGGACTAACCTTTTATATTATTTGAATTTTTTAGTATCCCTGGGACGGTTCTACCTCCTGGATATTCACTGTGATAATTTACTTTATAAGCCCTTTATGTGGTGTCGCACAGACGCCCGACTGTGGCATGTTTGTTATTAATTTTCTTATAAGCCCTTTATGTGGTGTCGCTGAGACGCCCGACTGTGGCATGCTTGTTATTTATTTACTATATAAACCCCTTGTGCGGTGTCGCTGAGACGCGCGACTGTGGCATGCTTGTTATTTGTTTACTTTATAAGCCCTTTATGTGGTGTCGCTCAGACGCCCGACTGAGGCATTCTATTTCTACTCTCTAATTGCATTATTCGTGTTTTATGTGAATGACTTGCTTACATGCATCATGGATTTTATTTTGTGACTGACGTTGTGATCATAGAATATTTTAGAGCATGATTATCATTTGTATATTATACCGGTGTTCATAATGTTTGCGAGTACATTCCAAAGTACTCACTGGCTTGCCCCTGGCTATTGTCTTGGCCAGATGTCTTGCATGGAGAGGAACGTTGCGATGATAGCCCCGGAACCTACGCACTGGTGATAGCAGTCTTGCGAAGATAGGAGTTATCCAGGTCGGCTATTCCTGTGGGAAAAGGAGTCCCATAGACGCTGAAAAACCACAAACCGCTTCCGCCATCAACCACTAGAAACCTTGTGTTGTACTCATAGGCCAGAATGGTCTTGTACTACATATTATGTATTTTGCTTGGAGTTTCTGTATTAAGTTTGTGCCTCATCAGCTAACAGTAATCCTGGGGCTGGTGAGCACAAGGGCCATTTTCTGGGAAATTGATATCCCGAAAATCCGGTGCTGACAGAGCAAGAGCAGAGCAGCAGCACGAACGAAAGCAGGAGGAGTGCAGCAGCGCGACCGACAGCAAGAACAGAGCCGCAACGCGAGCGAGAGCCGGAGCAGCTGCAGCTAGTGCGGTTGTGGAAGTCGCCGCCGAGGAAGCAACGACATGGGGGAGAGACTTCGTGGATGATGTGGCCGGCGACGGCGCCGTCGATGGAGACATGCCATGTCTTCTCGGTATCGAGCACCGGCAGCCCCGTGAGATCGAATAAAAGATAAAATGCAGCGGTGAGTGCAGAACCTCCTTGGTGGCGCCGAGTTGGCCTCGGCTTCATCAGAGGAATTGGTGAGGGTGCTGCGGTTCCGGTGGGGCAGGTCAAGACGGTGCTGTGGGGATTGAGGTGGCGCGATAGACGAGGCGAACATCGGGCCAGCTCCTTGGAGGTGGAGGATGGGGCGGCTGATCCAGCGGGACGATGAGATCGACAACGGATCCTCATCCGATGCGGTGGATGAGGGACGGCGAGCTATTGCGGTGGACAACGTAGTCGGGGAAGAGTCTCCGACTGGGCGGCGGTCGGGAGGCCGACGGAGGAGCGTGGGGTTTCGCGGGTTTTGGCGGCCTCGGTGTACAAATGGGGGGCGAAGGGGGAGGGGGGAGCCAAAGCTTAGGGACACGCTTGTCCGAAATGTAGGGTAAGTTACCAGCGTACCCCCACCGGTTTTGACACCGCGACGTGGAGCTTCATTTCCGCCTAAGGGATAGAAGGGGGATTTCGCGTGTCTGGGCTGCGGGAGCAATTTCGGATGAGGAGGGAGTTCTCGCGCGCGTCCATATTTCGAGATAACAAGGCGTGGCGCGGGTTGCAGAGGCGGAAGTTTCAAAGCAGGTGAGACAAAAGATACTCGAGCTTGAAAATTTCGGGATAACAAGGTGCAGATTCCTTGTTCGGCAAAACAAACTTAACGTGTAAAAAAACAATTCATACAAGACACAAGAGAGTCATGTCCCCTTTTACTATATTACCATAGATGCCATTGAAAAAACTACAAGAAAAATGTAAAAAAAATCAGGAGAACAAGATTACCAAATTGATTCGCACTTCCCTCAACAACAACAAAAGACAAATCAATTCCCACCAAAGAAAGAGTAATGCCCCTTTTTATATGATTACAGATGCCATGATCTCGAATTTCAATTTTTGAATCCACGTTATGTTGAATTCGAATATATCGTTAGGTGACCTTGCGGTTTATAATTGATGTAGTCATACATTTTGATCTTCCATCATATTGAACATTTTACTCCACCATGTGAACATATATATTGTCCTCTACCATATGGACTAAATTTGAATCATTTTTTTATTTGAATACGATTGTTGTCAAGTTATACAATAATTTAAATATTATCTTCATAACAAAAAACATGCATATAACAGTAATCATATTTCACTATGAACTACATGTACCATACGCTCTCCAATTCAAATATTTGTATCCATTTTATGTTGAATTCAAATCATAGTACATTATTGGTCTAGGTAGCGAGATGTTCGGGATAATCTAAACCCTGTTTTCATATGTATAATTTTTGGCTGAATTGGGACAAGTTTTGGTATAAGCTTCTTTCAAAACCGGAGATTCTCTCAACAAGCCTCGTGGTTCCGAGAGGGAACGTGTCACCTTTGTGTGCGAAACGATATACACTGCCTCCCCCCTGATTTTATTTACAGAGGCAACATAGAACTATATGAGTGCCCTGTTAAATTTTGGAATTATTTCGGTTCATTTGGCATTTTATACATTAATTGAGTTTCGGACTTTTAATGTGCATAATCTAAATATGAATTGCATGCACATGCTCCGTGCACCAAAGTGGGTTGAAAAATCACATGTGTGTCCTTGGTTGAATTTCTAGGTCCCATGGAAGAAATGAGAATGAAATTCAAACATCAAGGCCCCGACTTGGCCGAGAACATCGAGAAACTTAGATTTTAAATTCATGTAAATCCAAAACTCGCCTGGAAATCATGAAACTTAGTATGGTGTCATGTCATGGCACTAACATGTTGTGGTAAAAAATTGGGCCGATTTGGAAGCTCGTGGTTCTAAGAGGGAACATGCCACCTTTGAGTGTGAAACGATATACGCTGCCCCCCTTGAGTTTCTTAACAAAGGCAACATAGAACTACATTAGTGCCCTGTTAAATTTTGGAATTATTCCGGGTTCATTTGTCGTTTTTATACATTAATTGAGTTTCGGTCATTTAATGTGCATAAGTCAAATTTGAACTACAAGCACATGCTCTCGCACCAAAGTTGGTTGAAAAATCACATTTGTGTCCTCGGGTGAATTTCTAGGTCCCATGCAAGAAATGAGAATAAAATTAAAACATCTGGGCATCGTGGCTCGGCCGAGAACATTGAGAAACTTGGTTTTAAAATTCATGTAAATCCAAAACACGTCTGAAAATCACGAAACTTGGCATGGATGTCATGTCATGGTACTACCATGCTGTGGTAAAAAAATTGGCCGAATAGGAACAGATTTTGGCATAAGCTTCTTGCAAATCGAAGCTTCTCTCAAGAAGGCTCGTGGTTCTGAGAGGAAACGTGCCACCTTTGAGTGCGAAACGATATACGTGTCCCCCTTGAGTTTATTTACAAAGGCAATATAGAACTACATGAGTGCCCTATTAAATTTTGGAATTATTCTGGCTTCGTTTGGCCTTATTTACACATTAATTGAGTTTTTGGTCATTTAATGTGCATAATTCAAATTTGAACTACAAGCACATGCTCCCGTGCACCAAAGTTGGTTGAAAAATCACATTTGTGTCCTCGGGTGAATTTCTAGATCCCATGCAAAAAAATGAGAATAAAATTCAAACATCTGGGCTTCGTGGCTCGGTCGAGAACATTGAGAAACTTGGTTTTAAAATCATGAAACTTGGCATGGTGTCATGTCATGGTAGTACCATGCCGTGGTAAAAAAATTGGCCGAATAGGAAAAAAATTTGGTATAAGCTTCTTGCAAATCGGAGCTTCTCTCAAGAAGGCTCGTGGTTCTGGGAGGGAACGTGTCACCTTTGTGTGCAAAATTCAAATTTGAAATACAAGCACATGTTCCAGTGCAGCAAAGTTGGTTGAAAAATCACATATGTGTCCTCGGGTAAATTTCTAGGTTCCATGCAAGAAATGGGAAGGAAATTCAAAATTCTGGGCGTCGTGGCTGGGTTGGAAACATTGAGAAACTTAGTTTTTTAATTCATGTAAATCCAAAACACGCATGAAAATAATGAAACTTGGCTTGGTGCCATGACATGGCACCAACATGATGAGGTAATTTTGCAGTCCGATTTGCAAAGGCGCACACATTAACAATCAACGAAGTCATTTTGGAACAAGTGCTGTCACGTTACAATTGGAAACACAAGTATTATTGAAACTGTGGGCGTTCTACTTACTAGTACCATTTACATGCCGCCACGCGTCCCCATTTTTTATTAGCTAGGAGGCGCCATGCAGGGTAGCTATTTGAGTACGAGAGGCGTGCGATCAGACCCCTGCGCGTGCTTATCGGGTGGAGAGCCCTTTGACCTCCATCTGCCGTCCACCTCTCTCCCAAGGTCTCCATTAATGGCGCCCGAGCCTCTGTTTAATGGTGTGGCTATGTCTCACTCGACTGAGATTTAAGAGAGAAAAAAGAAAATCTGAAAGCACGGATCTTGATGTAAGATCCGACGGACCTATATAGCAACTACTGCGACTTATAGCAAGACTGATGAATATATAAGGACGATTAATTGTCTTACATAATTAGAAAGATAATTAAAAAGCCACATGTGGCTACGCCCGAAATACACAAGGGCAAAAGAAGAAGGAAGACAAGGATCTGGCTCGCTGATCTCTACTTTCTTGATGCGTTGCTGCAGGCCGCGGGAACTAGTCTCCGCGGCGAGCGGCGATGAGCTCTTTCGTGTCCTCAAGACGCTGCTTGAGAACATCCACGGATTCCTCCACCAGCCTTTTGCACTCGTTGGGGAGCATGTCATTCTCGTCCATAAGTTTCTTGACGATGACGCCGGTCCTCTTCAATAAGGCACTGGTCTCCTCCTGCTGGTCTACACTTCGGACGATCTTCTCCCTCAGCAGGTCGCGCTCGACCCGGAGCCTCTCATTGCCCTCCCTTAGTTGCCGGATGACGCCGGTAGCCTGTTCAAACGAGGCTTTCATGTCGTCCTGCAACCTCGCCCAGCCGGAGATCTGATCCATCTGGCTATGGACGATCGCATGCATGCGCTTGTAACAGTCGTCGCCTGCCCGCGATAAATTTTTCCAGGCCGCCGCGGCGCGGCGGGACATCTCTGCTGCATTCGCGGTGCGGCAGGACATCTCTGCTGCATCGGCGGCGCGGCCGGACCAGTCTGCTGCATCGGCGGCGCGGCGAGACCTCCGTGCTGCTTCAGCGGCGTGGCGGGACCTCTGTGCTGCTACTTCCGCGCGGCGGGACGTGTCGGCTGCTCTCGCAGCGAGGCGGGACATCTCTCGTGCTTCCGCTTCCATGCTCGCCTCTCCCTAGTGGCAATATCTCGACCCAGAATTCACGCTGGCCATGGCAAACTCAAGGGAAGGATGGTGAATGACTTGTTTGTTTTTGTGGATGAGGAGTTGAGGAGGAATGTGCAGTCATCTTGGCATACTAGTATTTATAACCGAGTACTAATATGCTCCTAAGTGGGAAACCGTTTAGGTTGTGATCAGTGTGAACAGGTTTGCAATTCAATATAGCGTGGTACTAATACGCTCCTAAGTGGGAAACCGTTTAGGTTGTGATCATTGTGAACAGGTTTGCAATTCAATATAGCATGGAGTAATTTGGAATGTGACGAGACGCAAGCTTAAAATTTATTGACGGTTCTAGTTTCGAAGTGCGGCACTATTCCTGGATGGAGTAGTTCTTTTTCTACTCCCTCCTTTCCGGTTTTATAGGGCTTATCTCAAAATTTTAGTTTTTCCATTTTATAAGGCTCAATTTGGTTGTTCCCCAACACATGTTCAGATTCCAAGGTGCACTAAATCATTGCATGCAAGTATTAAGAGAAAATTGACCAATGCATGTACTTTATGCATGCATGCATTGCAATTAATGCATTGATAAACATACATCTCCTTTTATCCATTTTGATGACAAGTAGTACTTCTTACCCAAAGGAACTTTATATCCAACAGACACAAAATATCCATTCGACTGTTGGAAATTACTGATCTGATGTCGAAGTAATTGTTGCATCGCCACCAAAACCCACCATTTCTTAAGCTAAAGTAGACCAAGGTAATCCCTATATTAGCATATTACTAAGATAAATAGAAGGCACTGTAGAAACATTTAGGATGTGAGCTTGTCAATCTGAATGTGGAGGGACACCAGCTTAATTAGCCCCGGCCAGCATCTTGGGCGGAACTGTCAAGAAGGTCAGCTCCTGTGATACGTCTCCACGTATCTATAATTTTTGATTGCTCCATGCTATATTATCTATTGTTTTGGACTATATTGGGCTTTATTTTCCACTTTTATATTATTTTTGGGACTAACCTATTAACCGGAGGCCCAGCCCAGAATTGCTGTTTTTTGCCTATTTCAGTATTTCGAAGAAACGGAATATCAAACGGAGTCCAAACGGAATGAAACCTTCTGAAACATGATTTTCTCATCAGATAAGATCCAGGAGACTTGGAACCTTGGCCAAGAAAGGAGGGAGGCGGCCACGAGGGTGGAGGGCGCGCCCCCCCTAGGGCGCGCCCCCTGCCTCGTGGGCCCCCCGAAGCTCCGCCGACGTACTCCTTCCTCCTATATAAACCTACGTACCCCCAAACGATCAGAACATGAGCCAAAAACCTAATTCCACTGCCGCAACATCATGTATCCACGAGATCCCATCTCGGGGCATGTTCCGGAGCTCCGCCGGAGGGGTCATCCACCACGGAGGGATTCTACATCAACACCATAGCCTCTCTGATGAAGTGTAAGTAGTTTACTTCAGACCATCGGGTCCATAGCTAGTAGCTAGATGACTTCTTCTCTCTTTTTGGATCTCAATACAATGTTCTCCCCTCTCTCGTGGAGATCTATTCGTGTAATCTTCTTTTTATGTGTGTTTGTTGAGATCGATGAATTGTGGGTTTATGATCCAGCTTATCTATGAATAATATTTGAATCTTCTCTGAATTATTTTATGTATGATTGAGTTATCTTTGCAAGTCTCTCCGAATTATCTGTTTGGTTTGGCCAACTAGATTTGTAGTTCTTGCAATGGGAGAAGTGCATGGCTTTGGTTCAATCTTGCGGTGTCCTTACCCAGTGACAGAAAGGGCTGCAAGGCACGTATTGTATTGTTGCCATCGAGGATAACAAGATGGGGTATTTATCATATTGCATGAATTTATTCCTCTACATCATGTCATCTTGCTTAAGGCGTTATTCTGTTTTTAACTTAATACTCTAGATGCATGCTGGATAGCGGTCGATGAGTGGACTAATAGTAGTAGATGCAGGCAGGAGTCGGTCTACTTGTCTCGGACGTGATGCCTATATACATGATCATACCTAGATACTCTCATAACTATGCTCAATTCTGTCAATTGCTCAACAGTAATTCGTTCACCCCCCGTAAAATACTTATGCTCTTGAGAGAAGCCACTAGTGAAATCTATGGCCCCTGGGTCTATTTTCATCATATTAATCTTCCTACGTTTTATTATTGCTTTGCTTTTTTACTTTGCCTTTTATTTTGCTTGCATCTTTATACCAAAAATACCAAAAATATTATCTATCATCTCTATTAGATCTCACTCTCGTAAGTGACCGTGAAGGGATTGACAACCCCTATTCGCGTCGGTTGCGAGGAGTTATTTGCTTGTGTAGGTACGAGGGACTTGCGCATGGCCTCCTACTGGATTGATACCTTGGTTCTCAAAAACTGAGGGAAATACTTACGCTACTCGGCTGCATCATCCTCTCCTCTTCGGGGAAAACCAACGCAAGCTCAAGACGTAGCAAGAAGGATTTCTGGCGCCGTTTTCGGGGAGTCTACGCAAAAGTCAACATACCAAGTACCCATCACAATCCCTTATCTCTCGCATTACATTATTTGCCATTTACCTCTCGTTTTCCTCTCCCCACTTCACCCTTGCCATTTTATTCGCCCTCTCTTTTCCGTTTGCCTTCCCGTTGCCATGGCCGAGTCAAAAAGAACTAAGGGTCCTTTCCAGGGTTCTAGTACCTTGGGTAACCCCTCTATCCTCTCTAAGCTCATAAATAATGATGCTACGGAAAGACCCACTGGGGTTACCAATGAGATCTTAAATAATTTTGATGAAGATGACTCTGGAATTTTTCGTTATTTACTTGATGAGTCTTTAAAAGATGCTTGGGATAGGTTATTAAGGATTCGGGCTAGCTATGTACCACAATATCAAATTGAGGTTTACCTAAAAAGTTTCTATGTTGGATTGCCTGTTTCTTTCAAACAAGTTCTAGATTCTATTTTTGAAGAAGGTTTTCTTGAAGGGGATGCTATAGATACCTATGAAAGAATGAAAACTATATTTGGGCACCCCATGAATGATAAGGTTGAGTCTACCACCCTTTTATGCTTCTATCGAAACGAAATTATTAAAGAGATGAAATCTAGTATAGATGCAAATTTCCGTAATGTGCTTAATATCACTTACTCCATTAATGGCAATGTGCTTTCCCAAAATAGAAGGATGAATGCCATAGAAAGGAAAATTGCTCTTTTCTCTCTGAGTACCAAAGATGGCAATACCTAGATCTATCCTTGCTTTTATGCCTAGCTAGGGGCGTTAAACGATAGCGCTTGTTGGGAGGCAACCCAATTTTATTTTTAGTTTTTAGTTTTTGTTTCTGTTTAGGAATAAATAATCCATCTAACTTCTGTTTAGATGTGGTTTTATGTTTTAATTAGTGTTTGTGCCAAGTTAAACCTATAGGATCTTCTTGGATAATAGTTATTTGATCTTGCTGTAATTTCTAGAAACTTTCGGTTTACGAAAACAATTGTTAAAAACCACCAGAACGTGATACAATAGTGATTCCAATTTATTCTGAGCAATAAGCAAATTTCCTAGGTCTTCCTATTTTGGCTGAATTTTTGGAGTTCCACAAGTTTGCGTTAGTTACAGATTACTACAGACTGTTCTGTTTTTGACAGATTCTGTTTTTCGTGTGTTGTTTGCTTATTTTGATGAATCTATGGCTAGTAAAATAGTTTATAATCCATAGAGAAGTTGGAATACAGTAGGTTTACACCAACATAAATAAATAATGAGTTCATTACAGTACCTTGAAGTGGTCTTTTGTTTTCTTTCGCTAGCGGAGCTTACGAGATTTCTGTTGAGTTTTGTGTTGTGAAGTTTTCAAGTTTTGGGTGAAATCTTTTGATGGATTATGGAACAAGGAGTGGCAAGAGCCTAAGCTTGGGGATGCCCATGGCACCCCCAAGATAATCCAAGGACACCAAAAAGTCAAAGCTTGGGGATGCCCCGGAAGGCATCCCCTCTTTCGTCCACTTCCATCGGTAACTTTACTTGGAGCTATATTTTTATTCACCACATGATATGTGTTTTGCTTGGAGCGTCTTGTATTATTTGCGTCTTTGCTTGTTAGTTTACCACAATCATCCTTACTGTACACACCTTTTGAGAGAGCCATACATGAATTGGAATTTATTAGAATACTCTATGTGCTTCACTTATATCTTTTGAGCTTTATAGTTTTACTCTATGTGCTTCACTTATATCTTTTGAGCTTTATAGTTTTTCTCTATGTGATTCACTTATATCTTTTGAGCTTTATAGTTTTGCTCTAGTACTTCACTTATATCTTTTAGAGCACGGTGGTGGATTTGTTTTAAAGAAACTATTGATCTCTCATGCTTCACTTAGATTATTTTGAGAGTCTTAAATAGCATGGTAATTTGCTTAAAATAATAATATGCTTAGTATTCAAGATTTGTAGAACTTTCTTTTGAGTGCGTTGAATACTAAGAAAAGTTTGATGCTTGATAATTGTTTTGAGATATGGAGGTGAAAATATCAAAGTCGTGCTAGTTGAGTAGTTGTGAATTTGAGAAATACTTGTGTTGAAGTTTGCAAGTCCTGTAGCATGCATGTATGGTAAACGTTTTGTAACAAATTTGAAACATGAGGTGTTATTTGATTGTCCTCCTTGTGAGTGGCGGTCGGGGACGAGCGATGGTCTTTTCCTACCAATCTATCCCCCTAGGAGCATGCGCGTAGTGCTTTGGTTTTTGATAGCTTGTAGATTTTTGCAATAAGTATGTGAGTTCTTTATGACTAATGTCGAGTCCATGGATTATACGCACTCTCACCCTTCCATCATTGCTAGCCTCTTCGGTACCATGCATTGCCCTTTCTCACATTGAGAGTTGGTGCAAACTTCGCCGGTGCATCCAAACCCCGTGATATGATACGCTCTTTCACACATAAACCTCATTATATCTTCCTCAAAACAGCCACCATACCTACCTATTATGGCATTTCCATAGCCATTCCGAGATATATTGCCATGCAACCTTCCACCATATCATTCTTCATGACACATTCATCATTGTCATATTGCTTAGCATGATCATGTAGTTGGCATAGTATTTGTGGCAAAGCCACCGTTCATAATTCTTTCATACATGTCACTCTTGATTCATTGCATATCCCGGTACACCACGGGAGGCGTTCATATAGAGTCATACTTTGTTCTAGTATCGAGTTGTAATCATTGAGTTGTAAATAAATAGAAGTGTGATGATCATCATTATTATAACATTGTCCCATGTGAGGTCAAATAAAAAAGAAAGAGGCCAAAGAGCCCAAAAAAAAGAGGCCAAAGAGCCCACCAAAAAAATGAGAGAAAAAGAGAGAAGGGACAATGTTACTATCCTTTTCCACACTTGTGCTTCAAAGTAGCACCATGTTTTCATATAGAGAGTTTCATATTTTGTCACTTTCATATACTAGTGGGAATTTTTCATTATAGAACTTGGCTTGTATATTCCAACGATGGGCTTCCTAAAATGCCCTAGGTCTTTGTGAGCAAGCAAGTTGGATGCACACCCACTTAGTTTCTTTTGTTGAGCTTTCATACATTTATAGCTCTAGTGCATCCGTTGCATGGCAATCCCTACTCCTTGCATTAACATCAATTGACGGGCATCTCCATAGCCCGTTGATTAGCCTCGTCGATGTGAGACCTTCTCCTTTTTTGTCTTCTCCACATAACCCCCATCATTATTCTATTCCACCCATAGTGCTATGTCCATGGCTCGCGCTCATATATTGCATGAAAGTTTATAGGTTTGAGATTACTAAAGTATGAAACAATTGCTTGGCTTGTCATCAGGGTTGTGCATGATAAGAGCATTCTTGTGTGACGAAAATGGAGCATGACTAAACTATATGATTTTGTAGGGATGAACTTTCTTTGGCCATGTTATTTTGAGAAGACATAATTGCTTAGTTAGTATGCTTGAAGTATTATTATTTTTATGTCAATATGAACTTTTGTCTTGAATCTTTTGGATCTGAATATTCATACCACAATTAAGAAGAGTTACATTGAAATTATGCCAAGTAGCACTCCACATCAAAAATTCATTTTTTATCATTTACCTACTCGAGGACGAGCAGGAATTAAGCTTGGGGATGCCTGATACGTCTCCAAGGTATCTATAATTTTTGATTGCTCCATGCTATAGTATCTATTGTTTTGGACTATATTGGGCTTTATTTTCCACTTTTATATTATTGTTGGGACTAACCTATTAACCGGAGGCCCAGCCCAGAATTGCTGTTTTTTTGCCTATTTTAGTATTTTGAAGAAACGGAATATCAAACGGAGTCCAAACAGAATGAAACCTTCGGGGACGTGACTTTCTCATCAGATAAGATCTAGGAGACTTGGACCCTCGGCCAAGAAAGGAGGGAGGCGGCCACGAGGGTGGAGGGCACCCTCCTACGGCGCGCCCCCTGCCTTATGGGCCCCCTGAAGCTCCACCAACGTACTCCTTCCTCCTATATATACCTACGTACCCCCAACAGATCAGATATGGAGCCAAAAACCTAATTCCACCGCCGCAACTTCCTGTATCCACGAGATCCCATCTTGGGGCCTGTTCCGGAGCTCCGCCGGAAGGGGAATCCACCATGGAGGGATTCTACATCATCATCATAGCCTCTCTGATGAAGTGTTAGTAGTTTACTTCAGACCTTCGGGTCCATAGTTAGTAGCTAGAAGGCTTCTTCTCTCTTTTTGGATCTCAATACAATGTTCTCCCCCTCTCTCGTGGAGATCTATTCGATGTAATCTTCTTTTTGCGGTGTGTTTGTTGAGATTGATGAATTGTGGGTTTATGATCAAGATTATCTATGAGCAATATTTGAATCTTATCTGAATTCTTTTATGTATGATTGAGTTATCTTTGCAAGTCTCTTCGAATTATCCATTTGGTTTGGCCAACTAGATTGGTAGTTCTTGCAATGGGAGAAGTGCTTAGCTTTGGGTTCAATCTTGCGGTGTCATTTCCCAGTGACAGTAGGGGCAGCTAGGCGCGTATTGTATTGTTTCCATCGAGGATAACAAGATGGGGTATTTATCATATTGCATGAATTTATTCCTCTACATCATGTCATCTTGCTTAAGGCGTTACTCTATTTTCATTAACTTAATACTCTAGATGCATGCTGGATAGTGGTCGATGAGTGGATTAATAGTAGTAGATGCAGGCAGGAGTCGGTCTACTTGTCTCGGACGTGATGCCTATATACATGATCATACCTAGATACTCTCATAACTATGCTCAATTCTGTCAATTGCTCAACAGTAATTCATTCACCCCCCGTAAAATACTTATGCTCTTGAGAGAAGCCACTAGTGAAATCTATGGCCCCCGGGTCTATTTTCATCATATTAATCTTCCTATGCTTTATTATTGCTTTGCTTTTTTACTTTGCCTTTTATTTTGCTTTGCATCTTTATACCAAAAATACCAAAAATATTATCTATCATCTCTATTAGATCTCACTATCGTAAGTGACCGTGAAGTGATTGACAACCCCTATTCGCGTTGGTTGCGAGGAGTTATTTGCTTGTGTAGGTACGAGGGACTTGCGCGTGGCCTCCTACTGGATTGATACCTTGGTTCTCAAAAACTGAGGGAAATACTTACGCTACTCTACTGCATCATCCTCTCCTCTTCGGGGAAAACCAACGCAAGCTCAAGACGTAGCATCCTGCACGTCGACGTCACCGGAATCCTTGCTGCTTGTCACCTCCATTTCCACCTCGACGGTGTCGGTCGTGCCTTTGGGCTCCCCCGGCGGGCCATTCGCCCACAGCTTGGCCACGTAGTGCGGCTGTGGGGACACCCCCGCTCTGACGCAGACGACCGACACGGCGATAGGCGCGCCGATGTCGAGCACGCCGCCAACCAAGAAAAACGCGCGACCGTCCTCCTCCGCGAACAGCAAGAGCCGTGGCTCCTACAGTGGCACTTTCAGCTGGAGCACCTTGCCGTACTGGATCCTGTGCACGGGCATGGGATGCGCGATGCTGATGTGGTGGTAGAGCGCTGGCGGCGGGCCTTCGTAGCCGCAGACGGGCACAGGGCATTTGCAGGGCGCGAGCGGACACACGCTATGGTGATCGGCGAGCTTGTGGTAAGTGACGTAGAGCCCACAGCCTTCGTGCGGGCACTTCGCCCTCACTGACGAAAGGACGGAGTCCACCGCCGTGTTCCGCACGTTGAAACCACCGCCGCGCTCACACTTCTGGCACTGCTGCTGGTTTCCGGGGCACTCGACGCGGCAGTCCACGCAGGCCAGGTGCCCTCCCTTGCACTGTAGAAATCAATCGAACAACACATCAATCAAGAAACCTGCACCTTGCTCAATAAGCCAAACGAATGAGGTGTATTCGAACCTCATACACTGGAGGCGTCAAGGGACAGAGGCACAAGGGGTAGTGGAGCACAGTGAGGTCCATCGAGAACTTAGAGAGCTCCATCGTCGGGTCCTGTTCGGTCTACATGATCTCGCCCTCCTCGTGCACAACCATCTCTCGACTTGGGCCGGGGCATTACAAAGCTTTACCGTCACATATTTTATACTACTTCAAGGTGCATTAAATGAACACATGCAAGTATCAAAAGGAGAGTCACGGCATGCATGCATGCGTTGTAATTAATGCATCGATAAATGCAAATTATTGAAATATATCAAGTGCAGTGCTTTGACGTGTCGCGTCAACTCGTACATCAACGAGAAGTTTGATTATCCTCTCCCTCGCGGACTTAACTGCACCTGCCTTTGGCTGTATGACAGGTTGGTGATAACCCACAAGTATAGGGGATCGCAACAGCTTTCGAGGGTAGAGTATTCAACCCAAATTTGTTGATTCGACACAAGGGGAGCCAAAGAATATTCTCAAGTATTAGCAGCTGAGTTGTCAATTCAACCACACCTGGAAACTTAGTATCTGCAGCAAAGTGTTTAGTAGCGAAGTAATATGATAGTGGTGGTAACGGTAACAAAAGTAAAGACATCAAAAGTAATGTTTTTGGTATTTTGTAGTGATTGTAACAGTAGCAACGGAAAAGTAAATAAGCGAGAACCAGATATGGAAAGCTCGAGGCACCGGATCGTGATGGATAATTATGCGGATGTGGTTCGTCATGTAACATCATAACATAGGGTGACACAGAACTAGCTCCAATTCATCAATGTAATGTAGGCATGTATTCGAATATAGTCATACGTGCTTATGGAAAAGAACTTGCATGACATCTTTTGTCCTACCCTCCCGTGGCAGCGGGTCCTATTGGAAACTAAGGGATATTAAGGCCTCCTTTTAATAGAGAACCGGAACAAAGCATTAGCACATAGTGAATACATGAACTCCTCAAACTATGGTCATCACCGAGAATTATCCCGATTATTGTCACTTCGGGGTTGTCGGATCATAACACATAATAGGTGACTGTAGACTTGCAAGATAGGATCAAGAACTCACATATATTCATGAAAACATAATAGGTTCAGATCTGAATTCATGGCACTCGGGCCCTAGTGACAAGCATTAAGCATAGTCATAGCAACATCAATCTCAGAACATGGTGGATACTAGGGATCAAACCCTAACAAAACTAACTCGATTACATGATAAATCTCATCCAACCCATCACCGTCCAGCAAGCCTACGATGGAATTACTCACGCACGGCGGTGAGCATCATGAAATTGGTGATGGAGGATGGTTGATGATGACGACGGCGACGAATCTCCCTCTCCGGAGCCCCGAACGGACTCCAGATCAGCCCTCCCGAGAGATATTAGGGCTTGGCGGCGGCTCCGTATCTTAAAACGCGATGATTTCTTCTCTCTGATTTTTTTCTCCCCGAAAGCCAATATATAGAGTTGGAGTTGGCATCGGAAGGTGTCCAGGGGGCCCACGAGGTAGGGGGCGCGCCCAGGAGGGGGGGGGGCACCCTCGTGGACAGGGTGTGGGCCCCCTGGTCTTCATCTTTGGCGAGGATTTTTTATTATTTATTCTAAGATATTCCGTGGAGTTTCAGGTCATTCCGAGAACTTTTGTTTTCTGCACATAAAACAACATCATGGCAATTCTGCTGAAAACAGTGTCAGTCCGGGTTAGTTCCATTCAAATCATACAAGTTAGAGTCCAAAACATGGGCAAAAGTGTTTGGAAAAGTAGATACAACGGAGACGTATCAACTCCCCCAAGCTTAAACCCTTGCTTGTCCTCAAGCAATTCAGTTGACAAACTGAAAGAGAAAAAGAAAAACTTTTACAAACTCTGTTTGCTCTTGTTGTTGTACCTATGTCAAGCTAACATTCAGGTTTTCAGCAAAGATCATAACTAACCATATTTGCAATAACTCCTAGGTCTCATGTTTACTCATATCAATAATATAATCAGCTAGCAAGCCATAATAATAAATCTCGAATGACAACACTTTCTCAAAATAATCATAATATGATATAACAAGATGGTATCTCGCTAGCCCTTTCTGAGACCGTAAAACATAAATGCAGAGCACCTTCAAAGATCAAGGACTGACTAGACATTGTAATTCATGGTAAAAGAGATCCAATCATAGTCATACCCGATATATATTAACAGTAATGAATGCAAATGACAGATGTGCTCTCCAGCTAGTGCTTTTAATAAGAAGGTGATGACTCAACATAAAAGTAAATAGATAGGGCCTTCGCAGAGGGAAGCAGGGATTTGTAGAGGTGCCAGAGCTCAGTTTTGAAATAGAGATAAATTATATTTTGAGCGGCATACTTTCATTGTCAACATAACAACTAAGAGATGACGATATCTTCCATGCTAAACAAATTATAGGCAGTTCCGAAACAGAATGGTAAAGTTTATACTCCCCCTCCTCCACAAGCATCAATCCATGGCTTGCTCGAAACAACGAGTGCCTCCAACATTCAACGGGTCCCGGGGGGAGTTTTTTTTGCAATTATTTTGATTTAGTTTGCATAAAGCATGGGACTGGGCATCCCGGTGACCAGCCATTTTCTCGTGAGTGAGGAGCGGAGTCTACTCCTCTTGAGAATAACCCGCCTAACACGGAAGATAAGGGCAGCCCTAGTTGATATATGAGCTATTCGAGCATGCAAAACAGAATGTTTATTTGAAGGTTTAGAGTTTGGCACATACAAATTTACTTGGAACGGCAGGTAGATAGCGCATATAGGAAGGTATGGTGGACTCATCTGGAATAACTTTGGGGTTTAAGGGATTGGATGCACAAGCAGTATTCCCGCTTAGTACAAGTGAAGGCTAGCAAAAGACTAGGAAGCGACCAACTAGAGAGCGACAACAGTCATGAACATGCACTAAAATTAATAAACATTGGATGCAAGCATGAGTAGGATATAATCCACCATGAACATAAATATCGTGAAGGCTATGTTGATTTGTTTCAACTACATGTGTGAACATGTGCCAAGTCAAGACACTTAAATCATTCAAAGGAGGATACCACCCCATCATACCACATCATAACCATCTTAATAGCATGTTGGCACGCAAGGTAAGCCATTATAACTCAACTATGATCTCTAATTGTCATTGCAAACATGTTTATTCATAATAAGCTGAATCAAGAACGATGGACTCATCATATTTACAAAAACAAGAGAGGTCAAGTTCATACCAGCTTTTCCCATCTCAGTCAGTCCATCATATATCATCATAATTGCCTTTCACTTGCACGACCGAACGATGTGAATAATAATAATAGTGCACGTGCATTGGACTAAGCTGGAATCTGCGAGCATTCAATAAACAGGAGAAGACAAGGCAATATGGGCTCTTGGTTAAATCAACAATGATGCATACAAGAGCCACTTCAACAATTTAATCATGGTCTTCTCCTACTGACCCCCAAAGAAAAGAAAAGAAATAAAAACTATTTACACGGGAAAGCTCCCAACAAGCAAAAGAACAACGGGAAATATTTTTGGGTTTTCTTTTTAATTATTACTACTACAGCAGGAAAAATAAACTACTACTAATTTTTTTGGTTTTTCTTAAGGTTTATTAAACACACAAGAATAAAACGGGAAAAAGAAAATAAACTAGCATGGATATTATAGTGAAAGAGTATGAGCACCGACATCTAGCAATGAGCGTGTGTGAACATAAATGTAATGTCGGTGAGAAATACGTACTCCCCCAAGCTTAGGCTTTTGGCCTAAGTTGGCCTATTGCCAGGGATAGCCTGACGGATACCCGTAGGTGTAACTGGGGTCATACTGTGATGAAGAATAGTTGGGATCATACTGTGATGAAGAGGACTCTGACTGCCACTGGCTGGCAACTGCCTCCGGATCCCAAGAATAAACAGACTGTTGTGGAGGCTCATCTCGTGGTTCCGGTTCCGGGGCTGGTGCAGGATTCCGATAGGCTTGAACGGCTGCCGACGGAACGATGTGAGGACCTGCACACAAGTTAAATAAAGAGGGAGCATGCAAAGTAATAGTCTCAGGGTGATGTTTATCAAAGTACAATTTATATTTAAGCTCCCCATCCTTGCCCTTAACAAGAAAGTCATGCGCTAGCATACTCTTATAATCTAAATAAGCACGGGGCAACGATGTTTCTTCTTTCTCCAAATGCCTAATAGGTATGCTAAAGTATTCAGCTAGGCGTGAAGCATAAATGCCTCCAAAGATGGGGCCCTTAGTATGGTTCAGACTTAACCGTCTAGCAACAATTCCACCCATACTAACAGAGTTATTGCGGTATAAACCATGGAACAAAATGATAATATCAGCAACACTAAGGTTTCCACAGTTCCCGCAACCAATCAAGCAACGACTAGCAAATAAGGCAAAGTAGCGTAAAACAGGAAAATGTATGCTAGTAATTCTTGCATCAGAAACCTTCCTGGTTTCTCCCACAGTGATAGTGTTAATAAAAGCTTCTACTTCGTTACAGTGTGGTTCATCCAAGGTACCCTCAAAGGGTATTTTGCAAACCTTGCAAAATTCAGCTAATGGCATCTCCTTAACAACGTCATATAAATGAAACTCTACTGATGGAGGTGATTTCTTAGGGAAAAAGTAGAAGTTTTGCACAAAAGTATTTGTGAGTAAGAGATACTGATGTCGTTGGTCGCGGAGGAAGTTGGTGAGGCCGACGTTCTCAATAAATAGATAGAAATCCTCATAAATCCCGGCTCTCCTCAAGAAGTCATCCGAAGGCCATTCACACGGCCGGACCTCCGCGGTACGAGGCAAATTATATTTGGGCTTCTGCTCTTCTTCCTTTTGTTTTTCCTTCGAGCTTCGGGTCGACGAGCCCCTCAAAAGTCTCTTCATTATTTTCTGAAATAATCTGAAATTTTTAGTAACTTCAAACAAAAGTGAACCAACTTCAATAAAATTGATAGCAACTACTCCTACAAGTGCCTAGAGCCTATATCAAGCATTAGAACTACTTGGAACCATATAAATTTGACATGCAAGCTCAAGAACATGGTCACCTATGCAGCACAAATTTGCAATGAATAAAGCACTAGAACAAAAACTAATTGGACCAATGGAGGAGTCACATACCATGGAACAATCTCCCTAGGCAGTTTTGCGAGAGGTGCTTTGAGCAAGGAGATCGAAAATCACAGCAAAAGTGGCTGGAACTTGTGCTTGAGTTGGTTTTTCGGGTTTGTGTGAGGCAGAGGAAGAAGATGGGTGCAGGGATAAGTGGAGGAGGGCCAACATGGGCCCACGAGGCAGGGGGCGCGCCCTCCACCCTCGTGGCCAGGTGGCAGCTCCCCCCGCGGTGATTTTTGCACAGTAAATCCTCAAATATTCCCGAAAAAATCATATTAAATTGGCATGGCATTCTGAGGACTTTTATTTTTAGGATATTTTTATATTGCGCGGATAAATCAGGAAACAAACAGAAAAAATATTATTTTTACTTTATTTCTACTAAATAACAGAAAGTATAAAGAGGGTACAGAAGGTTGTGCTTCTAGTTTCATCCATCTCATGCTCATCAAAAGGAATCCACTAACAAGGTTGATCAGGTCTTGTTAACAAATTCATTCCGACTAACATGGAATCGGAGAAATTTTGAATAACACTATGTTACCTCAACGGGGATATGGACATCCCCAATAATAAGTATATCATATTTCTTCTTGACAGTAGGGAGAGGAAATTCAAAACCTCCAAATATAATCGATGGAATTTTTCCAATAGAGTTGATACTTTGAACTTGAGGTTGTTTGCTCGGAAAATGTACCGTATGCTCATTACCATTAACATGAAAAGTGACATTGCCTTTGTTGCAATCAATAACAGCCCCTGCATTATTAAGGAATGGTCTTCGAAGAATAATAGACATACTATCATCCTCGGGAATATCAAGAATAAGAAAGTCCGTTAAAATAGTGACATTTGCAACCACAACAGGCACATCCTCACAAATACCGACAGGTATAGCAGTTGATTTATCAGCCATTTGCAAAGATATTTCAATAGGTGTCAACTTATTCAAGTCAAGTCTACGATATAAAGAGAGAGGCATAACACTAACACCGGCTCCAAGATCACATAAAGCAGTTTTAACATAATTTCTCTTGATGGAGCATGGTATAGTATGTACTCCTGGATCTCCAAGTTTCTTTGGTATTCCACCCTTAAAAGTATAATTAGCAAGCATGGTGGAAATTTCAGCTTCCGGTATCTTTCTCTTATTTGTAACAATATCTTTCATATATTTAGCATAAGGATTCATTTTGAGCATATCAGTCAATCGCATACGCAAAAAGATGGGTCTAATCATTTCAGCAAAGTGCTCAAAATCCTCATCATCCTTTTTCTTGGATGGTTTGGAGGAAAAGGCATGGGTTTCGAACCCATGGTTCCCTTTCTTTACCATGTTTCCTAGCAACGAAGTCTCTTTTATCATAACGTTGATTCTTTGATTGTGGGTTATCAAGATCAACAGCAGGTTCAACTTCTACATCATTATCATTACTAGGTTGAGCATCATCATGAACATCATCATTAACATTTTCACTAGGTTCATGTTCATTACCAGATTGTGGTTCAGCATCAGACATAGAGATATCATTTGGATTCTCAGGTGGTTCAGCAATAGGTTCACTAGAAGTTTGCAAAGTCCTATCATTTTTCTTTTTCTTCCTTTTAGAAGAACTAGGTACATCAATACTATTTCTCTGAGAATCTTGCTCGATTCTCTTAGGGTGGCCTTCAGGATACAAAGGTTCCTGAGTCACTCTACCAGTTCTAGTAGCCACTCTAACAGCATAATCAATTTTCTTACTATTCATTTCATCAAGCACTTCTTTTTGAGCTTTAAGTACTTGTTCTACTTGAGTGGTAACCATAGAAGCATGTTTGCTAACAAGTTTAAGTTCACCTCTAATATTAGCAATATAATCACCCAAGTGTTTAATCATATCGGAATCATATTTCAACTGTCTACCAAAATAGGCATTAAAATTATCTTGTTTGAAATAAAATTATCAAACTCACCCAAGCATTGTCTAGCAGACTTATAGTGAGGAATATCACCTTCATCAAATCTATAGAGAGAATTTACCTTTACTACCTGTGTCGGGCTATCGGGATCAGGAGGTTCTTCAATAAGTAATGGATCAATATCATAAGTTTCTTCGACAGGCGGTAGATTAAGACCATGTATTTCTTCAATAGGAGGTAAATTCTTAACATCTTCAGCTTTAATACCTTTTTCTTTCATAGATTTCTTTGCCTCTTGCATATCTTCAGGACTGAGAAATAGAACACCTCTCTTCTTTGGAGTTGGTTTAGGAATAGGCTCAGTAATTGGCTCAGGAGCTAGCTCAGGAGGTGCGCATTTATTTTCATTTGTCAACATATTATTCAATAGAATTTCAGCTTCATCCGGTGTTCTTTCCCTGAAAAGAGAACCAGCACAACTATCCAGGTAATCTCTGGAAGCATCAGTTAGTCCATTATAAAAGATATCAAGTATTTCAGGTTTCTTAAGCGGATGATCAGGCAAAGCATTAAGTAACTTGAGAAGCCTCCCCCAAGCTTGTGGGAGACTCTCTTCTTTAATTTGCAAGAAGTTGTATATTTCTCTCAAAGCAGCTTGCTTCTTATGAGCAGGGAAATACTTAGCAGAGAAGTAATAAATCATATCCCGGGGACTAGGCACACAACCAGGATCAAGAGAATTAAACCCTATCTTAGAATCACCCTTTAATGAGAACGGAAATATTTTGAGTATATAAAAGTAGCACGATCTCTCATCATTAGTAAACAGGGCAGCTATATCATTTAACTTAGTAAGATGTGCCACAATAGTTTCAGATTCATAGCCATAAAAAGGATCAGATTCAACCAAAGTAATTATATCTGGATCAACAGAAAATTCATAATCCTTATTAGGAACACAGATAGGTGAAGTTGCAAAAGCAGGATCGGGTTTCATTCTGTCTCTAAGAGATTCTTTGGTCCATTTAACTAATAACCTTTTGAGCTCATATCTATCTTTGCAAGAAAAAATAGCTGCAGAAGATTCCATATCAAAAACATAACCCTCAGGAATAACATGCATATTTTCATCATTACTTTCATCATCGTATTCAGATTCAATAATTTCTTTCTCTCCAGCCCTAGCAATTTGTTCATCTAGAAATTGACCAAGGGGCACAGTAGTATCAAGCATAGAAGTAGTTTCATCATAAGTATCATGCATAGCAGAAGTGGCATCATCAATAACATGCGACATATCGGAACGAATAGCAGAAGCAGGTTTAGGTGTCGCTAGCTTACTCATAATAGAAGGTGAATCAAGTGCAGAGCTAGATGGCAGTTCCTTACCTCCCCTCGTAGTTGAGGGATAAAATGTTGTCTTAGCGTCTTTCAAGTTCTTCATAGTGTCCAGCAGATATAAATCCCAAGTGACTCAAAGAATAGAGCTATGCTCCCCGGCAACGGCGCCAGAAATTAGTCTTGATAACCCACAAGTATAGGGGATCGCAACAGCTTTCGAGGGTAGAGTATTCAACCCAAATTTGTTGATTCGACACAAGGGGAGCCAAAGAATATTCTCAAGTATTAGCAGCTAAGTTGTCAATTCAACCACACCTGGAAACTTAGTATCTGCAGCAAAGTGTTTAGTAGCGAAGTAATATGATAGTGGTGGTAACGGTAACAAAAATAAAGACAGCAAAAGTAATGTTTTTGGTATTTTGTAGTGATTGTAACAGTAGCAACGGAAAAGTAAATAAGCGAGAACCAGTATATGGAAAGCTCGTAGGCACCGGATCGTGATGGATAATTATGCGGATGCGGTTCGTCATGTAACATCATAACATAGGGTGACACAGTAACTAGCTCCAATTCATCAATGTAATGTAGGCATGTATTCGAATATAGTCATACGTGCTTATGGAAAAGAACTTGCATGACATCTTTTGTCCTACCCTCCCGTGGCAGCGGGGTCCTATTGGAAACTAAGGGATATTAAGGCCTCCTTTTAATAGAGAACCGGAACAAAGCATTAGCACATAGTGAATACATGAACTCCTCAAACTATGGTCATCACCGAGAAGTATCCCGATTATTGTCTGTTCAGGGTTGTCGGATCATAACACATAATAGGTGACTGTAGACTTGCAAGATAGGATCAGGAACTCACATATATTCATGAAAACATAATAGGTTCAGATCTGAATTCATGGCACTCGGGCCCTAGTGACAAGCATTAAGCATAGCAAAGTCATAGCACCATCAATCTCAGAACATGGTGGATACTAGGGATGAAACCCTAACAAAACTAACTCGATTACATGATAAATCTCATCCAACCCATCACCGTCCAGCAAGCCTATGATGGAATTACTCACGCACGGCGGTGAGCATCATGAAATTGGTGATGGAGGATGGTTGATGATGACGACGGTGACGAATCCCCCTCTCCGGAGCCCCGAACGGACTCCAGATCAGCCCTCCCGTTAGAGATTAGGGCTTGGCGGCGGCTCCGTATCGTAAAACGCGATGACTTCTTCTCTCTGATTTTTTTCTCCCCGAAAGCCCATATATAGAGTTGGAGTTGGCGTCGGAAGGTGTCCAGGGGGCCCACGAGGTAGGGGGGCGCCCAGGAGGGGGGGCGCCCCCCACCCTCGTGGACAGGGTGTGCGCCCCCTGGTCTTCATCTTTGGCGAAGATTTTTTTTTATTTATCTAAGATATTCCGTGGAGTTTCAGGTCATTCCGAGAACTTTTGTTTTCTGCACATAAAGCAACATCATGACAATTCTGCTGAAAACAGTGTCAGTCCGGGTTAGTTCCATTCAAATCATACAAGTTCGAGTCCAAAACAAGGGCAAAAGTGTTTGGAAAAGTAGATACGACGGAGACGTATCAGTTGGCCACACACCTGTCAGGCCCACCTATCATACACGCAAAGGCAGGAGCGTCCCTCCCACGCCCATGAGCGTGGTGGCTGGCAAGACTAGGAGAAGCTTGGAGAAGCTTTCTCTACACGCCCTCCCGCACGCGGTGGACATGCAACAGTTCAATCGGTGTTAGATGGCCAGAAGCGTACTGTAGTACTCCTCCAGTGCAGTAGTACTCCATCATTGTTCGACTTCCTGAAGAGGCGAAGAGCCAAGCGCAGCCCGGACGCTCGTGTGGCAGTTTCATGTGTCGAGTAGTCTAGGATAGCGTGTACCGTGCCTGTAAGCTTAAAATCGTTCGGGTCGGCTCCATGCTATGTGGCCGTCTCGAAGTTTTAAAAAATATATTAAAATAGTCTTCTGGCCCTACCTGTCACCCTGGTGATTGTAGTTTGCACGCTCATCTGGTCAAGACGGGAATATATATTTTAATTTGTTTTTTTCGAAAAGGGGGGACGCCCCGGTCTCTGCATCGGAACGATGCATACAACCAAATATATTTTAATTTGTGGTGGGTAAATGTTAGAGGTTGCAGCAAGTATATTGTACACTGCGGGTCTTTCAGCCAAGTTTAGAGGCAAGAATGTGGGGCCAGTGCTATGATGTGTCGCGTCAACTCGTGCAACGAGGAGAAGCTTGATTTTACTACACGCCTTCTCCCTCGCCCATGTGCGCGGTTGCTCGCAAACGAGGACAGGCTTTTGCTTAGTAGTACTTCTACAACAAGCTATCCGTCCCGCTTGCGGTGGATGGACATGCAGCAGTGGATTCGACACTGTAGAAGCAGTAGTAGTAACATCATTGTTCGTCTTCTCGAAGAGGCGAAGAGCCAAGCGCAAACCGAACGTTGCAGTTGCAAACATTGGAGCACGCATATACCCAGGCTCTTGCATGAGACAAAATTGCTGTCAGACCACTATTGTACTAGTACGTACAACTACATGCTAGTATAGCCCTGTAAACCAGAAAGGAGTATTTGCCCTTCTAGAGACTTCAACAAGTGACTAGACTACACCGAGACGGAGTACATATGGAGCAAAATGAGTGAATCTGCACCGTAAATAAATACGTACTAGTTCTATCGTTTTCCTCTCCGAGGTGCACAATATTGAGTATACTGACTTGTCTCTTTTTGACACGCATTTATGTTTTTTTACACAGTACAGACGCAAGCACTCATATACACGTGCATACACTCGCCCCTATGAACGCTCACACGCACGGCACTATCATCTTGAAATTTACGAAGTCACCATAGGCACCTCGTCGTCGACGGGTCCATAGGTGCTTGAATGCCAAGGAGGGAGAGGGTAGCGGTTCCCGAGACGTTGAACGGTCAATGATGCATCCTCAATTACATGCAGAGATAATTAACTGGAGAAGCAGAATAGAGCCAACACGATGTGAATGCAACAGAGTTTGGACTCTCATGTAATAAAGGCGCCCCACCACTCCAATCCATCTACTCCCAAGTCTCTGCGCAACACTGCTCACTCCAATCCAAGACCAAGTGACCAGAAGCCGCAAGCACCTATGGAGGCGATGGACACGAGCGGTAGTCGGCTGTGCCAAATCATCCAAGGCGCCGGCCTGCGGCCCTGCACCGCGCAGTGCTTCCTTACGGTGCTGGCGACCGCACGCATCGTAGCCCTCGCCGACGCCGGCTTCGCCTCTCGCATGGACGACATGATGGTCAACTCCATCCGCAAGTTCACCACCGTCAAGAAGCGCGCGGACGACCTTGCCGTACTGCTCCAGCCCGCACGCCCAGGCTCCTCATGCCTGCCACCCTCATCGGCCTCCATGGTGACGAACTCTTTCAAGCCCTGGTGGCCCTGCAGGTGCCGGAGGTCGTGATGAAGAATGTGCACCTCGAGGACGCGCTCGCCGCGCAACGCCTCGCCATGCAAGAAACCGTCGACCTGCACATTCACGTCTACGAGGAAATCGTCTACATAGGCCACTGGAAGGCAAGCGAGGACAGAAAGACGTTGGCCTTCTTCCAGCGGCTGGAATCTTTGGACGCCATTGTTCATAAGCACGTCGACCTGGCCATGAAAGCCGCTGCTACTTAGGCGCCGTTCCCTGGGCCGGCGCCCTGAGTCGAGGAGGTGGACGTCGTTGATGGATGCATCTCTTCTTCTTGCCCCCTGTAACCAGCACTGCATCGCCTCGTGGCCTTAATGTTTTATTAGTATATAGTACTCCCTACATTCCCAAATATAAGTCTTTCTGAAGATTCCAGCAAGTGACTACTACATACGGAGCAAAATGAGTCAATCTACACTCTAAACTATGTCTACATACATCTGTATGTTGTATTCCATTTGAAATAGTATCTAAAAAGGCTAATATTTATGAACGGAGGGAGTATATGGCATTTTTATTCCAGTCGTAATGTTTTCACTATAAGGTGGGGCATAGATTGAGCAAAACCACCCACCCAAGGCCGTCGGCCAGTTTAGAATTAGAAGAGAGAAAGGAGGAGGAGAGCTAGCTGTAGTAGCCGGACGCTATTGTCGATGGGACCCGTGTTTATAGAATAGAGTATCTTGAGCACTCGTGCCTCTTTTTTAGGGAAAAATTAGTCGTATGTCTAGTACCACTAGTTGGGTGCGTGCGGCCTATAGCTGTCATCACTTTAGGTCTCCTTTTCGAACCGCGGCTACGCTTCACAGTATATATTTTTTCACGCATTTATCCTCCTATCTGTACTCCTAGGCTATTTCCACGTGCTCCCATTCGCCGACATGTGGGACATAGAGCATCTGGGTCGTAGTGCATGCACGACTCGGAGCATATATCGGGGTACTTTACATTTCAGACCTCATGAATTACACGCAAACCCCCCGCAGAAGAATAAATGAATGAATGAATTACTACATGAAACCGGATTATTTTCGTGGAAACCGGAGCACGTTCATTGGACATAACACATATATAAAAAATGACCGTACCTAAACCAGTCTAAGGGCCTCTTTGATTTTTCCCGCAAAAAATGGCCTCTTTGATTCGCAGGATACTGAAAACACAGAATGGGGAAAGTATGATGGCGATGAACTAAGACGAGGAAACTCTAACTCAGTTAGAGGTTAGAGTTAGATTCTTGAACTAACTCTAAACCAAAGAGGTGTATGGATGGCAGGGTTAGATTGACAATAAATGCTCTTTCTCAATCATTTGACTACTTTGGACCCTATTTCCTGCCGGATTTGGTGTGGCCGGCTCTTCTGTGGCCTCCTCCCGCTCACAATTGACATAAACGAACCATCTATACAAATCAAGCATGCAAAACATGATAATTTTTACTTTGTCCATACAAATGAGATATCCCACTTAAACATACAAGTCTTCAATCAAGCTTCACGAAATAAAGAAACACTTCATGAAACAAAGCATGAGCTAACTCATCACGGAAGTCATTCACGATAGGGAGGGAGCCCGGAGCCCCTCACGCACCGAGGGAGGAGCTCGCCATCGTCGCTCTGGAGGAAGGCTCTATAGAGCCCAAGCCCCGGGAACCCCTCCGACGCCGGCCCTTGCGAGTGGAGGTCGACACCAGCATGGGTAGCAGGGCCACTTTCCGCCGACTGGGAACTTAATCTTTGGGCCTCTAGAAATAATGCAAGCACGTAACTAAAATACCTAGAAAGGTGAACTGAATCTTTGGGCCTCTAGAAATAAATGCAAGCCTGAAACTGAAATACCTAGAAAGGTGAACTGAATCTTTGGGCCTCTAGAAATAATGCAAGCCTGAAATTGAAATACCTAGAAAGGTGAACTGAATCTTTGGGCCTCTAGAAATAATGCAAGCCTGAAACTGAAATACCTAGAAAGGTGAACTGAATCTTTGGACCTCTAGAAATAATGCAAGCCTGAAATTGAAATACCTAGAAAGGTGAACTGAATCTTTGGACCTCTATAAAGATTTATTACCTCCTCAAGCAGCATCAAACAATTCCATGCGTGCACCACAAATCTATACCAAGTTTGATCAGGATCTACTTTTCTAAATCAGAATTAGCGCTAGAGCAAGCAAGATCAATGATATGGCCGTGAGACAGAGAAGGAACGAACAAACTCACCCCTCTCGCGACCTCCCTGGTAGATGTCCCGCCGCCACGCACGACAGAGGGGGAAAACGACTGGTGAAGGGGGAGCAGGGCGACCTTCGAAGGCCGGAGGGAGAGGTTGGCCGGAGTAGGGCGGCGGAGGCCGGAAGGAGAGGGCGGCCGGAGGAGAGAGAGGGTGAGCGGCGCTTGGGCGGGCGGCCCTATGGGGAACAAAGAGGAGTCGTGCGAGAGGGGGGGGGGGCGATCTGGTGCGGGCAGGGGAGATTTTTTTAGTTCTCTTTTAGTGGGCCCGAGGATAACTAACCCAGTTAGAACCGCTCCAACGGGCTAGTTTTTTTAGCTGGGTTAGAGCAAACTAGCTCAAACTAACCCCTCTTGTTTTGATAATTTGAGGCTATTTCAACCCAAACTAGCTCTAACTCAAGGATCCAAACAAAGAGGAGTGTTACTGTACATGCTACAGTGTGGACCGTAGCACATTGATTTTTATGGCCATATCACCACATTGTTTTCTACTGCTGGTTCACTGGGCTACTGTGGTACGCACTGCTGGTTCACTGGGCTGCCGTGGTTCGCACTCCTCCGACCTTAGTAGTACGTAATATAGTACTTGTATATACCGCATCATTCTTTGCTCCTTCTTACTACTCCGACATGTGGGAGAGCCAGCATCCAGGTCGAAGATTAGAGCGCGGAATGGAAGGGGGGCATCACCCCGGTCGGAGCGCCAGTAATTCATGACTATAGTGAGTGGTCATATCACAAGTCTTTCCAGCAGTAACGTGCCGCCAAATCGCACAACCCGACCTTTCCAACAGTATATTTGAGAATCCGCCACTCGCTCACCCTCCTCGCCTCTTTGTCAAACCGCCTACCGGAAAACTGCCGCGAGTACTGATGACCCACAAGTATAGGGGATCTATCGTAGTCCTTTCAATAAGTAAGAGTGTCGAACCCAACGTGGAGCAGAAGGAAATGATAAGCGGTTTTCAGCAAGGTATTCTCTGCAAGTACTGAAACAAGTGGTAACAGATAGTTTTGTGATAGGATAATTTGTAACGAGCAACAAGTAACAAAAGTAAATAAAGTGCAGCAAGGTGGCCCAATCCTTTTTGTAGCAAAGGACAAGCCTGGACAAACTCTTATATAAGGAAAAGCGCTCCCGAGGACACATGGGAATATTTTCAAGCTAGTTTTCATCACGTTCATATGATTCGCGTTCGGTACTTTGATAATTTGGTATGTGGGTGGACCGGTGCTTGGGTGATGTTCTTACTTGAACAAGCATCCCACTTATGATTAACCTCTATTGCAAGCATTCGCAACTACAACAAAAGTATTAAGGTAAACCTAACCATAGCATGAAACATATGGATCCAAATCAGCCCTTACGAAGCAACGATAAACTAGGGTTTAAGCTTCATCACTCTAGCAACCCATCATCTACTTATTACTTCCCAATGCCTTCCTCTAGGCCCAAATAATGGTGAAGTGTTATGTAGTCGACGTTCACATAACACCACTAGAGGCTAGACAACATACATCTCATCAAAATATCGAACGAATACCAAATTCACATGACTACTAATAGCAAGACTTCTCCCATGTCCTCAGGAAAAAACGTAACTACTCACAAAGCATATTCATGCTCATAATAAGAGGGGTATTAATATGCATAAAGGATCTGAACATATGATCTTCCACCAATTAAACGAACTAGCATCAAGTAGAAGGAGTAATCAACACTACTAGCAACCTACTAATACCAATCCCGGACTTGGAGACAAGAATTGGATACAAGAGATGAACTAGGGTTTTGAGAGGAGATGGTGCTGGTGAAGATGTTGATGGAGATTGCCCTCTCCCGATGAGAGGAGCGTTGGTGATGATGATGATGATGATTTCCCCCTCCCGGAGGGAAGTGTCCCCGGCAGAACAGCTATGCCGGAGCCCTAGATTGGTTCCACCAAGGTTCCGCCTCGTGGCGGCGGAGTTTCATCCCGAAA
Source organism: Aegilops longissima (assembly GCA_021605205.1). Taxonomy (NCBI): domain Eukaryota; kingdom Viridiplantae; phylum Streptophyta; class Magnoliopsida; order Poales; family Poaceae; genus Aegilops; species Aegilops longissima. The sequence continues at coordinate 604,763,793 of CM038676.1, read as the reverse complement.
TGTTGCTTCTGGTTTTTTTCTCGACGAAAGACGTCATATAGCAGAAGATGGGCATCGGAGAGCCACCAGGGGGCCCACGAGGAAGGGGGGAGCGCCCGCCACCCTCGTTGACAGGGTGTGGGCCCCCTGGCCTTCATCTTTGGCGAGGATTTATTATTATTTATTGTAAGATATTCCGTGGAGTTTCAGGACTTTTGGAGTTGTGCATAATAGGTCTCTAATATTTGCTCCTTTTCCAGCCCAGAATTCCAGCTGCCGGCATTCTCCCTCCTTATGTAAACCTTGTAAAATAAGAGAGAATAGGCATAAGTATTGTGACATAACGTGTAATAACAGCCCATAATGCAATAAATATCGATATAAAAGCATGATGCAAAATGGACGTATCACGTACTGCCCGGGAAAAGCCCCGCCCTCAACTTTTAACTACACGAAAATAGTTCGAGCTTGCTCGTTCTATATAAATACAGTACTTACTATATGTTTATTCACCCGTGGGGTTGTTCAATGAATGGAGGGGTGGGGAGCACAAGTGAACAATACTGTTGTACTACTACTAGTAAGTAGGAGTCGTACAATAGTCACCATAAATAGAGAGTTTCTTTTTAATGCCACGTACACAAATTGAAACGCTTGTTGTGGAGAGAAAAAAGATAATCACTCCATTATATATGGACGCAGGGGCCTGAGCGCTTGCTTTACTAGGGTTGCTCTCTTCATTCTCTCATCCTCTCCAGATATAAACAAGACAGCAGTAGAGACATTTTCTCTCTGCTCACCGCTGGTCACAGATTCGGGCGGATCCCTTTGGCCGGTGTGTGTAGAGGACTAAAAGGTGCATCGTTCACGCGGTCATCACCGCCGAGGGAGGAAACCCACAGCTGCCGGAGGGTCCCGATCCTCTGCCCGTGCCGTTCTCTCCGACACAGCACCGGCTCGGGAGGTCCTTCGACCCTTCTTCCTCCCTGCCGTATTATCCGCAGATCCGACCTGCCGCCGTCGACATCCCGGCGACCCTCAGGTATAAGTTCTTCGAAAGCAGCCTTGCTCTACTGCCCCAGCTCCCCACGTGTCTGCATGTGCATCTTTTTCTACTCCCATCAGCTCTTCCAAAGCCACCTACATTTTTAGTATTATTAGAGGTAAAGCTACTTCATGCATTCGAATCTAGGGCTTTGTTCAAACAACGAAGAAAGGGGGGAAAGTTGTAGCATGAATCTAGGACTTGATTCAAAGAGGAAATAATATGGTGAAAGTAGTAGAGACCGGATACCCAACCGGTCTCTTGGTTGAAAAGGGAAATAATGGGAAAACGCAGTACAAACTGGATAAGGAACAGATCTATTATTGGTTGAAAAAAGGATAGAAAGTGGCGGCTGGCGGACAAGTCAACAGAGTATGTCTAGGATTAGATTTGCTACCATCACATAGTAAAAGGTCTCTAGGATTAGATTTGCTGCCCTCACATAGTAAAAGGTCTCAGGATTAGATTTGCTGCCCTCACATAGTAAAAGGTCTCAGGATTAGATTTGCTGCCCTCACATAGTAAAAGGTCTCAGGATTAGATTTGCTGCCCTCACATAGTAAAAGGTCTCCAGGATTAGATTTTCTGCCCTCACATAGTAAAAGGTCTCCAGGATTAGATTTGCTGCCCTCACATAGTAAAAGGTCTCAGGATTAGATTTGCTGCCCTCACATAGCATGAACAAACTCGGCATCACCACTTTATGCCTCCTTGTAGGTACATGGTGCCGATGATCGCCCACCGTCGCATGTCCTTATACCAACCTTTTACTGTTGTTAATGTAAGGGCACATGTAAAATGAAGCGATCTGCTTGTTACCTTAGGGACATGTCTAACCAAGTGTAATTGTTAATCTAATGCCTCCGGTGATAAGATGCAATTAAACTGTGTTACAAATGGCACTCCTGCTGTTTTCCCCAGTATGATAAGTAAGTTGCTCCTTTACGCTGCTGAGTGTCCTGGTGTCCCCACGGTCCCATGCCCTTAAACCAACTCTTTAGCTGCTGTTGATTTACTGTGTCTCGTAAACAAGCAATGCCACCATTAAAGTAATCCCATATTTGAGGAATCTCATTGTTGATCGTAATGCTTCGGTAACATGAAGCATTGCCGACGGTTTTAAAATTTCTACTGTCCTTGCGTGATTGCCATGAACATAATTAAGATGCTTCTTTTCATTTTGTATATGTTTCATATATTCTTATTGACCAGCAACTGTTTACTTTCTATGTTTTTGTGCAGACAGGGATATCCAGTTCACCTTGTTGCTATTGTGACCTTTTGGTGAACTGCACAAAACACTTTTTTTTTGGAATGAGTGTCTTGTGGAGTTCAACTAAAATGTCACGTGGGCAACATCTCTCAATTTTGGTGGAACTGCACAAAATGGTGATTGGAGTTTCCAAAGTCTTCGTCAAGTTCTGCCGGTAATCTCGTGCAACATTTTATTAGCCTTTGCAAGATGGAGCCGTCACTGTCACCACAATGGCACTTTATTTTAGTGGAACTGCACAAAAGGATAAGAAAATTATAGTTGCACCTTACATGAGCCGGACAGCCAACCTTAATGTTCCTCAATTTTAGTGCAACTACTAAAGAAGAACCTGCCAGCTCACGAGAGCAAGTACTTCTTGCTAGCTGAATGATGCAATCTTTGCTTCATTTTAGGTGAATTGCAAAAAAAAGGCGCATGAATTGAATCATGGAACTCCGGACAGACCTCATCCTAGTGGAGCTGCAGGTTGAGTTCAAGGAGGCCGCTATTGAAGTGAAATCATGCTCTCCTGTCTCCTTGTTTGTGTTGTGCAAACAGGAATACTCAACTACAGATGTTGTGACGGTCATCGCCGAGTTCTTCGATTGTATGACATGGCTAGTCAAGATGGATTTAATCCCGATATTCACTTTATCAAAAGGCTCTAATGGGTTGGTTCTGAATCTTGCAAGCTAGGAATCAATGAGATGTGTAGGCATCTTTGTTGTACTTATTATTTGAATCTTATTTGTTGGTTCTGAATCTTGCAAGCTGGGAATCAATGAGATGTGTAGGCATATTTGTTGTACTTATTATTTGGATCTTATTTGTTGGTTCTGAATCTTGCAAGCTGGGAATCAATGAGATGTGTAGGCATCTTTGTTGTACTTATTATTTGGATCTTATTTGTTGGTTTTGAATCTTGCAAGCTGGGAAACACGGCATGATGATGCAGAGGACAACAACCATAACAAACAGTTCAAACTTGGTAGTATTATCTTTGTGAAAGTGCGACAAATGTGCTGATCGTGTGCGTCCTGAGAATAATAATTCTAATTGTTATGCATGTTGATCCTGTGGCACTGATAGAACGAGCCAATGCATTGCTTGTTTTAAGTATAAATTTCTATTAAAAATAATTAAATTTAAGTAAAGTGACCACTAACTCTTGTTATTATAGTACCAATACAGACCCACTCGTGAACCAACGTGTGGCCGGAGTAGGTTTCTTAATGGAGGCGTTTGAATGCGCCGAGGGTGGATCTTCTGCCAGGCGTGCAGCGGACGAGGGAGGGGTAGTAACTGTTGTCGCCTGTACACACTCAGCTTACTGTTGAATCCAGTTCCCCAAGAGCTGAAAAACGAACTGCTGCCGCCTACACACTCGTTCACTCGAAGAGACTCCAATGGCGATCCAAGGGGTGAGCCTGCTGGATATGGACTTCAGCAAGGAGTTCCCCTTTGAGTTCGCCGTTCAGTCCTATGGCTGCACCAAGTTGAATGTGATGTACACCAACGATACGGACTCGGTGAAGCTCTGTCTCGCCTCAGTCCTATGGCTGCACCAGGTTCTGGAGCATTCGCCCGTTTCATCGGCAGCGCCGACTGCACCTTCGCTACGGTGGAGAGAAGGAAGAACGCGACGATTCATCCATCTGGTGCAACAAGCTTGTCGACATCCAAAAGAAATACAAGATCATCAGCAGCAGGCAGGAGAAGGACTCCGTGGTTGACCTCGCTGAGACCATCATCGACCCTTGATACGCCAACATGAAAGAAGACGACCTGAACACGTGGGAGGTACCTCTGAATCTAGCCTACATAACCTACGCGGCCAAGGACGCATACGCATGCTACGACATGTACAGGCAGATTTTGGACATGAGGGCGTGTCTGCTTCCCGTAACCGACGAGTACATGGACAGCCGCAGTGTCATGATCAAGCGTGCCAGGAAGGTCTAGATGTTGAACTTTATCTGTTCTCCCACTTTCTTTTTCGATGTGAACTGAGTTTTCTCCCAGTACTTTTCCCTAGAACCAACTCAACTGTCCCACGTCTAGCCTAAAAAATAATAATACCCCATGTACTATTAACTCATCAAATTAAAATTATATTTTATTTCGTAAGTTGAAAGTTCTTACAAAATAATAATAATAATTGTTTATATATAACTTGGCAAGTTAACTCCTAGTGATTGTATACATAAGCTTGCAAAGATTTTACTGACCAATACAGTAATAGACGTGCAATCATGTGTTTATGTTTTTATAACATTTCTCCGTCTAGCCCAACATGATATTTTCACCCAGCCTAGCAAGTCCACGGATTTCGAGAAAAATGCAAATGGGATTTAAACGGGCTGCATAGATGCTACATCATTGTTTCACCCAGCCCACCAAATGGACTAAAAAACAAATGGACTGGCTGACATGTGGGCCAGTAGGTCAAAGCCTAAGAAGGCATTGGATTTACATCCAATGGCCGGCATTCTTCTTCAATCTCTCGTCTTCTTCCCCTAGCGCTGCGGAACTGCCTGCTCCAGCCTTCGGCGTCTAGCGGTGTTGTTTTGCGCTCCTCAGTGAAACGCTACCCCGCCGACGGCCAGGCCATCCCTCCACTCCACACCTCTTGTTATTCTCTGCCAAGTGTAGGCCCGCCCCGCACCCTAACCAGTCAAGTTTCCCACTCCTCTCCGTCTGCGACTCCACTGTCGCGTCTTCCCCATCTCTGGGTCATTCCATCTGGGCCTCGCGTAAATCCACCACCTCAAGAGCTTTCGGCGCGTGGTCAACATACGAGAGTCATCGGAAGAGGACTATACATGGAGAGCCTGACGGCTGGGACCCAAGAGGTCCATGGTCGCACGCAAGGAAAGTTCCTCCTTATTACGCATTGTACATGGGCTGTACGTGGGAAGGGCTTCTGTATTTGGCGAAAAAATGTTCCCCCCGCTGACAGGTCGGACCCACCAGCTATATCTTCGCACACAAGGAAGTGCCTCCTTATTACGCACAAAAAAATGAATACCCCCCTGCTATCTGGGACCCACCATAGTGGGTGGCTGACTTGCGGGCCTAGTAAGTTGACGAGGACAGAGGGCTTTGTCAACTTAGTCAATATGAACGATTCTAGCTCCAGTGATCGTACGATGTCCATCCAACGGCCATAGTGCTTCTTCAACCTTTGGTCTTCTTGCTCCAGCCACCCAAAGTAGCGCTGGTCGTGCCGCGTGCTCCTGCCTCTCGTGGCCGGCTGTGATGCCGCGGAGGCATCACCGCCCCCTACTACTCCCACCTTTGGCCTAGGGCATCCCTGTACTCACCCACACCCCCTGTTATTCTGCGACGACGGCAGCCTCACGCCGCAGCCGAACCAGTGAACCCTCGTACTCCTCTCCGCGTGGGCATCCACTGCCGCGTCTTCCCCGCCTCCGCGTCGTCCCCTTCCTAGGCCTCGCCGTCGTCCACCGCCTTGGTGCTCTCTGATCTCGGCGCGGCCTGGTCAATGTGATCAACAACCGACTTCCATCGGAAGTGTACTATACGTGGAGAGGCTGACAGCTGGGTCCACGGCCGCAGCTGGGTCCACGGCCACAACCCAGTTTTTTTGTGATTTGCCAAGTAAGTCCCTTTGTCAGGCCTGTTGGGCTACAAATCTTTCAAGACGAGGAGAGCTTCATTCGGCTGGCCGAGAAAATGACCTATCAGTAATGAGAAATGGGTTGTACATTTTTAAAACACATCAAACCGGCAATTAGTTTCAAATATCTTTTTTTCATTTCGAGATTTTAAATTACATTAATTTTTATGCGTGGAGAATTTGTTGGTTTTTATATTAATATACATTTATTTTCAAAATTAGTTTGAATGTGAGTCGAAATTTCGGGATTAAAAACGGTTCGGACCGCACCGAAATATGCAAAATTTCGTATAATTTTTAACCGTGGCCAAAATATGGGTTGTAATGCTAACAAAAAGAATATGGGCTCCAAAAAAAACCTTAAGAATTAGCAAATGGGCTGTAAATTATTAGAAATAATGGCAGATGGGTTGTATGCTGTTTTCCATAGATTTGAGGCTTTCCTAAAAAAAGGTTGACGCACAAGCAGTGATTGTTGGATGTCCATCCAACGGCCGTCGTGCTTCTTTAATCTCTGTTCTTCCTACTCCAGCCACTCAAACAAGTGCCGGCGGGACTGCCTGCTCCCTCCTCCCATGGTGGCTGTCTTGCCTTGTGAGCCTCACCGCCCCACCGTACTCCCATCGCTGGCCTAGCCATCCCTCTACTCACCCACACCTGCTATTATTCTCCGGCAATGGCAGACGAACCAGTAAACCCTCGTACAGTCGTACTCCCCTCCGCGTGGGAAAAAACTGCCGAGTCTTCCCTGCCTCCGTGTCATCCCCTTCCTAGGCCTCGCCGTCGTCCACCGCCCTGGTGCTCTCGACGCGGCCTGGTCAACATGGTCAACGACCGACATGCATCTGAAGTGGACTGTATGTGGAGAGGCCGACAACTGGGTCCACGGCCGCACGCAAGGAAATGCCTCCTTATTACGCGCAAAATAATGATTCCTCCACTGACATCAGGGACCCACCGAAAGGGCCTCTGTATTTCATGAAAAAAATGTTACCACTGCTGACAGCTCGAACCCACCAGCTATATCTTCGCACGCAAGGAAGTGCCTCCTTATTACGCACAAAAAAAATGAATACTCCCCCTGTTAGCTGGGACCGAGTATAGTGGCAAGCTGACTTGTGGGCCTACTAAGTTGACGGGGACGGATGGCTTTGTCAACTTAGTCAATATGCCCGATTCTAGCTCCAGTGACCGTACGTTGTCCATCCAACGGCCGTAGTGCTTCTTCAACATCTGGTCTTCTTGCTCCAGCCGCCCAAACCAGCGCCGGTCGTGCCTCGTGCTCCTGCCACCCGTGGCGGGCTGCGATCTTGGCGGAGGCCTCACCGCCCCCTACTACTCCCACCGCTGGCCAGGCCATCCCTCTACTCACCCACACCCCCTGTTATTCTGCGGCGACGGCAGCCTCACACCGCAGCGAACCAGTGAACCCTCGTACTCCTCTACGCGTGGGCATCCACTGTCGCGTCTTCCCCGGCTCCGCGTCGTCCCCTTCCTAGGCCTCGTCGTCGTCCACCGTCCTGGTGCTCTCGGTGCAGCGTGGTCAACATGGTCAAGGAATGGCATCCATCGGACGTGGACTGTACGTGGAGAGGCTGACAGCTGGGTCCATGGCGGCCGCAAGGAAGTGCCTCCTTATTACGTGCAAAATAATGATTCCTCCACCTGACAGCAGGGACCCACCGGATGGGCCACCGTATTTTGCGAAAAAAACGTTCCCCCCTGACTGCTGGGACCCACCAGCTACACCTTGGCACGCAAGGATGTGCGTCCGGGCAAAAAAAAGTAAAACCAAAACGATTCGCCCCCCTGACTGTAGGGACCCACCAGCTACATCTTCACAGGCAAGGAAGTGCCTGACAGTCGGGACCCACCTGGTCTAAGCGTACGTAGCATTGTTATTCTGGTCGTGAACGTGTACGTACATATATACTGGTCGATGTAGAGTCGCGCACGTGTCGTAGTAGAGGCGCATACGTGTCGTAGTAGAGGCACGCATGTAGCATGTACACGTACGTACAGCGGCCAGTGTGCAAGAAAGAAAATACGGCCACGTATGTGTACATATGGGCGGGGTCTCGAACGCCTACTCGCGCATACGTACGGCCACGGCTCGTGTACATGGCTGGGTCGGAACGGCGAAACAGCGTCGTCGTCGTGTTCATGGGGAGGCAACGGAATGCGTCGTGTTCATCGGGAGGCAATGGAACGCGTGGGAGCCAACCGGCTGGGTTGAAACGTAATGCGTGGCCGTGTTCATCAGGAGGGCTTGGACGGAACAGGCGATGGAAACGAGGGCTGGCGTACCGCAGAACGGAGGAAACGGACCTCCTACGGTCGAAACGGGGGTTGTCGGGGATATGCCCCGCGGCGTAAACCGGCCGGAAGTATAACCCGGCCGGACTTGGCGGTGTACTCGAGATCCGGCTGAGACTTGACGATTCACTGGCGACCCTTTTCGACCTGGCGGTTTACGATTCATTGGTAATCCGGTGGGCGGGCCAGAGGAGCGACAAGACCCGGTGGCCCAACGGGCGGTTCATGAAGGCCGGTTCATACTTTGGTGGGCCGGTTTAAGAGGAAATGCATAACGAATATTTACCCTACAAGGAATTAAGACCAGGACTTGTATCCGGTTTGTATTAGAGATAGACTAGTCCTAATACTAATAGGACTCCACATGTAACCCGCCCCTTCAACATATATAAGGAGGGGCAGGGCTCCCGAAAGAGGGACAAGCAACAAGAAACAATCTCTAAGGCTAGACACAACTAGAGGAGAGCCGGTTTAGGGCGACTCCCTCATGAGCATAATGAGACCTAGCCACAAACAGCATGTAGGGTTGTTACCGGATGATGTTTCCCGAGGCCCGGAGCTGTCTAAAGCCTTGTCTTGTGTGTTGATCCGCCGTGCGTTTCTCGATTCCGCTCAACCCTTTCAAGCTACCGCATAGATGCGTTGGCCTCACGACTAAGTCCTCACACTAGGACATCTGCCGTGACAAAACCACGACAGTTGGCGCCCACCATGGGGCCCGCGCACGTTGGTGTTGAGTTCTTGGAGGGATTTGTTTAAGGTTTCGAGAAGTTCATGAATTTCCGGATGAAGAGCCGATTTGGAAGACGCGCAATTTGTGAGATTGGCGCTCAAGGAAAAATTAGGGCTGAGCGCGTCGCCGTTGTGTCGTCTTAATCCGCCGAGTCCGAGGCAAGAATCTTGTGCATGAGTCCGAGGCCGACTGGAGTTCAAGATCCATCCGACTACAAGTTCCACGGAGTTGCTGTAGCCGCGGTCGTCCGTACCGTTCCGCCGCGTTGCAGCAGTTGTTTCGGTACGTAGCGTCCAGGTGGTCACGAGGGGGTCAAGTCCCGAGGCAAAGCATCAAATCTGTCGCTGCTTCTTTGTGCATGAAGACCAAAATCCTATCATCAACTACTGCTCCATCATCTATTATGACGTGTGAAGGTACTAGTCAATTGATGTGTGTGCCAAAGCCGATCACCACTTGCAAAATGTGGCTATACAGAGGAAACCGATCCAAGCTGGCCTGAATCAGCCGTGTTAAAAAAAACTTTTGAGATCAAACCCAAGCAGTGGTCAAATGCCCTTTTTACAAGGCCACTGTGCTAGGGTCACATCAGACATTTTCTATGGTTTATCATCAGCGTCCGCGTTCATCCGGCAAAAAATATCAGGTGATATTCATCTAAGTCTATTTTTAGTACATATTGTTTTTTGTCAAAGAACAATTACTTTGTCTGTATATTTTTATATATGCAGGACAATGATTCATCCTTTGCTGTTGGATGGGTGTGCGTAAACCGCCTCCCATGCAGCTTGATATACATCCACTCGCCGGGACTTCGCTCGTGATTGACTCGCCGTCCGCGCGGCTCACAACGCCTGCAATTAACTCGCCTGTCTGTCCTCGTGGCGGTTCGCGCGTCCGCACCGGTTTATAACGCGGAGGATAGCTGGCTCGTCTGCGCCTGTTTACAAGGCCACAACCGACTCATCTCTCTGAAGCCGCTTCTGATGCTGCGGTTGTTTTACTGCCCGCCCAAACATCAGGTGGTATTCATCTAAATTTATGTATTAAACACTTATTGTTTTTTGTCAAAGAACAATTATTCTGGCCTGTAATATTTTTATGCAGGACGGCTATTAAAAGAAAAAGGGGTGGTATTATACCGCGGAGGTACGTTTGGTTGTGCCGCGCAGCTTCACGGACACGCGTTTTGCGGTCCGGTTTACATCAACGCGCTGGCTGACTCGCCCGTCTGCGCCACCTTACAACGCCACGGACGACTCACCTATCCGCCCTGGCCACCGGTTCATGCGTCCGCGCCGGTTTACAACGCGGAGGACAACTTGCTCGTCCATACCAGTTTACAACGCCGCGGCCGGGACATCTGTCTGCTCGCATGGCCGACTTGCCCATGATTGATTTCAGCTTCACCATGGTGATCATCAACTCCGCGGTGGATATTTTCTGGCTAACATATCAGGTGAAATTCATCCACTATATTTTCATATTATATATCGCTTTCTTTAAAAAGAGCAAATACTCTGGCTTGCAAGTTTTCCAATGCAGGACAAATTGTCTATTGCAAAAAGGGATTATTATATCGTTGAGCTATTGGATAACCCATGTCGGTTTATATCGTGATCCAGTCCGCGTCAACTTGTCAGGACCATGCGAATTACCCAATAATGTGTGCACAGGCCGCCGTCCCCCGCAGTCCGGTCAACATCAACATACCGGGCCGCACCTGTCTGCATGAGCTATTTATTGAGTATGAACAAGTCGCAGCTTGGGTAGCCCATTTTCTTTCAACAAAATGGAGGCAAATTATCATATACTATCAGCTGTCGTCTGCACTGGGTGGTTCAACGGGCAGGCGCACAAGTCGCCGCCACTACAGTTTTGGTTAACTTCAAATCACCAGTTGGATGTAACCATTGGCCGAGTTGCTGACATGGCTCATACGGGATCATTTATAACCCGCCGTAGTCACCTCAACCTTCTATGGATTCACATCGTGCTATCGACACCAATGATATACAAGTTATGCCGGTTTACATCACGGTCAAATATGGAGAGTCTCAAGCCAACTCCTTGAGTCACCTTTGAGACTCGGGGGCTACGATGACATGACTCAGCAAGTCTTGCCAGTTTCAGCAAATTTAAGAACCCTAGGACGATGGAGGGAAAGATAATCCGGTCCCGGAGGCTACTATTATATTGATGAAAATGTAAAGGCTGTCGGAAAATTTCCGGTTTAGAAAATATATGACATTTACAAAATCCCGGCTCAATGAAGAAGTTCCGGGTCATCGGAAATGACTCCGGTTTAAAATCCGGCTCAAGGGAAGTCAGTCTCGCTGAAGCTCTCAATATCCGGTTTACAATCCGGTTCAAGGGAAATTTATTCTCCCACAAAGCTCTTGAGCGCTCAAATCCGGTTTAACAATATCCGGTTCAAAATCCCGGTTCAAGAAGAATTTATCTCTTGCAAAAAGTTAAAAATTGCCGAAGAGGACCTGCTGCCATGATGCGCGGTTCAAACATGGGTATCCCGCCTTATTGGCCTATCATATTATTGATCACATGGGGGCTACTATTTCATAAAGCAGCGTCCGGTTTACCCCTTGATTCAGCTTATCAAAGTTTTATACAATATCACTTGGGGGCTTGGTCATATCCGAACCATAGCTACACCTCTTGATCAGCGCAATGCCACAACATCACTTGGGGGCTTGGTCGTATCCGAACCATAGTCACACCTCTTGATCGGCTCAAAGCCAAATCAATCCGGGGCCAAAGAGTGTTTTAAAACAACAACTCACACTTGGACACCCACTGAGCACAGCTCAAAACGTTACTTGGGGATTCTTTGCTATCGAAATGAACTTAGAATCTACACTTGTAATGGGCTATCAAGCCATGGCTTGGAAGCCTGGTGTATACACCTAAAACCCCAGGTTAACTTGCCTATTTAAGTAAGTCACTCCGCCCAGGTAAACCTGGTATGACCCTTCGAACTTTGACAAGTTACTCCAAAAAAGGACCCTGAACTTGTCAAGTTAAAACAATGATTGGTTAAGGATTGAGGACCATCTTAAAAGGCTTTGTGAAATGGTTTAACTCTGTGGCATGGCAGCACATGAAAAGCCTCGAATTTGGGGCCTGGCAGCCCGTGAAAGGCCTCGACTACAACGGTTTGTATTTGCCTTTTGCTAAGTTTTTCTTTCTTTTGACAAGATTTGTGATATTTTCAAACCGGCGTTCATCAACCCAGCTTGACTTTCAACTACAAGTTGTCAGTATATGATCAGTTATAATCCGGAGACTATTCACTACTAGGAAAAGGGCTATAGATGAAATGGATACTAATCGCGCACCTGACAGGTGGTGCGCCACTACTATATAGCAGTGGCGCACCATGTGCAGGTGCGCCATTAGTGTGGAAGACACTAATGGCGCACCTGACACATGGTGCGCCACTAGTAACAAAAAAAAATTCCAAACATACTAATGGCGCACCCTAGCATAGTGCGCCATTACTAGTTCTAACTAGTAATGGCGCACCAGCCACAGAGTGCGCCACTACTGTATTTTTTTTCTTTTTTTTTTTTGCAAAACTACTAATGGCGCACCGTGGCATAGTGCGCCATTACTAGTTTAAACTAGTAATGGCACACTATGCCACGGTGCGCCATTATATATATATATATATATATTTTTTTGCAAAACTACTAATGGCGCACCACCAGAGGGTGCGCCATTAGTAACCAGGGTTACTAATGGCGCATTTTCAGGTGGTGCGCCATTAGTAACCTGGGACCAACAAGATATTTTGGACAGCCACACCTTCCCACTCACTTTCCCCACTTCATTCTCTCCACCTCCTCTTCCAAGCTTGTCTCGGCTGCCTCCTCCTCCTCACCTCATTTGCACCATACATTCATCCAAATTAAGTGGTTAAATTACCTTTTTTTGATAGGTAAGTAAGGGGGGAAGCTATCTTTATGTTGTTCTCCCTCCAACAATGTGCACATGCACTTTTTGTGGCCTAGCTAGATCTATGTATGTTTGTGGTGTTGCATATGTTTGTGGTGTTGCATATATGTTTGGTTTTGCAGGTACCGGTATTTGAAATGCGATAGTTGCCAATATTTTGCCGGAATGTTGATTCATTTCCGTTTCGGCGAGAATTTTGGCACTATGCATTCTTTTTGGTCCTATTTTTAGGGAAAGTCATGCCAAAAATTTTCTTGGTTCTAAAATATCGTTTTGCTATACCTCACAGGCGACCATGGTCCGCACGATGACCGAAGGCATCGTGAATAGGTATTTGAGCCCCGCGAAGGCCGAGATGCTTCAAAAGAACGAGATGGAGATAAGATATCCGTGTCAAAGATGCAAGCTGAAGAGCCTTATTACGGACTCGGATTCCGGACAGGTGCAGGACCACCTGCTCTTGCATGGTTTCATGGATGGATATCGGTGGCAAGGTGATGAAGATGACAATGAAGTCGTCCATGGGGGCCGGGCAAGAAATGTGGAAGGGCAGCAAGACAACCACCGCGGCTCGTGCGGGCGAGAAGACGAAGAATCTCCAGGACATGATCATGACGGTGATGCTGTACACAGTCATCATGTAGAAGATGGAGGACATGATGATGAGGAAGATGCCGGAGCAGACGAAGGGCATGATCATGAAGATGAAGATGCCGGCGGAGCAGACGACAATGGACCATCGATGGGCTGGGTGCAGGACCCTCATATTCAAGAGCTGCTTCTCAAGCAGACGGATAACGCAAGAGCTGCCGCCCGAGAGAAAGCCAAGCTGGATCAACTGGAGATAGACGCGGTAACTCCATTGTATGAAGGATGCAGGCCTGAGGATACCGCTTTGAAAGTAACGCTCATGGCTCGGAGATGAAGGTAAAACACAAAATGACCGGCGATGCTTCGGCGAGAACATGTCATTTCGCACTAACGTCTTCCCAAGGGGAACAAGTGCCCGACCAGTTTCGAGGAGGCGAAGAAAATCATGTGTCCTCTGGATTTACCGCACGTGAAATACCATGTGTGCATGATAAATTGCATCATTTATCAGGACGAGCACGCGGAGTCTACCATATGTCCGGTGTGCGGCGTCACTCGATACAAGAAGAGGAAGAAAGCTCCTCGAAAAGTGGTGTGGTACTTTCCGATCACTCCTCGTCTACAGCGCTATTTCGCGGACCCTAAGGTAGCAAAGCTCCTACGTTGGCACGCGGATAGGGAGGAGAAGAAGCGAGAAGATGGCGCAAATGATCCGGAGATAAATAAAAAAGACAAGATGCTGAGTCACCCTAAGGATGGGAGCCAGTGGCAAACGTTGAACTTCGAACACCCAGAATTTGGGAAGGATCCAAGGAACATCGTGCTGGGCGCGAGCACCGATGGAGTCAATCCGTTTGGCAGCCAGAGAAGCACACATAGCACCTGGCATGTGTTTTCCTAGATGTACAACCTTCCCCCCTGGTTGTGCATGAAGAGGAAGTAAATTCACATGAGTATGCTAATTGAAGGGCCGAAACAACCAGGGAACGACATCAATCTATATCTGGGGCTGCTGAAAGAGGATCTAGACACGCTATGGAAAACTCCAGCCAATACGTGGGACGCCGTAGAGAAAGAATATTTCCCTATGAGAGCCGCACTGCTCACGACGGTGCACGACTATCGCGGTTACGGATATCTCGCGGGGCAGGTGGTCCACGGATTTTCTGGATGCGTCAGGTGCATGGATGACACAATGTATCGCCAACTAGATAGAGATCCCGGGTCTTCGAAAACCGTGTTCATGGGACATTGAAGGTGGCTTCGCGACGATGACCCGTGGAGGAAACGCAAGGATCTGTTCGATGGTGAAACCGAACCCTGAAGACGCCCGCGTACGAGGAGCGGCGAGGAAATAGACGAGTTGTTGAAAAATTGGAAAGATTGCCCACTGCCGAGAAAGAAGCAAAAGGCGCCAGAGCCGAGAAAGAAGCGAAAGGCGCCAGAGCCGCTGCTAAAGGTATGGAAAACGAGGTCTGTTTTCTGGGACTTGTCATACTGGAAGATCCACCATGTGCCTCACAGCCTTGATGTCATGCATATCACGAAGAACGTGTGCGAGAGTCTGCTTGGTACCCTGCTCAACATGCCAGAGAGGACCAAAGATGGGCTGAAAGCAAGGGCAGACTTGAAATCAATGGGCATCAGGGAGGAGCTTCACGCTAATGATGATGATGATGAGGCGAAGCAGGACACGGAAAGTCGTCGCAAAGGCAAAAAGGCCAAGAAGACCAGAAATGACTACCCTCCCGCGTGCTTCACTCTAAGTCAGGAGGAGATCGATCAGTTTTTCACCTGCCTCGTAGGAGTAAAACTTCCTTACGATTCTGTGGGAAGATAAGCAGATACCTAGACCCAGTGAAGCGAAGTTCGATGGGATGAAGTCTCACGGTATCGCGTCTTGATGACGCAGATACTTCCGATTGCAATCCGTGGGATCATGGACGCGAACGTCCGTGAAACGCTATTTGGCCTAATCAACTTTTTCGACGTCATCTCTCGGAAGTCGGTTGGCGTGAGGCAACTCAGAAGGCTACAGGAAGAGATCATGGTGATACTATGCGAGCTTGAGATGTACTTCCCGCCGTTCGAGCAGTTCAGTTCTCAGGAGACGCCTCCAACTGCCGCCTTCACCGAGCCTCAGATAGCTGAGGTGCGAAATATTATCAGCCCCAACACGCTCAAGAAGGCGGTCTGTGAGCAGAACTCGGTCCCATTACAGCAGATCAAGAAGAAGGGACGGAAACGAAAGACTAAAAAGGTCGCCGGTGCGAGCCAGCCGGCACCGAGTACGATCGGTGCTCAGGACGGGCCACCTTCACCTAAGGATATCTCGAGGAGGGTACATGTGGCTGGTAGGGCGATGCTACCGACAAATATGCTCAATGCTGCAACCGGTGCTATGCAGAGTCTGCATGACAGTGTTCTTTCTTTGGAGAAGCGGCGTCTCAGAGAGAATGATGTGGCATACCCGGTTTTCGTGGCCAAGGTGCCAGAGGGCAAGGGCTTTGTGGATGGCGCCATCGGGGGTACTATCGTCCTGCGGTTTGATGACATCTTTCCTATGTTTAACCTTCATCCGCTGCACTACACCTTCGTTCGGCTGTTTTCGCTGAGTATGGAGATGCAGATCATTTGAGACAAGACCCCGAACATCATGATAGTCGACCCCTTCTACATGCGTGCCAAGATCTTGGGCAGCGCTGAGAACCGGCATGTCGCGAGTTCTTACCTCGAAGGCGTCATTCTGGCAAACCCAGATAAGGATAACTTCCTCGTGCCTTGCTTTCCTGAGTAAGTCATCCCCTAACCGCCCCATAACATATGATTTCTTAGATTTCGATCGTTCTTTTTTTTCTAACATTCCGTGTTCTGTGCAGTGACACACATTGCACACTCATCCTCTTAAGCCCGAAATATTCCATGGCCACGTATTTCGACCCGGACCGTGACTCCAAGATAGACTACACAAATATCAAGAAAGTTCTTGATGATTTTCTCCCCGGCTACGCCAAATCTGGAGGCACCTTCACCAGGCCAGTTTGTAGGTATGGCAGGCATGTGTTCGCCCACAATACGATGTTCTCCTGCGTCAAGCAGCCGCCTGGCGGTCAGAAGGATGCCTACTACGCCCTCCATCACATGCGGGCGATCGTACGGGACCATCATCACCTTCTGCTACCAGATAATCTCAAAGATTGGGCCGCAAGCTTGTCGGCAATCCAGACGCGGGCATCGGACAAGAATTCTTTCGCATCCAGTCGGAGTTTGCGGAAATTATCCATCAAGATGTCCTTCATACCTCGGGGCAGTTCTACCTCAGATATCAACCCTCCAACAGTGAGATAGACACAACGCTACAAATGCAGGCTGACAAGGCCCGCGATTTCATGACCATCACGACAGACGGCGACTTCATCCACGCTCCGGTCCCATGAGTCGAGTCGAAAGTAGTGATGCTATGTGTAGTTCTGAAACATTGATTGGCTCATGTTGTAATTAAACTTTAATGAACTTGTATGTCTCTTTGGTTTGGACAGTCGTTCAACTTAGATGTAATCGATGCTATTTATTAGTAGGACCATGAATCGTGCTATTAATGTCTTGCTTTTCTCTTCAGAAGAAAGGGTTGCATACTTATATATTGCTTATGTATTGTCTGTTGTTTGGCTTGTGCATAGAGATGCCGTCGTATGTCGTGTACAAGGGTAAGGTTCCCGGAGTCTACGAGGACTGGGAGGAGTGTCAGAGACAGGTTCACCATTTCAGCGGTAATAGTTACAAAGGGTACACCACTAGGGCGGAGGCGGAATCTAGATACGCCCGCTATCTAGCGGGAGAGAGGAGGGAGCGTTGGAGGAACCGGATGAAGACCAGTTTCATCGCGATGATGCTCATCGTGATGACCGCAGCTCTCTTCTATGTGATGGTAGTTTATATGATCGATATCGACTTGTAATGTGAAGAAAAACTCACTACTCGCGGTCTCGAGACTTGTAATGTTCTTTGTTCGATCTTTTGAATTCGGAGACTAATATGATGAATTGTATTCGGAGACTAATCTTCTATTGTATTCGATGAATCTGTTGTTGCTGTGTGGTGCTGTCTATATTCTGTCCAATAATATATTTTGTAACTTGTGCAAAAATCAGAAAGGTAAAAAAAATAAAACCTAATATTGTGCGCCATTAGTATGCCAAAGGATACTAATGGCGCATCACTACACAGTGCGCCATTAGTATGCCAAAGGATACTAATGGCGCATCACTATGAGGCGCCATTAGTATGCCAAAGCACATGGATAAATATGGCCCCCTGGGAGGCATACTAATGGCGCATGTTGGTCTATACTAATGGCGCACGGCGTGGTGCGCCATTAGTATATAATACTAGTGGCGTGGTACTAGTGGCGCACCAGTAGTGCGCCATTAGTAGGCAAAACTGGTGCGCCACTAGTAGGCCTTTTCCTAGTAGTGATTAGCCCGGTCTGGTTTAGACTATAAGTCGCCAGAATTGAATATGGATAAACCGATGTTTATCACAACCCGGAACGATTTTATCATAAACCGACGTAGTATGGGAGGAGTTATCAGTACTCAAAATTTGGGTTATCACCCTTACTACACAAAGTTGGTAAAACCAACAATGTGATTCAATGTCACAGGTATGATATATTTCATATTTGATTATTCTTAAGTGCAGCCTTGGTTATAAACCCGGGTAATATGTTGGGCGTTATGACCCGTCCGGCGGTAAACGGCCAGGACACTTTAAACTTGTTGTATGCAGAAAAAGGTTGAATAAAGCATGATTATAAATCACCGGCGTTTATTAAACCGGCCTGGCTTTCGACTATAAGTCGCCAGTATGATGATAAATTATCCGGCGTTTATTAACCCGGCCTGGCTTTTGACTATAAGTCGCCAGTATGATGATAAAGTATCCGATGTTTATTAAACCAGCCTGGTTTTGGACTATAAGTCGCCAGTATATATTTGGATTGCGCCATTGGAATAATGTGCTTATAAATCATTGGGTTATATTATTCAAATAGCCAAACTTGGCTGAATTTTCATTATGATATTAAATGAATAAGGTTTTTCATACCGGATTATATTATCTTGAATAGCCAACATGGCTGGATTTTTATTATGGTTATTAATAACCGGTATTATTGAGGTTTTCAAAGTCGCTTTAGCGCAATGGATATTATTTTATCGATGGATATGATTTATTCCACAATGGAAGGAATAGTCCTGAGTCGCTGCAGGCTTACGACCCGGCACTTGGGGGCTACATTATTTAAATTGAGATTATATCAAATATGCAAGTCTCATGTCACTGCGTGCATGCACTATGACACTTGGGGGCTAATGCAAAGTCATTTTTTGCTCATCTTATTGAAGACCCGACTCATCATATCATAATGAGCCGGCCCTTGGGGGCTACCAATTGCTCCTGTCAAACATTCAAGTATATATCAAGTCCCGGTTTAGTATTATCTTACTAAGCCGGCCCTTGGGGGCTACACATTACTGCTCAAATCTACATGATTATATTTACAAAGTCCCTGCTCATTATTGCATAATGACCCGTCCCTTGGGGGCTACACTGATTGAAGTTTTTATAAGCAATTACAAATCCCAGGTTGCTGCAAGCATGACAACCCGGTACTTGGGGGCTACATATATGGAGTATTCGGTTTTTACTAGAGATGAACAACATGGGTTTCTTCAAAGTGGCATTAATTATATGGAAACAAGCCTCAAATCATCACTTTGTTCTGTTCAAGACTTGGGGGCTACGGGTAATATGGATATAAGGGAGAAATATCTTCCGATTTTCAGTTTTGAGCAAACCAGATTGACTCGGTATTACCAATCATTATGACCCGGTGTCTGCAACAATTATAACCCGGCGTCATCAATAATCATGAACCGGCGTTGGAAACAATCATGACCCGAAATTATCAGTTTTTATAACCCGAAAATTTTGGTAATATTAAACCGGCAAGTTTTACATCTTCAACCCGGCTGAATATCAGATGAGTATTTCAAGACCCATATTTCTTAAATCGGCGCTTTGGAAGCCGACTCAAGTGGATTATTCTTCACAATATTTCTCTGTAAGAAACCAATGTTAGCGAATTGAGTATGAAGCTGGCTTGTTGACCCAGATTTTCTAGAAGGCGGAAATGACAAGGACTTAAGGATGATCAGATGCCGGTTTACGAGAATTCTTAACCCGAGGCATAATCTGTCAAATTTGTTCTTGTGTTTGTTTTACAGGATCAGTTTAACATGGATAAATCCAAATTAAACTGGGGGCCAATGTCGGGGATATACCCCGCGGCATAAACCGGGCGGAAGTATAACCCGGCCGGACTTGGCGGTGTACTCGAGACCCGGCTGAGAACTAGATCAATCAGGAATAAGCAATGTGTCGTACCCTATCTATCATATTTGCTTTTCAGTAAAGGGTACACACGACTTTATTTTTACTTATTCAATTATCTGTCTTGCTAAACACAAATCCTGCTTTTCTTGTATAGACGAAATAAAAATGAGAACTAAGTAGGTTTCGAGTCATTAAAGGCTGACGATTCACTGGCGACCCGTTTGGACCTGGCGGTTTACGATTCATTGGTAATCCGGCAGGCGGGTCAGAGGAGCGACAAGACCCGGTGGCCCAATGGGCGGTTCATGAAGGCCGGTTCATACTATGGTGGGCCGGTTTAAGAGGAAAGGCATGGCGAATATTTACCCTACAAGGAATTAAGACCAGGACATGTATCTGGTTTGTATTAGAGATAGACTAGTCATAATACTAATAGGACTCCACATGTAACCCGCCCCTTCAACATATATAAGGAGGGGCAGGGCTCCCGAAAGAGGGACAAGCAACAAGAAACAATCTCTAAGGCTAGACACAACTAGAGGAGAGCCGGTTTACGGCGACTCCCTCATGAGCATAATGAGACCTAGCCACAAATAGCATGTAGGGTTGTTACCGGATGATGTTTCCCGGGGCCCGAAGCTGTCTAAATTCTTGTCTTGTGTGTTGATCCGCCGTGCATTTCTCGATTCCGCTCAACCCCTTCAAGCTACCGCATAGATGCATTGGCCTCACGACTAAGTCCTCACACTAGGACATCTGCCGTGACAAAACCATGACAGGGGTCCTGTTGATCGGGAGGGGTGTGGCGTACCGCAGAATGGAGGAAACGGACTTCCTACGGTCGAAACGGGTCCTGTTGATCGGGAGGGGTGTGGCGTACCGCAAAAAGGAGGAAACGGACCTCCTACGGTCGAAACGGGGGTCCTGTTGATCGAGAGGGGTGTGGCGTACCGCAAAACCGATGAAACGGACTTGTGTTGGAGCGCTACGGTCGAAACGGGGGTCCTGTTCTGGTGTGGTGTACCGCAAAACTGGACTCCACGGGATACTGTTCATATCCACCGTCGACCTCCTCCAGCCTCCACGGGCTACTGTTCATCCACCGTCGACCTCCTCCAGCCTCCACCTGTGACTGTTCATCCATGGGCTCCTGTTCATCCAGCCTCCACCGCGCGCTACTCCACCGGCTACTGTTCAACCACCCCTCCACCGTCTACTGTTCATCCAGCCCTTCACACCACGGGGTCCTGTTCATCCAGAGGCAGCGCCACCGCTCATTGTTGATCCAACCCCCCCCCGCAACGCTCACTATTCATCCAGAGAGGCAGCATCCATCGGCTTCAGTTAGCAGCAGTAGCTAAGGAATCGCTCGATCGGGTTCAGTTAACAGCCATCGATCGATCGCTCGGGTTCAGTAACGCGTAGCCTGCGCAGTAATCGCCGGGCTCAGTGAGAGCCCAACGCCTCGCTCGGGTTCAGTTAGAGCCAACGCCTCGCACACACGCGCGTACGTGTACGAGAGAAACGCGCATCACTCGGCCCCCGACCTCCCACCGTAACCGGGAACTCCCCGAAATTTTCCTCGCACTCGCTTCTACCACGGTTTTTTCCGTCATGGACGGCCCAAAGAATGTCATGCAGCTGCGTCTCCGGCCCGCCCAAGATGAAAAGCCCATTTTTTGTCATGATTTTTTGTCATAGAAGTAGGAGCCCACCACATCTATGATGATACCGGGTTTTGTCACAATTATCATCATAGAAGTGTCATATGTATGACAGAAAAAAATTCGTTCGGCCCAAAATGCCACGGATGTGTCTTTTTTGTGTAGTGCTATGTGCTTAAAGTTTCGAAGCTATGTTTGTTTTACCTTCCTATGCTAGTTGATTATTGTTCCCATAAGTTGTTTGATCACAAAATCCCTATGCATAGGAAATGGGTTAGACTCAAATGTGCTAGTAATATTCTTCATGATGCTCTCTTTATGTTTCAATTCTTATCCTTTGTGTGAGCATCATTGAAATCATCATGCCTAGCTAGGGGCGTTAAACGATAGCGCTTGTTGAGAGGAAACCCAATTTTATTTTTTTTCTTGCTTGTTGGTTCTGTTTAGTAATAAATAATTCATCTAGCCTATGGTTAGATGTGGTTTTATGTTTCAATTAGTGTTTGTGCCAAGTTGAACCTTTGGGAAGACTTGGGTGAAGTCTTTTTGATCTTGCTGTAAAAAACAAAAACTTTAGCGCTCACGAGATTAGCTACAACTTTTTATTGGAGAGTGCTATTTAGTTGATTATTTTTGCAGATGATTAATAGACAAATTCCTCAGATCCACCAATTTATTTCAGAATGTTTGGAGTTACAGAAGTATACGTTGGATACAGATTACTACAGACTGTTCTGTTTTTGACATATTCTGTTTTTCGTGTGTTGTTTGCTTATTTTGATGAATCTATGGCTAGTAAAATAGTTTATAAACCATATAGAAGTTGGAATAAAGTAGCTTTAACACCAATATGAATTTAGAATGAGTTCATTATAGTAACAAAAGTGGTGGTTTTATTTTCTTATACTAACGGAGCTTACGAGTTTTCTGTTAAGTTTTGTGTTGTGAAGTTTTCAAGTTTTGGGTTAATATTCGATGGACTATTTTAATAAGGAGTGGCAGGAGCCTAAGCTTGGGGATGCCCAAGGCACCCCAATGTAATATTCAAGGACAACCAAGAGACTAAGCTTGGGGATGCCCCGGATGGCATCCCCTCTTTCGTCTTTGTTCATCGGTAACTTTACTTGGAGCTATATTTTTATTCACCACATGATATGTGTTTTGCTTGGAGCGTCATTTTCTTTTGTTAGTATTTTCTTGCTGTTATTTAGAATAGTGTTTTGCTTCTTTATTTTCAATAAAAATGTCAAGGATAGCCTTTACCATGCTTATTTTGCAAGTATACATGTTGCTGTTTCAAAACAGAAAGTTTACCGCTGTTGCAAAAATTCCCTTGAAAAGTCAGAATGTGATAAAATGTTGAAACCTTTTGCATAATAAGCTCTGATAAATTTACTACAGTGGGAATGTTATTTCATAATTTTTGGAGTTAGGGAAGTATGATGAATCTTGCATTCTTTACAGACTGTACTTTTTTGGCAGATTGCTGTTATGTTTGCATTGTTTGCATATGTTTGCTTGTTTAATGATTCTATTTGAGGATAGGAGTATTAAATATGCAGAGTCATTTAGTATGCAATGTTGAATAATAATTTTAGTGATTTTTTACAATAGAAAATGATAAGGTTTTGCATTGGTTTATACTAACTTATCTCACGAGTTCTTGTTGAATTTTATGTGGATGATGTTTTTGAGAAATAGAGAAACCATGATATGAGAGGAATTAAGGAGACACAAAAGTTCAAGCTTGGGGATTCCCAAGGCAACCCAAGATAATATTTCAAGAAGTATCAAGCATCTAAGCTTGGTGATGCCCCGGTAGGCATCCCACCTTTCTTCTTCAACAACTATCGGTTAGTATCGGTTGAACATAAGTTTTTGCTTCTTCACATGAGTTGTGCTATCATTGCAATGTCATTTTATTTTGTTTTGCTTTCTTTTTGGATAATATTCCAAGATCTGAAATTCTTAATGAGAGAGAGTCTTCACATAGTTACATAATTATTTAACTACCCATTGATCTTCACTTATATCTTGTTGGAGTTGTTTGTCATTTACTCGTGTGCTTCACATATATCCTATGAGTAAATGGTTGAAAGAGTTGAATGTCATAAATCTGAAATTATATATGTTTCATATGCTTACCCCATTGATAGTAATGACTTCACATCTAAGAAGTAGAGGTGGTAAATTTATTGAAGGTTAGCAAGCATTGTACTGGTCATTTGAACAATTCATGAAAGAATATTTAAGGAAGAGAGATTTCACATATAAATATACTATCTTGGACATATTTTATAATTGTGTGCACTCATTAAGTATGACATGCTAAATAGTTGATGTTGGACAAGGAAGACAACGTAATGGGTTATGTTTTCTCACATCTCAGTTAAAGTATATTGTCATGGATCATTCAAACATGTTGAGCTTGCCTTTCCCCCTCATGCTAGCCAAAATTCCTTGCACCAAGTAGAGATACTGCTTGTGCTTCCAAATATCCTTAAACCCAGTTTTTGCCATGAGTGTCCACCATACCTACCTATATGCGGTATTTACCTGCCGTTCCAAGTAAATTTGCATGTGCCAAACTCCAAACCTTCAAAAAATAATCTGTTTTGTATGCCTGAATCGCTCATCTAGCGACTAGGGGTTGTCAGTATCTTCCATGCTAGGTGGGTTATTCTCTTGATGAGTGGACTCCGCTCATCATTCACGAGAAAATGGCTGGTAACCAGGATGCCCAGTCCCATGATCAAAAGATCAAAATGAAATCAAAATAATTGCAAACAAAACTCCCCCAGGAATGTTGATAGTTGGACGGCACCCGTTGTTTCGGACAAGCCGTGGAGTGTGATTGTTGGTGGAGGGGGAGTAAATTCTTTACCATCATGTTTGGGAACCGCCTATAATGTATGTAGTATGGAAGATATTGGGAACTCTTTGTTGTTATGTTGAAAATGAAAGCATAGCTCTCAAAATTATTTTCCTCTCTATTTCAAAATCGAGCTCTGGCACCTCTGCAAATCTCTGCTTCCCTCTGTGAAGGGTCTATCTTTTACTTTATGCAAGAGTCAAGGTGATCTTCACCTTTCCCTTTTTCATTTTATCCTTTGGCAAGCACCTCGTGTTGGAAAGATCCTGATATATATATCCAATTGGATGTAAGTTAGCATGAACTATTATTGTTGACATCACCTAAAGGTGAATACGTTGGGAGGCGAAATTATAAGCCCCTATCTTTCTCAGTGTTCGATTAAAACTCCATAATCATAAGTATTGCGTGAGTGTTAGCAATTGTAGAAGACTATATGATAGTTGAGTATGTGGGATTTGCTAAATCAAAGCTCTGACATAGACCCTTCCTGAAAATAAGATGAATTGCGATTGTTTGATGACTGAGAATGAAGTTTGCTAGTTTTCAAGGAAAGTTTATGGTCCATGCTTTAACATGTGAATAACTTGTTACTTAGAAGTTTTATGAGATGAACTACTGTTATGACAAATAATCATGCTAGAAAAGGTGACTGAAATTATCATTGATCAAACTTGTGCACCTGCTAGCATTCACACTTCATAAATTCTTTCTTTTATCATTTACCTACTCGAGGACGAGCAGGAATTAAGCTTGGGGATGTTGATATGTCTCCAACGTATCTATAATTTATGAAGCATTCATGCTATATTATTATCTATTTTGGATGTTTACGGGCTTTATTATACACTTTTATTTTATTTTTGGGACTAACCTATTAACCGGAGGCCCAGCCCATATTGATGTTTTCTTGCCTATTTCAGTGTTTCGAAGAAAAGGAATATCAAACGGAGTCCAAACAGAATGAAACCTTCGGGAGCGTTATTTTTGGAATGGAAGCGATCCAGGAGACTTGGAGTTGAAGTCAAGGAAGCTTCGAGGTGGCCACGAGAGTGGGGCGCCCCCCCCCTACTGGGCGCGCCCCCTCTCTCGTGGGCCCCTTGAGGCTCCCGCGATCGACTTCTTTTGCCTATATATTCCCATATACCCTAAAAACGCCGAAGACAACAATAGATCAGGAGTTCCGCCGCCGCAAGCCTCTGTAGCCACCAAAAACCTCTCGGGAGCCCGTTCTGGCACCCTGCCGGAGGGGAAACCCATCACCGGTGCCCATCTTCATCATCCTGGCGCTCTCCATGACGAGGAGAGAGTAGTTCACCCTCGGGGCTGAGGGTATGTACCAGTAGCTATGTGTTTGATCTCTCTCTCTCTCTCTCTCTCTCTCTCTCTCTCTCTCTCTCTCTCGTGTTCTCTCTATGGCACGATCTTGATGTATCGCGAGCTGTGCTATTATAGTTGGATCTTATGATGTTTCTCCCCCTCTACTCTCTTGTAATGTATTGATTTTTCCCTTTGAAGTTATCTTATCGGATTGAGTCTTTAAGGATTTGAGAACACTTGATGTATGTCTTGTCGTGCTTATCTGTGGTGACAATGGGATATTCACGTGATCCACCTGATGTATGTTTTGGTGATCAACTTGCAGGTTCCGCCCATGAACCTATGCATAGGGGTTGGCACATGTTTTCGTCTTGACTCTCCGGTAGAAACTTTGGGGCACTCTTTGAAGTACTTTGTGTTGGTTGAATAGATGAATCTGAGATTGTGTGATGCATATCGTATAATCATGCCCACGGATACTTGAGGTGACAATGGAGTATCTAGGTGACATTAGGGTTTTGATTGATTTGTGTCTTAAGGTGTTATTCTAGTACGAACTCTATGATAGATTGTACGGAAAGAATAGCTTCGTGTTATTTTACTACGGACTCTTGAATAGATTGAGCAGAAAGGATAACTTTGAGGTGATTTCGTACCCTACCATAATCTCTTCGTTTGTTCTCCGCTAATAGTGACTTTGGAGTGACTCTTTGTTGCATGTTGAGGGATAGTTATATGATCCAATTATGTTATTATTGTTGAGAGAACTTGCACTAGTGAAAGTATGAACCCTAGGCCTTGTTTCGAAGCATTGCAATACCGTTTACGCTCACTTTTACCACTTGTTACCTTGCTGTTTTTATATTTTCAGATTACAAAAACCTATATCTACCATCCATATTGCACTTGTATCACCATCTCTTCGCCGAACTAGTGCGCCTATACAATTTACCATTGTATTGGGTGTGTTGGGGACACAAGAGACTCTTTGTTATTTGGTTGCAGGGTTGCTTGAGAGACACCATCTTCATCCTACGCCTCCCACAGATTGATAAACCTTAGGTCATCCACTTGAGGGAAATTTGCTACTGTCCTACAAACCTCTGCACTTGGAGGCC
The DNA here is from genome assembly GCA_021605205.1 of Aegilops longissima. Lineage (NCBI taxonomy): Eukaryota > Viridiplantae > Streptophyta > Magnoliopsida > Poales > Poaceae > Aegilops > Aegilops longissima. The sequence continues at coordinate 604,736,889 of CM038676.1, read as the reverse complement.
CAACAACGTCTACAAGGAGAAGGTTGTGTAGTAGACATCAATATGGCACGATCTTGATGTACTGCGAGCTTTGCTATTATAGTTGAATCATATGGTGTTTCTCCCCACTCTACCTTCTTGTAATGGATTGAGTTTTCCCTTTAAAGTTATCTTATCGGATTGAGTCTTTAAGTATTTGAGAACACTTGATGTATGTCTTGCATGTGCTTATCTGTGGTGACAATGGGATATTCACGTGATCTACTTGATGTATGTTTTGGTGATCAACTTGCAGGTTCCGTGACCTTGTGAACTTATGCATAGGGGTTGGCACACATTTTCGTCTTGACTCTTCGGTGGAAACTTTGGGGCACTCTTTGAAGTTCTTTGTGTTGGTTTGAATAGATGAATCTGAGATTGTGTGATGCATATTGTATAATCAAACTCGCGGGTACTCATGGTGACAATGGAGTGCCTAGGTGACATTAGGGTTTTGGTTGATGTGTATCTTAAGGTGTTATTTTAGTGCGAACTCTAGGGTTGTTTGTGGCACTTATAGGAATATCCCAATAGATCGATCAGAAAAAATAACTTTGAGGTGGATTCATACCCTACAATAATCTCTTCGTTTGTTCTCCGCTATTATTGACTTTGAAGTGACTCTTTGTTGCATGTTGAGGGATTGTTATATGATCCAATTATGTTATCATTGTTGAGAGAACTTGCACTAGTGAAAGTATGAACCCTAGGCCTTGTTTCCAAGCATTGCAATACCATTTTCGCTCACTTTTATTACTAGTTACCTTGCTGTTTTTATATTTTCAAATTACGAAAACCTATATCTACATCCATATTGCACTTGTATCACCATCTCTTCACCGAACTATTGCACCTATACAATTTACCATTGTATTGGGTGTGTTGGGGACACAAGAGAGTCTTTGTTATTTTGTTGCATGGTTGTTTCAGAGAGACCATCTTCATCCTATGCCTCCCATGGATTGATAAACCTTAGGTCGTCCACTTGAGGGAAATTTGCTACTGTCCTACAAAACTCTGCGCTTGGAGGCCCAAGACGAGTCTACAATAAGAAGGTTGCGTAGTAGACATCGAGCTCTTTTCTAGCGCTGTTCCCAGGGAGGCTAGGTAAGCGGCACTCACATCCCGTCAACGAAGCTCTTTTCTGGTGCCGTTGCTGGGGAGGTGAGTGCTTGAAGGTATATCTTTAGATCTTGCAATCGAATCTTTTAGTTTCTTGTTTTATCACTAGTTTAGTCTATAAAAGAAAACTACAAAAAATGGAATTGAGGTTGCCTCATATGCTTCATCCTTTTAATGTCTTTCGTGAAAATGATGGAAAGGAAAATTGTGCTCAAGTGTTAGAAGAAGAAGTTAACAAAATTTTTGGCATAAAATATTTGTATGATGAGCATGATTGCAATGTTGTTACTATGAATTCTTTGAATATCCATGATGCCAATGATATGCAAAGCTACAAGCTTGGGGATGCTATGTTTGATGAATATGAAATTTTTAGTCCCCCAAGATTCGATGAGAATATTTATTATGATGATAGCATGCCTCCTATGTATGATGATTATGTTGATGAAAGTGGGTTTGAAAGAGTGTCAACTATAGGAAATAATGATCCCACTATTTTGGAGGGTTCGGTGTTGAATCTTATAATATTTATAAAAGTGGACTTGGAGAGGTCATGAATTTATTTAGTGATGAATCCACTATTTCGGAAGAGGTTCCAATTGGTTATGAGAACAAAGTTGCTATCTATGATGATTATTGTGATGACATGTATGCTATAAAGAATAATGATAACCATGAAACTTGTCATCATGATTTTAGTTTTCAATTGGATTATGCCTCACATGATAGTTATTTTGTTGAGTTTGCTCCCACTACTATTCATGAGAAGAAATTTGCTTATGTGGAGAGTAATAAAATTTATATGCTTGTGGCTCATCAAAAGAATGATCTATGTGATGGTTATATTGTTTAATTCATTCATGATGCTACTGAAAATTATTATGAGGGAGGAGTATATGCTTGTAGGAATTGCAATAATATCAAGTTTCCTCTCTATGTGCTTAAAATCTTGAAGTTTTGCTTGTTTTACCTTCCTATGCTAGTTGATCCTTGTTCCCATAATTTATTTTCTCACAAAATCCCTATACATAGGAACTGGATTAGACTTAAACGCTCTAGTCATATGCTTCATGATGCTCCCATTATGTTTCAATTCTTATCTTTTATGTGAGCATCATTGAAATCATCATGCCTAGCTAAAAAGGCATTAAATAAAAGCGATTGTTGGGAGACAACCCAATATTTAGCCCTACTATTTTTATGTGTTCACATGATTAGGCTACTGTAGTAATCATGTTTTATAGCTTTTGTTTCGATAAAGTGCCAGGTAAAGCCTTTGGGATAGTGTGGATGATAATTGACTTGATTCTGTGCAAAAATAGAAACTTTTGCTCTTAGTCCAGGAATTTTGAAAATTTACTGAAACATGCTTTTGATATGAATTTTTGACACATGATTTGTATACAAATTTTCTAAGTTGTCCTAAATTTTCAGAATTTTTGAATTTACATAGGTATGGAAACTTTCCAAATTACTACAGACTGTTCTATTTTTGACAGATTATGTTTTCATTGTGTTGTTTGCTTATTTTGATGAATCTATGGGTAGTATCGGAGGGTATGAACCATGGAGAAGTTGTAATACAGTAGATATAACACCAATATAAATTTAGAATGAGTTCACAACAGTACCACAAAGTGGTGATTTACTTTCTTATACTAACTGATCTCATAAGATTTTCTGTTGAGTTTTGTGTTGTAAAGTTTTCAAGTTTTGGGTGAAGTTTCGATGGACTACGGAATAAGGAGTGCAAGAGCCTAAGTTGGGGGATGCCCAAGGCACCCCAAGGTAATATTCAAGGACAACCAAGCATCTAAGCTTGGGGATGCCACGGATGGCATCCCCTCTTTCGTCTTCGTTCATCGGTAACATTACTTGAGGCTATATTTTTACTCACCACATGATATGAGTTTTGCTTGGAGCATCATTTTCTTTTGTTTATATTTGCTTGTTGTTATTAAGATACATGTTTTCTATCTTTTAGTTCAATAAAACGGTCAAGTATAGCCTTTACCATGCTTATTTTACAAGTCTTTATGTTGCTGTTTGAAAACAGAAAGTTTGCTGTTATTTTTTAATATTGGTGAATAGTCAGAAAATGATAAAATCTTGAAATTTTTACACTGTAAGGTACAACAAATTTTCTACAGTGTGGTAATTTTTTAGAATTTTTGGTGTTAGGAAAGTATGATTCCTCTTGCAATCTTTACAGACTGTTCTGTTTAGACAGATTGCTGTTATGTTTGCATTGTTTGCATATGTTTGCTTGTTTAATGATTCTATTCGAGGAAGGGGGTATTACATATGCAGAGACATTTAGTATGCAATGTCAAATTATAATTTTAGTTATTTTCTACAGTAGAGAATGATAAGGTTTTGCATTGATTTATACTAACTTATCTCACGAGTTCTTGTTGAGTTTTGTATGGATGAAGTCTTTAAGATTTAGGGAAACTGTGATATGAGAGGAATTAAGGAGACACAAAAGCTCAAGCTTGGGGATGTCCAAGGCATCCCTGATTAATATTTAAAGAAGTCTCAAGCATCTAAGCTTGGTGATGCCCCGGTTGGCATCCCAGCTTTCTTCTTCAACAATGAACAGCCAGTTTTGGTTGAGCCTAAGTTTTTGCTTCTTCACATGATATGTGATATCCTTAGAATGTGCTTTTATTTTGTTTTGCTTGATGTTTGAATAAAGTACTTAAGATCTAAATTTTCCTTATGAGAGAGAGTCTTCACATAGCTACATAATTATTTTGCTACTCATTGATCTTCACTTATATCTTTTTGGAGTAGTTTGTCATTTACTCTTGCGCTTCACTTATATCCTATGAATAAATGGTTGAATGAATTGAATATCATAAATCTGAAATTATATATGTTTCATATGCTTATCCCATGGGGATTAATGAATTTACATATAAGAAGTAGAGATGGTAAATTTATTGAAAGATGGAAAACATAGTATTGGTTGATACGTCTCCATCGTATCTACTTTTCCAAACACTTTTGCCCTTGTTTTCGACTCTAACTTGCATGATTTGAATGGAACTATCCCGAACTGACGCTGTTTTCAGCAGAACTCCCATGGTGTTATTTTTGTGCAGAAATAGAAGTTCTCGGAATGACCTGAAACTCCACGGAGCAACTTTACGGAATTAATAAAAAATATTGGCGAAAGAATCAACGTCAAGGGTCCCACACCCTATCCACGAGGGTGGGGGCGCCCCCCTAGGGCGCGCCCCCCTGCCTCGTGGGCCCCCTGGAGCTCCATCGACCTCAACTCCAACTCCATATTCACGTTCGGGGAGAAAAAAATCGGGGAGAAGGATTCATCGCGTTTTACGATACGCCGCCGCCGCCAAGCCCTAAACTCTCTTGGGAGGGCTGATCTAGAGTCCATTCGGGGCTCCGGAGAGGGGAATCCATCGCCGTCATCATCATAAACCATCCTCCATCACCAATTTCATGGCGCTCACTGTCGTGCGTGAGTAATTCCATCATAGGCTTGCTGGACGGTGATGGGTTGGATGAGATTTACCATGTAATCGAGTTAGTTTTGTTAGGGTTTGATCCCTAGTATCCACTATGTTCTAAGGTTGATGTTGCTATGACTTTGCTATGCTTAATGCTTGTCACTAGGGCCCGAGTGCCATGATTTCAGATCTGAACCTATTATGTTTTCATGAATATTTGTGAGTTATTGATCCTATCTTGCAAGTCTATATTCACCTATTATGTGTTATGATCCGTTAACCCCGAAGTGACAATAATCGGGATACTTACCGGTGATGACCGTAGTTTGAGGACTTCATGTATTCACTAAGTGTTAATGCTTTAGTCCGCTACTCTATTAAAGGAGGGCTTAATATCCCTTAGTTTCCAATAGGACCCTGCTGCCACGGGAGTGTAGGACAAAAGATGTCATGCAAGTTCTTTTCCATAAGCACGTATGACTATATTCGGAATACATGCGTACATTACATTGATGAACTGGAGCTAGTTCTGTGTCACCCTATGTTATAACTATTACACGAGGAATCACATCCGACATAATTATCCATCACTGACCCAATGCCTACGAGATTTTCATAAATTGCTCTTTGCTTAGTTACTTTACCGTTGCCACTGTTACAATTACTACAAAACTTCTACTGTTACTTTTGCTACCGTTACCGTTACTTCCATACTACTTTGCTACTAAATACTTTGCTGCTGATATTAAGTTATCCATGTGTGGTTGAATTGACAACTCAACTGCTAATACTTGAGAATCTTCTTTGGCTCCCCTTGTGTCGAATCAATAAATTTGGGTTGAATACTCTACCCTCGAAAACTATTGCGATCCCCTATACTTGTGGGTTATCATTGGTAACTTGAACAATTCATGAAAGAATATTGAAGGAAGAGAGATTTCATATATAAATATATTATCTTGGACATCTTCGATGATTGTGAGCCCCATTAATTATTTTCAAACTTGAGCATATTAGTTGAAGTTGAACAAGGAAGACAACACAATGATTTATGCTTGGGTATATTTGTATAGAAGTTATATTGTTATGGATCCTCCAACATGTGGTGCTTGCTATTTAGAATCTTCTGCTAGCCAAAATTTCTGTACTAAGCGGGAATACTGCTTGTGCATCCAAAATACGTGAACCAAGTTTCTTCCATGAGTGTCCACCATATCTACCTATATGCGGTATTTACCTGTCGTTCCAAGTAAATTTGAATGTGCCAAACTCTAAACCTTCAAATAATAATTTGTTTTGTATGCCCGAATCGCTCATGTAGCGACTAGGGGCTGTCAGTATCTTCCATGCTAGGTGGGTTATTCTCACGATGAGTGTTTATTCACTTATCATTCACGATAGAGTGGCTGGTAATTGGGTTGCACAGTCCTATGAACAAAAGATCAAAAACAAAATCACAAATAAATTAAACAAAACTCCCCCAGGATTGTTGATAGTTGGACGGTACCCGTTGTTTCAGACCAGCCGTGGAATGTGATTGTTGGTGGAGGGGGAGTAAAAACTTTACCATTCTGTTTGGGAACCGCCTATAATGAATCTAGTATGGAAGATATTGGGAACTCTTGGTTGTTATGTTGACAATGAAAGCATACCTCTCAAAATTATTTTCATCTCTGTTTTAAAAGCTTCGAGCTCTGGCACCTCTGCAAATCCCTCCTTCCCTCTGCGAAGGGCCTATCTTTTACTTTTATGCAAGAGTCAGTAGTATTCCTTCTCATTTCAACCTACTCTTTAGTTGGCAAGCATCATGTGATGGGGAAATATTTAAGCATATATGGCCATTCAAATATATTTGATCATGAATTATTATTCTTGACAATTATCTACTCCCTCCGTCCCAAAATAAGTGTCTCAACCTTAATACAACTTTGCACTAAAGTTAGTACAAAGTTGAGATACTTAATTTGGGACGGAGGGAGTATATGATAAATAAGTTGGGAGGCGAAACACTAAGCCCCTATCTTTCTCAGTGTTCAATGGATGCTATTTGTTCTAAAAATATGATTTGAGGGTAGCAATCATAGAAGACTATATGATAGTTGAGTATGTGGGATTTTCTAAATCAAAGCTCTTACAGACCCTTCCTGAAAATAAGATGAATTGCAATTGTTTGATGACTGAGAACCTAATTTGTTAGTTTTCAAGAAAGTTTATGATCTATGCTTTAACATGTGAATAGCTTGTTACTTGATCATCAGAAGTTTTATGAGATGCGCTACTGTTATGATATATAACAATGCTACAAAAAGTGATTGAAATTATCATTGATCAAACTTGTGGACTTGCTAGCATTCCACATCAAAAATTCCGTTTTTATCATTTACCTACTCGAGGACGAGCAATAATTATGCTTGGGGATGCTTGATACGTCTCCAACGTATCTATAATTTTTTATTGTTCCATGCTATTATATTATCCATCTCGCATGTTTTATATGCATTTACATGCTATTTTATATTATTTGTGGGACTAACCTATTAACTTAGAGCCCAATGCCAGTTTCTATTTTTTTTCTTGTTTTTGAGTTTTACGGAAAAGGAATACCAAACGGAGTCCAAACGAGCTGAAAATTTACGGTGATTTTTAATGGACCAGAAGAAGCCACCGAAGCAAAAAGAGTTGGGCCAGAAGAGTCCCAAGTCAACCACAAGGGTGGAGGGCGCGCCCTACCCCCCGGGAGGGTGCTCCGGTCTTGCAGTTGACTCGTGGACCCCCCTGAATTGTTCTCGACGCCAAAAATTCCTATAAATATAGAAACCCCCAGAAATAAACCTAGACCGGGAGTTCCACCGCCGCAAGCCTCTGTAGCCACCAACAACCAATCGGGAGCCAGTTCCGGCACCCTGTCAGAGGGGGAAACCATCACCGGTGGCCATCTTCATCATCCCGGCGCTCTCCATGACGAGGAGGGAGTAGTTCACCCTCGGGGCTGAGGGTATGTACCAGTATCTATGTGTTTGATCTCTCTCTCTCTCTCTCTCTCTCTCTCTCTCTCTCTCTCTCTCTCTCTCTCTCTCTCTCTCTCTCTCTCGTGTTCTTGATATGGCACGATCTTGATCTACCGCGAGCTTTGCTATTATAGTTGAATCATATGGTGTTTCTCCCCCTCTACCTTCTTGTAATGGATTGAGTTTTCCCTTTGAAGTTATCTTATTGAATTGAGTCTTTAAGGATTAGAGAACACTTGATGTATGTCTTGCATGTGCTTATCTGTGGTGACAATGGGATATTCACGTGATCTACTTGATGTATGTTTTGGTGGTCAACTTGCGGGTTCCGTGACCTTGTGAACTTACGCATAGGGGTTGGCACACATTTTCTTAACTCTCTGGTGGAAACTTTGGGGCACTCTTTGAAGTTCTTTATGTTGGTTTGAATATATGAATCTGAGACTGTGTGATGCATATCGTATAATTTAACTCGCGGGTACTCGTGGTGACAATGGAGTGCCTAGGTGACACTAGGGTTTTGGTTGATGTGTATCTTAAGGTGTTATTTTAGTGCGAACTCTAGAGTTGTTTGTGGCACTTATAGGAATAGTCCAATAGATCGATCAGAAAGAATAACTTCGAGGTGGTTTTGTACCCTACAATAATCTCTTCGTTTGTTCTCCGTTATCAGTGACTTTGGAGTGACTTTTTGTTGCACATTGAGGGATTGTTATATGATCCAATTATGTTATCATTGTTGAGCGAACTTGCACTAGTGAAAGTATGAACCCTAGGCCTTGTTTTCAAGCATTGCAATACCGTTTTCGCTCACTTTTATTACTAGTTACCTTGCTGTTTTTTTTATTTTTAGATTACGGGAACCTATATCTACTATCCATATTGCACTTGTATCACCATCTCTTCGCCGAACTAGTGCACCTATATAATTTACCATTGTATTGGGTGTGTTGGGGACACAAGAGACTCTTTGTTATTTGGTTGCATAGTTGTTTGAGAGAGACCATCTTCATCCTACGCCTCCCATGAATTGATAAACCTTAGGTCATCCACTTGAGGGAAATTTGCTACTGTCCTACAAAACTCTGCGCTTGGAGGCCCAACATGAGTCTACAAGAAGAAGGTTGCGTAGTAGACATCAGCAGGCGCGATGATAGAACGACTCTACCGCGTCTGAGCCACCCCGACGCTGAGTGCTTGACCGTCGTGCGCCAACATCAGCCTCAGACTGACTACGATTTGCATGCCTGTAGCCTATGCGGCACCTGTGGTGGCTACAATGAGGCCGAGGCACGCCATGCCTGCCGCGAGAAGGCGAAGGCGGTGTTGGCGACGTCTCGATCCAACGACAATCTGGTCATCCGCGGCGTCCAGCAGCGGCCCCTCACCTCCAAGGAATCAAATGCGCGTTGCCGCCGTCAAGTCAACGCCAAAGTCCTCGCGCATGGCATCAATGATTTGGTTCGTGCCACCGAGAAGGTCGCGCGTGATGCTCAACTCACCTATGTCGTCCCAGGCCACCCCTGAACTCCGACAACCCCATGCAGGGCACCTCCACCGACTCCTCGCCCTCCGACTATGAGATCTGTGGCGTTCCGGCCATCCCTACGTTTTCTTTGGCCGCTACTACCGTGACAAAGCTGACAAGGGCAAGGGCAGTCGTCGGTGTGAAACTTTCGTTGTCCTAATCTAGTTTATTGTTGTGTTTTGTTGCCATATGTTCCAGTGTTGAACAATGTCCTATGTTAAACTCGTTCCTATGTGCATGCTATCTACATATATGATGATCGAGGTTGCATTTATTTGTATGAATTTGAGGATTGAAAAATGAGGGATTCGACTACCCGAACAAACGAAGGTTGAGTCCATGCTACCGCGGACACGTCTGGACAAATGAGGCGCCAAGATAGCCCATCCCATTGTGGTTCAAGATGATCTTACAATCCGTAACTTCTCTCCTTATGTTTAGCAATTTTAAAAAAGTTTACACTTTTGATTATCAAAATTCCTTACATCCACGAGCTTTTGATTAATTACTTTCACATCAATCTTTACGTAAAATCCTCACGTATATTTTTGTGGGGGTGTAGCATTACTCTTTGACTATTCACTTGCGAGACCTACGGGGAGGGGCTCGAAAGTTGAACAAATATATAATACGACTGAGACTTAACCAAGTCTCGGTCAGGTAACATAGGATTAAAAAACTAAAAGAAAAAACTAAAAAAATATTATGCCAATCTCTATGTAAGATCTCACGAATATAACATCACCTGAGACATAACAAAGTTTTAGTCGACTGAGATTTAGCAACACTGATGAATATATAAACCATGCATCCACACGGATAGACGTGGAGGGTTCTTGCAGTATTATCGCTATCCAGCTCGTGAGTCGTGGCTATCGTCAATGGCGGCCTATGCAAAGGTCGCCACGGAGTTTCTCAAGGATCCACTGATCTGGTTGTTCCTCGCCTCGCTGGCTTTCGTCATTCTGCAGAGGCGGCGGCTGGGCAGCGCGCCATTTCCTCCGGGTCCGAAGCCGCTGCCAGTCATCGGCAACATGACGTTAGTGGACCAGCTGACCCACCGCGGCCTAGCGGCGCTAGCGAAGCAGTACGGCGGGCTGCTGCACCTTCGCCTCGGCAGGCTCCACGTCTTCGCGGTGTCGACGCCGGAGTACGCGCGTGAGGTGCTGCACGTGCAGGACGCCGCCTTCTCGAACCGCCCGGCCACCATCGCCGTCGTCTACCTCACCTACGGCCGCTCCGACATGGCGTTCGCGCACAACGGCGCCTACTGGCGCCAGATGCGCAAGCTCTGCGTCACCAAGATCTTCAGCCGCCGCCGCGCCGAGACGTGGCTCGCCGTGCGCGACGGGTACGGGGCGCTGGCCCGCGCCGTCGGCAGGCGCAGCGGCGAGGCCGTCAACCTCGGCGAGCTCATCTTCAACCTCACCGTCGGTGTCATCTTCCGCGCCGCCTTCAGCACCCGCGACGAGGATGGGCTCGACGAGTTCATCGCCATCCTCCAGGAGTTCTCCAGCCTCCTAGGATTGTTCCACATCGGTGACTTCTTCCCGTGGCTCGGCTGGGTGGGCCGGCGGGGCTTCAACCGCCGCCTCCGCACGGCGCGCGGCGCTCTCGATAAATTTATCGACAGGATCATCGACGAGCACATGAGGAGGGGCAAGAACGCCGCCGACCCCGACGCCGACTTGGTAGACGGCCTGCTCGCGTTTCTCGCCGAGGCAAACCCAATCAGCGGGAAGCACAGAGAGGACGCCCTCCGCTTCACCCGCGATAACGTCAGGGCCATGATTATGGTACGTAACTGGTACTGTATTTACCATCTTACAGTCTTTACCGTATATCCATGGCGGTGTGCTCCACACTAGTTCTACCGACGGACGGCTTGATCTGCAGAGTATGACCAAAATCCTACGAGAGAAACCTCGTACGTGTAGCACCTCTCTTTCTTTTTTGATGTGTTTGCTACTCCCTTCGTCCGGAAAAACTTGTCCCAAGCTTGCTCCTCAAATGAATGTGATAATGACTAAAACATCGATCGATTTTCCTTGGTGAAGAAAGGCGAGGCAGCGGGGAGCTCCAAGGCGGAGAGGGGGCGACGAGGCCAGCGTCCTGAGTGAGGAAAAGCCATGAATGAGCGGGAGATGGGGATGCAGCGAGTGGGAGGCTTAGAGGGGTAGCCGGGATAAGAGAAGAAGGGTGGTGGAGGGTTAGAGGGGTGTAGCCGGGGGTGGCTTGGGCAGAGGGGAGGCGCGCGAGGCAGAGCCTCCGGCTGCGGGTGGCGGGAGCTGACGGTCCGGCCGATGTCAGACGGGCGGCTTGGCGCAAGGAGGAAGCAAAGGGAGGACTAAAAATGCATGAAAACAGAGAGTGGTTTTTCAGCTCCTGGGTGCCTAGGCACCCTCTATGAACAGTAAAATCAAAAATAATAAAAAACCTGGAACTTTGCAACATCAAAGATGATCAAACTTTGTAGGTGCATGCAAATTTTCATGCCAAAAAACCATTCGAGGAGCTCTACACACGAAAAAGATTTCGGTGCTTGAAGTTTCAAGTACTTTTAGCACTAAAATCTGAAACTCATTTGTACACTTTTCTCTATATAATATTTTGGCATGAAAACTTGCAAGAACCTACAAAGTTTGGTCATTGCAAAGTTTCCGATATTTTTTGAATTTTTTTATATTTTTTGTATTTACTGTTCATAGAGGGTGCCTACGGACCTGTGAGCTGTTACACCTTTCTGATGCACGAAATGGACGTGTGGAATCCACGTACGCCAAAAAACTCAGCTGCTGCCATATAGCCGGTCCGTTTTTTCGACTCATTGGTCATTTTCTTTCCATGCTTCTTATTTTTAGTTTCTTTTTTTACTCTTGTATTTTGGTCAATGGACTTTCTACTAGGTGGTTTTGATACCTAATTATTTATCTATTATTTAGGAATAGACTTTTGCTTGGATGGTGTTTTTTCTTGCTTTTTGCTGATTTCTTGTTTTATTATTATTTTCATTATTATTGTTTTTATTTTAATTTTTGGTTTGTTGCTAGTTTTAGCAAGTGCATATACGTATTTAGATGTCCTTTGGGTGTCTTTTCTTCATAAAAAAAGTGCATATGCATATTTTAGTGTTTTATTTACATTTCAAAAGTAACGGGTCGCAATATATATTACATGTACCTTTGATGTTTAGAGAGTGTAAGTAGTACTAGTATTGCGAAAAGTACAAATACACTTGTTCGCTGAATGGTTTATGGTGAAAGGTGATATTCATGTAGATTGTACTTTCGTTTGCTAAAAAAATGTAGATTGTACTTTCATTGTGTTTTTGGTGCAAGATCTTTATATAGAATAAGTAGCCGTGTATTACCATTGTTTTCACATGCTTTGAAACATGAAAATCATAGCAAGCAAGCTTGTAATACAGGTTTTGAAATCACTTAAATTTGGTTTTTATTTGATAGAGACATGTGTCATTTTTTGTATGGTGCATTTTTCTTTATTTATACTGAGTTGGATATCAGTCAACATGATAGTGCCATGCGGCGTTGTTTGTATGGTGCAAAATTTTGATTGGGACCAATTGAAAACTAATCAAATGGTAAAAAATAGTCATTCTCTACATACGTATAATCAAAGGCTAATACCGGTTAATAGGCACAACTCCTCCTTGCCATTGAAGACATGAATAATTTTGTAAAGGAAATAAAACTCTCAAAGGTGCCCTTTAGAATAAAGGAACCGTGGAGAATAACAAAGTGAGGCTTGCAATCATATGATAAATAGATATAACATTTGTACATTTTCTATTATTAGATTCCATTAAAGAAATTTTATTTATGACATGAACTTTTGCTGCAAATTTGTGAGAGAATCAAGTATGAGTTCCAGTCTCGTGTAAAACTTCTATTATTAGATTTTTGGGGTGGGGAGAGAGAGACTACCTACCTACCATCAACATCACCGAATCCCTTTTAGCAATAACGAATCATGGATATGTATAAGTACGTGGTAACGTGCATGTGCCTATCTATGCAGGACATGTTGTTTGGTGGGCCAGAGACAGTGGGGTCCATGACCGAGTGGGCGATGGCAGAGATGATGCGTAGCCCAAACGACCTACGACGGCTACAGCAGGAGCTCGCCAATGTGGTGGGGCTCGACCGTACCGTGGATGAGCCCGATCTCGACAAGCTCCCTTTCCTCAGATGTGTCGTCAAGGAGACGCTCCGCATGCACCCGCCCATCCCACTGCTCCTCCACGAGTCTGCTAAAGACTGCGTCGTCGGTGGCTACTTTGTGCCCAAAGGCTCCCGCGTGTTGGTGAATGCATGGGCGATCAACCGTGACCCCGGAGCCTGGAAGGACGGCGACACGTTCCGACCTTCGCGGTTCATGCCCGGCGAGGGAGAGGCCGCTGAGCTGGACCTCAAGGGTGGCTGCTACGAGTTCTTGCCGTTTGGGTCCGGACGGCGCTCCTGCCCTGCACAGGGGCTTGGCCAACACGCGGTGGAGTTCTCTGTCGCGCAGCTTGCGCACGGATTCAACTGGGAGCTGCCCGATGGCATGGAGCCCGCGGAGCTTGACATGGGCGACATTTTTGGCCTCACCGCATTACGTGCCACGCGGCTCTACGCCGTACCCACACCACGCCTCACATGCCCCATGTAAGTATCGCACCAGACTTGTTCCTTGTAACCGTTGGTCCGTTCATTGTGTACCCCGATCTGCTTGGTTTGTTTTGGACTTGATCTCCGAGTCCTAATTCGCAAGAAGAGACTTTCTATCAATAAAGAGCATGGTCATAGATGTGGATTCATGAGCTGTCTCAGTATTCAATTATTCATGATATTCGCGGACATGCGTGCGTGCGTGCGCGCGCGTGTGTGTGAGAGAGAGGGAGAGAGATTTTACATCATATCAACCATGTTGGTATGTTATAGTTGTTGACATTTTTATCTATAATACGGGATTTTACAATGTTTGAATTAATAAAGAAACATGCCTTATGTTTAGAAACTGGAGAGTACCATTTAGGGCCGGTTATTTTGGAATAAGACCATTTTTTGGGTAAAACACAAATTACCGAATTCCTCCCCAATACTAGCCCAATAGACTCCGCACAATGCCCATCCTAAGATTCGCTACGCTCCGTGATCATTACTCCTTCCAACTCCAAATGAAGTCTTATAAAAAATTTCTAAAGTCAAACGGTGCAAAGTTTGATCAATTTTTTAACAAAAGTCACAGGTCTTCTTTTTGAAGTCGGAGGGAGTTCACTGCAACCTATTATGTTGTTGAGCATACTCTCTTCCCCCTAGACTCTTGAGTAGTTTACACTCATCTACTTGCATAGCTGTAAGTCCCTCAAATAAAATACTTATATATGTCTAAGGGCAACTCCAATGCGGTACATAAAATGAACACCACAAATGTCCGTGTCTAGCGATAGGGGAGCCGGTCATTCGATTGTATGCATCAAATCCAGGCATCGGTGTGGGCCAGGCGGACCTAGAGGGGAAAAACACATGAGTTATGAGGACATGTGGTCCAACTGATAGTGGTTCAAGCGGACTGTCCAAACTCTCCCAAAGCTCCCTCGGGTTTGGTTATGGTTTGTAGGAATTCAGATGTCCGAACTGGTCCGCGAACGTTTGATGCATGACATTGGAGGGCAGAAAGTGTCCGGACTGCGTGGTCTAGACGTTTAGGGGTGATTTGTTGCACATCATTTCCTAACTAGGTTCAGAGCCATCTCTTTCTACTTTACTTTTCATCTTATGGTAAAAATAAGCTAAAGCCAGACATAGCTTGAAATTTCTCTCCGACATAATTTCTAAGCCACCCAAATCATAGTTGGTAGAAAAAGCTACAAGAGAAGTGCTTTTCGAGCATCCCTGTAATTCAAACCCCTTCCTTCCGTTAAAAGGATTCTATTTGCCTCTTTTTTAGGAAAAATGCCACCGCATACCCCTTCGTGCTCGAATAGAAAACTACATGCGTACTTCCTCTAACTTTTGTTTACTTGCGTGTGTCCCCCTCGGCTCCATTATGGCATGCTACTTTTGTGTATGGAGAGCCACGTTCTGAAAACCGACACCGCATGTGGTCGTTGTTGTGTAATCTCCGGGCATCCTCATCTCTTCCTTGGATGGAAGTGGGAGACCTCAACGAAGCTCTTTGGCAATTTGAGCACTTCTCGCTTACACCCCGGGCTGAATATTTGATGGCTGCTTTCAGGGACATGATGTTGGTGTGTGGGCTAAAGGACTTGGGGTTCAAAGGTCTGCCATATACTTATGATAATGGAAGAGCTCGGAGTGCAAATGTCAGAGTCCGTTTGGACCGAGCTCTAGCGGATGATAGTTGGCGTGATATTTTTTCTGAGGTGTCTGTGGTGCACTTGGTTTCCCAGGTTCTGACCACTGTCTAGTTTTGCTTTCACTAGAGCGTGAAGTGTGAACTATAAACACCCGCAAGTGTAGGCAGTATGAGATTTGTTGGGAGAGAGATGAAGCACTTCCGACAGTCATCAAGGAGGCCTGGCAAAGTGTTCCTCAAAGGGCTGATTTGGGTGGGATTCATGTGGCGCTCAAAGAGGTAATGAACAGGATGCATGCGTGGGGAGGTCGTAAGTTTGGCAATGTCATGCGTGAGTTGTCACAGCTTCGACGGTTGTTAAAGAATCAAAGGGAAACAAATGCATTAGCTGACATAATTAGGAATACTATGGATCGTATGAATGAAATCCTCTACATGGAAGAAATGTTGTGGATGCAGCGTTCACGCATAACGTGGCTTAAGGAGGGGGACTGAAACACTAAATTTTTCCACCAGCGAGCTGTTTGGCGTGCACGCAGAAATAAAATTACTCGGCTGAAGGATGGGGACGGTGTTGTCCATGAATCACCCTTGGAGATGGAACGGATGGCGGTATCGTATTTCAAATCTGTGTATACCAGAGATCACTCCCTCTCGGCTGATCCAGTTATCAATTTATTTGAGACCCTTGTGACTGATGGAATGAATGAGCAACTTTGTAAACGGTTCACGGAGGAGGAAATATCCAATGCGTTGTTTCAAATTGGCCCTCTCAAAGCGGCAGGACCTGATGGTCTCCCTGCCCGTTTCTTCCAACGTAACTGGGATTTATTGAAGTCAGATATTGTCAAAGCAGTAATTGAATTTTTTCGTACAGGAATTATGCCAATGGGGGTGAATGATACGTCAATTGTGCTTATTCCCAAGATTGACAACCCTTCTGAGCTAAAGGACTTCAGACCAATCAGTTTATGTAATGTCCTATACAAGATTGTGTCAAAGTGTTTGGTTAACAGATTGCGACCGTTCATGGGAGAGATAATTTCTAAAAACCAAAGCGCTTTCATTCCAGGTAGATTAATCACAGATAATGCTCTTCTTGCATTTGAATGTCTGCACTTTCTGGAACATGGGCATCACAGCAGAATGCTTTTTGTGCTTATAAAGTGGATCTATCAAAGGCATACGATCGTGTCGACTGGAAGTTTCTAGAGGAGGCAATGCAAAAAATGGGCTTTGCTCATCAGTGGGTGCAATCGATTATGCAATGCGTTACCACGGTGAGGTATTCGGTGATATTTAATGGAGCTCTATTGGAAGCATTCTCCCCAACTCGAGGCCTCCGTCAAGGTGACCCTCTCTCTCTGTTTCTATTTTTATTTGTGGCTGACGGTCTCTCGGGTCTTCTACAATCTGAGGTAGCAACTGGAGGTCTTACACCGGTGAAGGTGTGTCGTCGGGCACCAGGGGTCTCCCACCTCCTTTTCGCCGATGACACATTCCTCTTTTTTAAGGCAAATGCGGAGCAAGCTTTGAGAGTTAAACATGTCATTGATACTTATGCTGCAAGTACCGGCCAACTCATTAATCCAGCAAAGTGCTCAATCCAATTTAGCAAGATTTGTCCGCTATCAGATCAGGAAGCAACACGCCAAATCCTTCATGTGGAGCAACAAGTGTTTGAAGCGAAATATTTGGGTCTACCAACTCCAGATGGTCGCATGAGTCGTGGTAAATTCCAGAGTCTTCAGGCCAAACTCACACAGTGTATATTGCTTTGGGGTGACAATAATCAAGCACAGAGTGGGAGAGAAATCCTTATCAAGTCGACCGCACAAACACTACCGACATATGTTATGGGAGTTTTAAACTTCCATTCTCTGCTTGTGATGACCTATCAAAGTTGATCCGAGACTTTTGGTGGGAGCGGAAAATGGGAAGCATAAAACACATTGGCTCGGTTGGGATAAGATGATCAGATCAAAAGGGCAAGGTGGAATGGGATTCGAGATATGCGGATTTTGAATCAGGCACTCTTGGCTCGCAAGCTTGGCGGTTGCTGCAAACACTTGGATAGTCTGTGCACGCAGCATCTTGGTCCGATACTACCCACAAGGCAACCTACTAGACCTTTGTGTTTACAAGGCAACCTCGTCAACTTGGTCTGCTATATCTTATGGGCTGGAACTTCTCAAGGAAGGCATGATATGGCGCATTGGTAATGGTGAATCGGTCCGCATCTGGCGTGACAATTGGATACCACGCTCGTCCTCACTCAAGACGTTTAGCGCTCGAGGCCGGTCCAGACTCATCAGAGTTTCGAGTTTGCTTGACGAACGAGGTACATGGGATGTAGCTGCCGTGTGGGCCAACTTTCTACCGATCGATGCTAGGGCCATTTTATCCATCCGTACCTCACCAAGACGTGAACCGGACTTTCTTGCCTGGCAGCCAGAGAAAAACGGTATCTTCTCTGTTAAGAGTGCTTATAAGCTTGGTCTCAGCTTGACAGAGCATGCTCGTAATGTGCCAGCCACAAGTACTAGACCAAATGGTGATCGTGAGGTTTGGAAGAAGCTATGGAGTTTGCCAGTTCCTCCTAAAGTCCGTACTTTTGCATGGCGTGCAATTACTAATTCATTAACAACAGAGGATAACAAGAAAAAACATCATATCCCGGTCACCGGAGTGTGCACGATCTGTGGGCAGGAACAAGAGGATGTAAAGCACGCTCTTTATCGCTGTCCGCCGGCTCGGGCTTTATGGAACGCCATGCGTGACGTTTGGGACCTTCCCTCACATGCGATTATGGAGCGTCTACAAGCTGAGTGGATACCGGAGCTCTTATTCCCACGCATCGATCAAGTCTGTGCTCAGATCCCGATGATCCTCCGGAGAGTATGGCATGGACATAATGAGCTTACTCATGACAAGCCTTTTCCATCTGTAGAAGGATCCCGACAGTTTTATGCAGTTACATGGCAAGTTTATCGCAGGTCAAGAACCAGACTCATCGAGCAAATTATCGAGGAAAATGTGTAGTGAATGGACCGCCCTCGCTGTAGTTTCGCATATAACACATGCTACAGCCAATAGTTGGGAGAGACCACTGCTGGCATGCTGAAGCTGAATATTGATGGGTCATACAGTGAGAGTACAGGGGCGGCAGGGGCAGGTATGATTCTCCGTGATGATCATAGACGAATTGTTTTCTCTTCCTGCCGTTTTCTTAGTCGTTGCGGATCAGCACTTGAGGCAGAACTAAGTGCATGTATGGAAGGCATGTCCCTTGCACTGGAGTGGAGTCGGCAGGATGTCCTTGTTGAAACAGATTCCATGGAGGTCGCTAAGATGATTAATAATCCATCTCGAGATAGCTCAGAGCTGGGTCATCTAGTTGAGCATGTGAAGCATCTCATGAACCAAGGGAGGCGTTTCGTTGTCAACAAAATCTCCCGGGAAATGAACCAAGCGAGCGATCTGCTTGCTCGTTTTGGTCGTCTAGAGGAACGAACAGTAGTTTGGTTAGGATCGGGGCCTCATGAAATATTAGACCTCATCCTACGAGATTGTAATGTGACTATTATTTAATCAATACAATCCCTTTACCCCGCAAAAAAAAGTGCAAGGGATAATTTAAGTGAAGGAAATATGCCCTAGAGGCAATAATAAAGTTATTATTTATTTCCTTATTTCATGATAAATGTTTATTATTCATGCTAGAATTGTATTAAAAGGAAACATAATACATGTGTGAATACATAGACAAACATAGTGTCACTAGTGTTCCTCTACTTGACTAGCTTGTTAATCAAAGATGGTTATGTTTCCTAACCATGAACAAGGAGTTGTTATTTGATTAACAAGGTCACATCATTAGTTGAATGATCTGATTGACATGACCCATTCCGTTAGCTTAACACTTGATCGTTTAGTATGTTAATGCTTTCTTCATGACCCATACATGTTCCTATAACTATGAGATTATGCAACTCCGTTTACGGAGGAACACTTTGGTGCTACCAAACGTCACAACGAATCGGGTGATTATAAAGGAGTACTACAGGTGTCTCCAAAGGTACTTGTTGGGTTGGCGATTTCGAGATTAGGTTTTGTCACTCCGATTGTCGGAGAGGTATCTCAGGCCTTCTCGGTAATGCACATCACTTAAGCCTTGCAAGCATTACAACTAATGAGTTAGTTGTGAGATGATGTATTACGGAACGAGTAAAGAGACTTACCGTAACGAGATTGAACTAGGTATTGGATACCGACGATCGAATCTCGGGTAAGTAACATACCGATGACAAAGGGAACAACGTATGTCGTTATGCGGTTTGACCGATAAAGATCTTCGTAGAATATGTAGGAACCAATATGGGCATCCAGGTTCCGCTATTGGTTATTGACCGAGAATGGTTCTAGGTCATGTCTACATAGTTCTCGAACCCGTAGGGTCCGCACGCTTAACGTTTCGATGACAGTTCATAATGAGTTTATAAGTATTGATGCACCGAAGGTTGTTCGGAGTCCCGGATGTGATCATGGACATGACGAGGAGTCTCGAAATGGTCGAGACATAAAGATTGATATATTGGAAGCCTACATTTGGACATCGGAAGTGTTCCGGGTGAAATCGGGATTTTACCGGAGTACCGGGAGGTTACCGGAACCCCCCGGGAAGTCTATGGGCCTTAATGGGCCATGGGAGAAGAGGAAGGGCAGGCCAAGGTGGGCTGCGCGCCCCCCTCCCCCCTCTAGTCCGAATAGGACAAGGAAGGGGGCGGCGCCCCTTCCCTCTTCCCCTTCCCCAAAGTCCTAGTCCAACTAGGAGAGGGGGGGGGGAGTCCTACTCGGTGGGAGTAGGACTCCTCCAGCGCCTCTCTAGGGCCGGCCTCCTCCTCCCTCCCTCCTTTATATATACGGGGCAGGGGGCACCCCATGACACACAAGTTGATCTACGGATCGTTCCTTAGCCGTGTGCGGTGCCCCCTCCACCATATTCCACTTGGTCATATCGTCATGAGCTTAGGCGAAGCCCCGCGCCGGAGAAGTCATATCGTCACGGGCTTAGGCGAAGCCCCGCGTCGGTGGAGCATCAACATCGTCACCACGCCGTCGGTCGACGGAACTCATCCCGACACTTTGCTGGATCGAGTCCGGGATCGCCATCGAGCTGAACGTGTGCAGAACTCGGAGGTGCCGACGCTCGGTGCTTGGATCGGTCGGATCGTGAAGACGCACGACTACATCAACCGCGTTGTTATAACGCTTCGCTTTCGGTCTCACGAGGGTGCGTGGGACGGACCTCTCCTCTCGTTGCTATGCCATCACCATGGTCTTGCGTGATCGTAGGAAATTTTTGAAATTACTACGTTCCCCAACAGTGGCATCCGAGCCTGGTTTTATGCGTTGATGTCATGTGCACGAGTAGAACACAAGTGAGTTGTGGACGATACAAGTCATACTGCCTACCAGCATGACATACTTTGGTTCAGCGGTATTGTGAGATGAAGCGGCCCGGACCGACATTACGCGTACGCTTACGCGAGACTGGTTTCACCGCTCCGAGCACTCGTTGCTTAAAGGTGACCGGCGGTGTCTGCTCTCTCACTTTAGTTGAATCGAGTGTGGCTACGCCCGGTCCTTGAGAAGGTTAAACGGAGTCTATTTGACGAAGTATCGCTGTGGTTTTGATGCGAGGTAAGAACGGTTCTTGCTCAGCCCGTAGCAGCCACGTAAAACTTGCAACAACAAAGTAGAGGACGCCTAACTTGTTTTTGCAGGGCATGATGTGATGTGATGTGGTCAAAACGTGATGCTATACTTTATTGTATGAGATGATCATGTTTTGTAACCGAGTTATCGCAATCTGGCAGGAGCCATATGATTGTCGCTTATTGTATGAAATGCAACGCCATGTAATTGCTTTACTTTATCACTAAGGAGTAGCGATAGTCGTAGAAGCAATAGTTGGCGAGACGACAACGATGCTACGATGGAGATCAAGGTGTCGCTACCGGTGACAATGGTGATCATGACGGTGCTTGGCGATGGAGATCACAAGCACAAGATGATGATGACCATATCATATCACTTATATTGATTGCATGTGATGTTTATCCTTTATGCATCTTATCTTGCTTTGATTGACGATAGCATTATAAGATGATCTCTCACTAAAATTATCAAGAAGTGTTCTCCCGAGTATGCACCGCTATGAAAGTTCTTCGTTTGAGACACCACGTAATGATCGGGTGTGATAGGCTCTACGCTCAAATACAACGGGTGCAAAACAGTTGCGCACGCGAATACTCAGAGTTAAACTTGACGAGCCTAGCATATAACAGATATGGCCTCGGAACACAGAGACCGAAAGGTCGAGCGTGAATCATATAGTAGATATGATCAACATAGTGATGTTCACCATTGAAACTACTCCATCTCACGTGATGATCGGACATGGTTTAGTTGATTTGGATCACGTAATCACTTAGATAACTAGAGAGATGTCTATCTAAGTGGGAGTTCTTAAGTAATATGATTAATTGAACTTTAATTTATCATGAACTTAGTCCTGGTAGTATTTTGCAAATTATGTTGTAGATCAATAGCTCGCGTTGTTGCTTCCCTGTGTTTTTATATGTGTTCCTAGAGAAAATAGTATTGAAAGATGTTAGTAGCAATGATGCGGATTGGATCCGTGATCTGAGGTTTATCCTCATTGCTGCCTGTAAGAATTATGTCCTTAATGCACCGCTAGGTGACAGACCTATTGCAGGAGCAAATGCAGACGTTATGAACGTTTGGCTAGCTCAATATGATGACTACATGATAGTTTAGTGCACCATACTTAACGGCTTAGAATCGGGACTTCAAAGACGTTTTGAACGTCATGGACCATATGAGATGTTCCAGGAATTGAAGTTAATATTTCAAGCAAATACCCGAGTTGATAGATATGAAGTCTCCAACAAGTTCTATGGCTAAAAGATGGAGGAGAATCGCTCAACTAGTGAGCATGTGCTCAGATTGTCTGGGTACTTCAAATCGCTAGAATCAAGTGGGAGTTAATCTTCCAGATAAGATAGTGATTGACAGAATTCTCTAGTCACCATCACTAAGTTAGTAGAACTTCGTGATGAACTATAGTATGCAAGGGATGACGAAAAAGATTCTCGAGCTCTTCGCGATGCTAAAATCGGCGAAGGTAGAAATCAAGAAAACATCAAGTGTTGATGGTTGACAAGACCATTAGTCTCAAGGAAAATGGCAAAGGGAAGAAGGGAACTTCAAAAGGAACGGCAAGCAAGTTGCTGCTCGAGTGAAGAAGCCCAAGTCTAGACCTAAGCCCGAGACTGAGTACTTTTGCTGCAATGGAACTGGTCACTCGAAGCGGAACTACCCCTGAATATTTGGTGGATAAGAAGGATGGCAAAGTGAACAAGGTTATATTTGATATACAGGTTATTGATGTGTGCCTTACTAGTGTTTATAGTAGCCCCTGAGTATTTGATACTCGTTCGGTTGCTAAGATTAGTAACTCAAACAGGAGTTACGAATAAACAGAGACTAGTTGAAGGGAAGTGACGATGAGTGTTGGAAGTAGTTCCAAGATTGATATGATCATCATCGCACACTCCCTATACTTTCGGGATTAGTGTTAAACCTAAATAAATGTTATTTGGTGTTTGCGTTGAGCATGAATATGATTTGATCATGTTTATTGCAAAACGGTTATTCATTTAAAATCAAAGAATAATTGTTGTTCATTTAAATGAATAAAACCTTCAATGGTCATACACCCAATAAAAATAGTTTGTTGGATCTCGATCGTAGTAATACACATATTCATAATATTAATGCCAAAAGATGCAAAGTTAATAATGATAGTGCAACTTATTTGTGGCATCGCCGTTTAGGTCATATTGGTGTAAAGCGCATGAAGAAACTCCATGCTGATGGGATTTTGGAATCACTTGATTATGAATCACTTGATGCTTGCGAACCATGCCTTATGGGCAAGATGACTAAAGACTCGTTCTCCGGAACAATGGAGCGAGCAAATGACTTATTGGAAATAATACATACCGATGTATGCGGTCCGATGAGTGTTGATGCTCGTGGCAAGTATCGTTATTTTTCGACCTTCACAAAGATGATTTGAGCAGATATGGGTATATCTACTTGATGAAACACAAGTCTGAAACATTTGAAAAGTTCAAAGAATTTCAGAGTGAAGTGAAGGATCATCGTAACAAGAAAATAAAAGTTTCTACGATATGATCGCAGAGGAAAAATATTTGAGTTACGAGTTTGGCCTTGATTAAAACAATGTGGAATAGTTTCACAGCTCACGCCACATGGAACACCATAACGTAATGGTGTGTCCGAACGTCATAACCGCTCTTTATTGGATATGGTGCAATCTATGATGTATCTTACCGATTTACCACTATCGTTTTGGGTTATGCATTAGAGACAGTTGCATTAACGTTTAATAGGGCACCATCTAAATCCGTTGAGATGACACCGTATGAACTATGGTTTAGCAAGAAACCTAAGTCGTCGTTTCTTAAAGTTTGGAGTTGTGATGCTTATGTGAAAAAGTTTTCACCGATAAGCTCGAACCCAAATCGAGAAGTGCGTCTTCATAGAATACCCAAAGGTAACTATTGGGTACACCTTCTATCACAGATCCAAAGGCAAGTTTTTCGTTGTTAAGGTGGATCCTTTCTAGAGAAGAAGTTTCTCTCGAAAGAAGTGAGTGGGAGGAAAGTAGAAACTTGATGAGGTAATTGTACCTTCTCCTTATTGGAAAGTAGTTCATCACGTAAATCAGTTCCAGTGATTCCTACACCAATTAGTGAGGAAGTTAAAGATGATGATCATGAAACTTCAGATCAAGTTGCTACCAAACCTCGTAGGTCTTCCAGAATAAGATCCGCACTGTGAGTGGTACGGTAATCATGTTCGGAAGTCATGTTACTAGACCATGATGAACCTACGGACTATGAGGAAGCGATGATGAGCCCAGATTCCATGAAATGGCTTGAGGCCATGAAATCTGAGATAGGATCCATGTATGAGAACAAAGTATGGACTTTGATTGACTTGCTCGATGATCAGCAAGCCATGTTAAATAAATGGATCTTCAAGAGGAAGACAGATGTTGATAGTAGTGTTACTATCTACAAAGCTCGACTTGTCGCAAAAAAGGTTTTTCGACAAATTCAAAGTGTTGACTACAATGAGATTTTCTCAACTGTAGCGATGCTTAAGTCTGTCCGAATCATGTTAGCAATTGCCACATTTTATGAAATCTGGCAAATGGATGTCAAAACTGCATTCTTAATGCTTTTCTTAAAGAAGAGTTGTATATGATGCAACCGAAGATTTTGTCAATCCTAAAGGTGCTAACAAAATGTGCAAGCTCCAATGATCCATCAATGGTGGTGCAAGCATCTCGAGTTGGAATATATGCTTTGATGTGTTGATCATAGCATATGATTTTATACAGACTTTTGGAGAAGCCTGTATTTACAAGAAAGTGAGTGGGAGCACTACAACATTTCTGATAAGTATATGTGAATGACATATTGTTGATCGGAAATAATGTAGAATTATTCTGCAAAGCATAAAGGAGTATTTGAAAGGAGTTTTTCAAAGAAGGACCTCGGTGAAGCTGCTTACATATTGAGCATCAAGATCTATAGAGATAGATCAAGACGCTTGATAAGTTTTTTCAATAAATATATACCTTGTCAAGATTTTGAAGTAGTTCAAAATGGAACAGTCAAAGAAAAGTTCTTGCCTGTGTTGCAAAGGTGTGAAATTGAGTAAAGACTCAAAATCCCGACCACGGCAGAAAATAGAAAAAGAATGAAAGTCATTCCTATGCCTCACCATAGGTTCTATAAAGTATGCTATGCTATGTACCTGACCTATTGTGTACCTTGCTCTGAATTTGGCAAGGAGTACAATAGTGATCTAGGAGTAGATCATGGACATTGGTCAAGAACATCCTTAGTCAGGACTAAGGAAATATTTCTCGATTATGGAGGTGATAAAAAGCCCGTCGTAAAGAGTTACATCGATGCAAGCATTTTACACTGATCCAGATGACTCTAAAGTCTCAATCTGGATACATATTGAAAGTGGGAGCAATTAGCTAGAGTAGCTCCGCAAGAGCATTGTAGACATAGAATATTTGCAAAATAGATACGGCTCTGAATGTGACAGACCGTTGACTAAGCTTCTCTCACGAGCAAAACATGATCATACCTTAGTACTCTTTGGGTGTTAATCACATAGCGATGTGAACTAGATTATTGACTCTAGTAAACCCTTTGGGTGTTGGTCACATGACGATGTGAACTATGGGTGTTAATCACATACAGATGTGAATATTAGTGTTGAATCACATGATGATGTGAACTAGATTATTGACTCTAGTGCAAGTGGGAGACTAAAGGAAATATGCCCTAGAGGCAATAATAAAGTTATTATTTATTTCCTTATTTCATGATAAATGTTTATTATTCATGCTAGAATTGTATTAAAAGGAAACATAATACATGTGTGAATACATAGACAAACATAGTGTCACTAGTGTGCCTCTACTTGACTAGCTTGTTAATCAAAGATGGTTATGTTTCCTAACCATGAACAAGGAGTTGTTATTTGATTAACAAGGTCACATCATTAGTTGAATGATCTGATTGACATGACCCATTCCGTTAGCTTAACACTTGATCGCTTAGTATGTTAATGCTTTCTTCATGACCCATACATGTTCCTATAACTATGAGATTATGCAACTCCGTTTACGGAGGAACACTTTGGTGCTACCAAACGTCACAACGAATCGGGTGATTATAAAGGAGTACTACAGGTGTCTCCAAAGGTACTTGTTGGGTTGGCGATTTGAGATTAGGTTTTGTCACTCCGATTGTCGGAGAGGTATCTCAGCCTTCTCGGTAATGCACATCACTTAAGCCTTGCAAGCATTACAACTAATGAGTTAGTTGTGAGATGATGTATTACGGAACGAGTAAAGAGACTTACCGTAACGAGATTGAACTAGGTATTGATACCGACGATCGAATCTCGGGTAAGTAACATACCGATGACAAAGGGAACAACGTATGTCGTTATGCGGTTTGACCGATAAAGATCTTCGTAGAATATGTAGGAACCAATATGGGCATCCAGGTTCCGCTATTGGTTATTGACCGAGAATGGTTCTAGGTCATGTCTACATAGTTCTCGAACCCGTAGGGTCCGCACGCTTAACGCTTCGATGACAGTTCATAATGAGTTTATAAGTATTGATGCATCAAGGTTGTTTGGAGTCCGGATGTGATCATGGACATGACGAGGAGTCTCGAAATGGTCGAGACATAAAGATTGATATATTGAAGCCTACATTTGGACATCGAAGTGTTCGGGTGAAATCGGATTTTATCGAGTACCGGAGGTTACCGGAACCCCCCGGGAAGTCTATGGGCCTTAATGGGCCATGGGAGAAGAGGAAGGGCAGGCCAAGGTGGGCTGCGCGCCCCCCTCCCCCCTCTAGTCCGAATAGGACAAGGAAGGGGGGGGCGGCGCCCCTTCCCTCTTCCCCCTTCCCCAAAGTCCTAGTCCAACTAGGAGAGGGGGGGGGGAGTCCTACTCCCGGTGGGATTAGGACTCCTCCAGGCACGCCTCTCTAGGGCCGGCCTCCTCCTCCCTCCCTCCTTTATATACGGGGGCAGGGGGGCACCCCATGACACACAAGTTGATCTACGGATCGTTCCTTAGCCGTGTGCGGTGCCCCCCTCCACCATATTCCACTTCGGTCATATCGTCATGAGCTTAAGCGGCCCTGCGCCGGAGAAGTCATATCGTCACGGGCTTAGGCGAAGCCCTGCGTCGGTGGAGCATCAACATCGCCACCACGCCGTCGTCGACGGAACTCATCCCGACACTTTGTTGGATCGAGTCCGGGATCGCCATCGAGCTGAACGTGTGCAGAACTCGGAGGTGCCGTGACGCTCGGTGCTTGGATCGGTCGGATCGTGAAGACGCACGACTACATCAACAGCGTTGTTATAACGCTTCGCTTTCGGTCTCACGAGGGTACGTGGACGGACACTCTCCCCTCTCGTTGCTATGCCATCACCATGGTCTTGCGTGATCGTAGGAAATTTTTTGAAATTACTACGTTCCCCAACATTAAGTACTTTCAAATTGGATGTGGAAGTATTGAGTGTTGAAGCCCTAAGGAGCAAATAGACAAGCCTCATATTCTATCTAGTTATATTTGGTTGTGTGCATTATTTGGTACTCTATTCGTTTTAATAAATGGTTGTCTGCATCGCTTGATGCAGAAGCCAGGAGTAATCCTCCTTTTTGAACAAAGAAAAATAAGTTATATATGGCACCTACAAAACCTTATAGGGTTAATTATCCTATTTCCCTCACTGGTGTCCATGTGCTTAGTTTTGCCCTTAGATGCGAATTGTGCTCAGTTTTGCCCCTAGTCCATGGCAGCTACTATGACGAGGCCAAACGGCCAGATTTTAGTCCATTCTGTCCACCGGCGTTAGTGGTTGTGGGTCCAGAGCTTACACGTGGGACTGCGTGGACGTGTGTCCGGAGCTGACATGTGGGTCCGGAGCTGACATGTGGGCCCGTGCAACAAAATCCCCAAATCATTCATAGGGCTCTAGCCGGCCAACTCGACGCACACTCTGCCCATGCGCCGGCTGGCCGGGTTTACGCCGCCGCCATTTCGCAAGGCCGCCAAAGACTTGCTGTCGGTGTCAAAACCGCGGATCTCGGGTAGGGGGTCCCGGCTGTGCGTCTAGGCGGATGGTAACAGGAGACAAGGGACACGATGTTTTTACCCAGGTTCGGGCCCTCTCGATGGAGGTAATACTCTACTCCTGCTTGATTAATATTGATGATATGGGTAGTACAAGAGTGGATCCACCACGAGATCAGAGAGGCTAAACCCTAGAAGCTAGCCTATGGTATGATTGTTGTTCGTCCTATGGACTAAAACCCTCCGGTTTATATAGACACCGGATAGGGTTAGGGTTACACAGAGTCAGTTACAATGGTAGGAGATCTACATATCCATATCGCCAAGCTTGCCTTCCACGCCAAGGAAAGTCCCATCCGGACACGGGACAAAGTCTTCAATCTTGTATCTTCATAGTCCAGGAGTCCGGCCAACGGTGATAGTTCGGCTATCCGGACACCCCCTAATCCAGGACTCCCTCACCTGCGCCGCCACCAGCTGCGCTGTCGTGGCCACATCCGTCCTGCTCCACCGCTACCTGCTCCGCCCGCCACCTTCCTGCGACGCCACGGGTGGGGCGCCCGCCACCTGCTCGACCCGCGGGGCGGCCTCCTTCCGTGCGCCCGGCCAAAGCGCTCAAAGGTGGGGGGCTGGTGGAGCTGTTTGAAATAGGAGGAAGAACCGCAGGGCAAAATGGTGAGCAGCGGCGACCCCAGAGTATTTGGCAAGGCAGACATCGGGCTGGAGATCCGCCGCGTCCACGATTGGGTTCCCGAGGGGTAAGTCACGCCTCCTATTTAGATTGAGCTTAGTTGTGCATTTGAACAGTCGATTCGAGTTGGTTTGCCCGATTAGTGTGCTGATTGCGTCTCTGTTTTTCGTCAGTTAGGATGGATTTGCGGTTTGCTTTCTTGGTGCACATTAGAAGGGACCGGTACATGTTCAATGCAAAGAATAAGAAGAAATTCCAAGGAGGTTTCGATTATCGGTTGCCAATGGCTAGTAATTGGAGTGGTATACAATTTGGGGAGGTAATTTGTAGCCAATATCCTTGGGGTTTGCTTGATGAAGTGGTATACAAATACTATGATGGGGAAAAGAAATGGGTGACAGTTAGTAATGATGAAGAGCTAGCTACCATGTTTGCTAGGCATAAGGAGAAAGAGAATTTTCATGTGAGGCTGCAAATTGATGTGCTTGAGCAGGCATTTGGACCTAGCATGGCGGGTGCAACATCTCGGGGAGAACCAAGTGGTCATAATGGCATCGCTAGCCAAAACAGTTCAGTTAGTGCACGGCGACATGGTGGCTCGACAAGCGTGGGCACCTGCGGTAGGGTCCCCCTTGAAGTGGAGCCTGATGACTACAATTCTGGGGTTGATGAAGAGAAGCTATAATATGATGTTACTCAGAATTTACGACGGGCACCTCGGGCTGAAAACCAAGATGAGGCTCACAATGCAGTCCATGTGGATGATGACACGGTGGGTGAGGACGAAGACCTTGCAGCTGTTGGATGGGACCCTTTGAACCCTCATATGGAAGAAGGTACCGTTTTTGCATCCATGACTGAGTGTAAAAGTGCACTTGTGACATACTGCATCAAGGTAGAACGTACTTTCAAAGTTGACAAGAGCGATCAAGTACGTTACAAAGTGCACTGTCCGACTGAGGGTTGTCCATGGAGGATGCTCCCATCTAAAATGCGAAATAGCACGAATGCTCAGGTCAAAGTGAACCCTTTTAAGCACACATGCCAGGAATCAACCCTTAGGAAGGATACAATCAGTAGAGCCAAGTCAAGATGGGTGGCTGAAAGTGCAACTATCCCTAGGTGGTTTTGGTAATTCCTAACAACATATAGCTCATTGAGCTAATGCTATTTCAAGATGAATATTTCAGGAAAGCTCAATGATTGGCATGGCATGGATGAGAAAAGTGGACCCCTCAAAATGCTAAGGACAAAAGGACTGGCTCAAGCTCAAAGCTCAAGACTCTACATTTTATATTTTAGTGATCCAAGATCACATTGAGTCTATAGGAAAAGCCAATACTATCAAGGAGGGATGAGGTGTTGCTTAATGGCTTACTTGCTCAAAATGCTTAGTGATATGCTCCAAAGCCCTCAACTACTTTCTCACATCCACATATGACCTAAACTAAAAGTCAAACTCGGCCCCACTGATTCTTTCTATCCGGCGCCACCGAGTTCAGATGTCATAGCCACTGCCACAAACCCTAGGCAAATCGGTCTCACCGATAGGGATCTCAGTCTCACTGAGATGGGATTGTAATCTCTCTGTTTCTCTTCATAATGTTTCAATACCACCGAGATGAGCGATCGGTCCCACCGAGATTGCAATGTAAACTCTTTGTTTCCTTTTTGTAACATTTTGGTCTCACCGAAATGAGCGAACCGGTCCCACCGAGTTTACCTGACCAACTCTCTGGTTAGCCTATTACCAAAATCAGTCCCACCGAGTTTGTGTAATCGGTCTCACTGAGATTAGGTTATGCCCTAACCCTAACCATATCGGTCCTACCGAGTTGCATGTCGGTCCTTTTTTTTCTCCTAACGGTCACTAGATTTGCTGAATCGGTCTGACCGAGTTTCTCAATTCAGTCCCACCGAGATTGGCAAGTTATGTGTAACGGTTAGATTTTGTGTGGAGGCTATATATACCCCTCCACCTCCTCTTCATTCATGAAGAGAGCCATCAGAATGAACCTACACTTCCAGCTTGCATTTTCTGAGAGAGAACCACCTACACTTGTGTTGAGACCAAGATATTCCATTCCTACCATATGAATCTTGATCTCTAGCCTTCCCCAAGTTGCTTTCCACTTAAATCTTCTTTCCACCAAATCCAAATCCTGTGAGAGAGAGTTGAGTGTTGGGGAGACTATCATTTGAAGCACAAGAGCAAGGAGTTCATCATCAACACACCATTTGTTACTTCTTGGAGAGTGGTGTCTCCTAGATTGGCTAGGTGTCACTTGGGAGCCTCCGAAAAGATTGTGGAGTTGAACAAAGGAGTTTGTAAGGGCAAGGAGATCGCCTACTTCATGAAGATCTACCACTAGTGAGGCAAGTCCTTCGTGGGCGACAGCCATGGTGGGATAGACAAGGTTGCTTCTTCGTGGACCCTTTGTGGGTGGAGCCGTCCGTGAACTCGCGCAACTGTTACCCTTCGTGGGTTGAAGTCTCCATCAACGTGGATGTACGATAGCACCACCTATCGGAACCACGACAAAAACATCCGTGTCTCCAATTGCGTTTGAATTCTCCAAACCCTTCCCTTTACATTCTTGCAAGTTGCATGCTTGACTTTCCGCTGCTCATACACTCTTTGCATGCTTTCTTGAATTGTGTTAAGATTGCTTGACTTGTGCTAAGTTAGCTAAAATCTGCCAAAGACTAAAATTGGGAAAAGAATAAGTTTTTATTTGGTCAAGTTGTCGGGGAAGCTGATTGCAACCCACGAACACCTATGGGACCGGCGGACCGAGTCCCTTTTGGTTCGGTGGGGGGGCGGAGATTGCACGAAGAGCAGATCGAGGCGATGCACACGAAGCAGTTTACCCAGCTTCGAGCTCTCCGAGAGATAATACTCCTACCGCTGCTTGTCCGATTGTATTGTGTTCTTGCTAGGGAGCACGGAGAGCTACAAAACCTAGCTTGAGTGTTTCGTATCGAATGAGTCGAACCTCTCTTACGCTGCACATGGGCCTCCTTTATAGGCTAAAGGGGTCACCAACAGGTGGCAACGTAAACAAGGGCAAATGGGAAAATGAGTTGCGGTTGGTACAGCTACTTTGTACAGTGTATACTACCTAACTCGACGGCAAGGGACAAAAGCATTAAATGCCCGCCCATGTCGCCTAAACAGTGCAGTAAAGGATCGTGGGGCGCCACCGCTGCCACGATGGCACCTGTCGCCGCCGCCACCGCTGCTCTCCGCTGGTCAAGACCTCTTGACACGCACGCTCGAATGGCCCCATGGCGACACGCTGGTGGATGAGCTGGAGCGGAGATGAAGAGAGGTTGCTTGCGCGCAAGCACCTTGCCGCTGCTGAATCCTTGTCGCGCCGGAAGCTTGTCGCCACCAGCCTTCCCGCAAGCTCCTCTTGCCGGGTCTTGTCTTCTGCGTGTCTTGAGTGGCCTTCCCGGCAAGCTCCTCTTGCCGGGCCTTGTCTTCTTGGCTTAAATACTTTGTTCTTGAATGGCTCCAAAGGAACCACGGAGGACCTTGGCGGTCACTAGGCAGCCCCGCCGCTGGGTGCTGAATCGCCGGCACGAAGTTCGGGATACCGTGGTACCCCTACTCTAGTACACCGACAGAGCCCCGGGCTGGGCCACACACGGTGCCGAAGCGCTGTTGGGCCAGGCCCAAAAGCAGGCACGGGCACTTGCTGCCCAGATCACGCCGTTATTTGCTCCGGACCCACCACGCCCCCACGAACAACACGCGTCGAACGTGGCGTCGTGGGAGAGATCGTGGGGGCTTTTTAATTGAAAAGCGAACGTCCGCCCCTCTCCCTCCTTATAAACAGGGGAATCAGGGGCAGGTTGCCCACCTCGCCATTTGCTATTCCATCGTGAAAACCACCGTTGCTCCCCTTCTTCTAGCTCGAAGAGAGCAACGCCCGCCTTCATCGCCACCAACGCCATCAACGCCGCCGGTCTCTCCACCACCTCCGCCATGGCTCAAAGCCGACAAGGGAAGGGCGTGAAGTCGGCCGCGCAGCGGCTCGCGGGCGCGCGAAGGAGCAGACCCTCTTCCCCAGCTCGACGCCGAAGGAGCCGAGGAGGGCTACTACCTCTTCGTCGACGGAGACGCGGCGCATCCGCGCGCGAAGGTACTCTCCGCCAAGATCGAGTCAGCTTCGAGCGGGTACCCTTCTTCGCTCTTTTCTATTGCGGGCTCTGCCCGCCTTCTTCTGAAGTTCTTTTGCGATATCATGAACACCTACGGGTTTTGCCTCCTTGATTTCACCCCAACGCTGTCTCGACCATGGCGGTTTTCGACACCTCTGCGAAAACTTTGTCGGAGTCCACCCAAACGTAGCCCTTTTCCGCCACTTCTTCATGCCCCGCCGAGAGAGGAGAGCCACTTGTCGGAGGGATTGCTTGGATCTCCGGGATCGGCAAGAAAGAATCCTATCCGGAAGGAGAGCTCCGCAGCAAGTGGGAGGAGTGGAGAGCCGATTGGTGTTGGATCGTTGAGGAGAACCCGCAGCCCTTCATCGCCCAGCTAAACTCCAATAGTGCGCTGCAACGATTGGAGCAACTTGGCGCCGAAGATGCTAGGTTGAAGATTGCCATGACCGGATCCTGCGCCTCAGTTTGCCGGACTCACAGAGGCGCAGCTTGGCGCATATTTCCTTCGTCGCCAGATCGCTTCCCTTGCAGGAGAGGAGGAGACCTGCTTGGGAGTTCCAAAACCCGTGGATATCATGAGGTTGCGCCGGCTTCAATCTGAATTTCACCGCCTTGGAGTTGGACGAAAGCTTCGGAGTTGTTCAAGTATGACCCGATCACCCGAATGGTTCATGTTGCCAAGGGAGTCGCCTTTGTGCAACAATTCTTCGCCGATCAAGATCTGCGCCATGATGCCCTTGTGTGATTCATATGGGATCGCTCCAACCTGGCAAGAGCTCGCGGACGACGTCGTGCACCAGTTCTTCGATAACTTGGAAGAAGTGCCAATCCGCCCGACGAGCGAAGTGGCTCACCAGCGACACCACCGACGCCGAGATGCAGCGCATTGCCACCAAGTTGGAGGAGGCGGCAGCAGCTGCCGTCTACCGGGCGGGTCGGGTTCACCGTGGAGGAGGCAGAGGCAGCAGAGGCGGCAAGCCTTGCCGACGAGAGGAGCTTGCCGGGCGAGGAGGAGCAGGCCGAGCCCGGTTGAGCCGAGCAAGTCCGCCGAGGGCGCCTCCACACCTTCAAGAAGCTTGCATGAGCGAGCCCGCAGCCCCACCAAGAAGGCGTCTCCGCAAGGCCGGGAAGTG
This sequence comes from Aegilops longissima, assembly GCA_021605205.1. Lineage (NCBI taxonomy): Eukaryota > Viridiplantae > Streptophyta > Magnoliopsida > Poales > Poaceae > Aegilops > Aegilops longissima. The sequence goes on along the minus strand of CM038676.1, from coordinate 604,702,614 downwards.
ACGGGCGGCAGACGGGCCAACAGCCAGCAGCTGCGGCGACGCGCTTCCACCAAGGCAAGCATGTTGTTGCTGGAGCGCGCACACTGCTGCAACAACTGAGGCGGGATCCTCTCAGGCCACCGCAGCCACCCCCGCCAAGCGGTCAAGAGAGCCCACTCCTCCGCCTCTTCGCACCGGAGGAGAGCCGGAATTTGATCTCTCCGCGCTCAGCTCCGACGAGGAGGAAGAAGAAGAGTAAGTCTCTATGCTGTGCTTGTATTTCTTCAATTTGGTTGCCTTGTCTTGTATCTGATTTGCTTCATTCTGAACTCTTCCCTTTTCAGGGCGCTGGTCCATAGAGCGTCGAAGAGAGCCAAGACCCCGGTGGTTGTCATCGAAGATGATCCCTCCGTGGCGGCAGGAGGCGCATCTGAGACCCCTTTGCCGGACCCGGCAACTCTTCCTCAAAGCAGCCCCCAGCACAGCCCCCAGCGTAAGTATTTGGTTTATTTCTTACGGTTAGGTGTGCATGGGTGCTCCTTCTTTGCTGATATCTGACTTGTTCATTTGTGTAGGAGCAGAGCAGCCTCATCAGGAGTGTCCGGAAGCCGCTCCCGAAATTCCTTCTGCTTCAACTATGCCGCCAAGGGAGAATTCTCCGGCAAGGGAGCGGTCTCCGGCAAGGGAGACTTCTCCGCCAAGGGACATCACCAGCGATCCTCCGGTGGTCGAGACCATGGCTGCCGATCCCATTGCAGGTAATCCTCTTGCGTGACAATTTCCCTTGGGTTCTTTTTCTTCTGTTTTTTTTTTGAACATTTGCTTGATCGCTTTTCTTTTTCGATCGCCGATCCATCTGCGGAGAGCCGATGGAGACCGAGGTCGCCGGCGAGGAGGACGCCAAGGCAACACCGACGATGTAGCCACCATGGAGGAAGAGGTGGCGCCGATGGTACGCCGGCGAAGAGGCCGCCAAGGCTGCCGCCGCAAAGGCTGGCGAGGGTCCGGCGATTGTCCGACGACCACGAGGTCGCGCAGGAGCGCTTAGGGCGCCACATCGATCGCCGATCCCTCCGCCACCGATGCAGCGTCAGGCTCCGAAGAGCCCCAGCCCGGCGCCTATCTGAAGGCCGGCGACGGCGTCTTCATCAAGCTCCCCTGGGCGTCGAGCTCCAGGGCGCCGGTCGGAGGGGAGACCTTTGACGAAGAGCTGCTCGCCTCCGCTGGGCTGTCGCTGGTTGACGCGCCAAGCAGCAGTAGCGGCGAGTCTGAGGAGGAGCAGCTGCTGAAGAAGCTGCTGTCGCTCTACCGCGCCCGACAAGCCAAGTTGGAGTCTCGGGAAGCACTTGTCGCGAGGGCGGGAGCAGACATGGAGAAGCGTGCAGAAGAGCTCCGGTGCGCCAACCAAGAAGCTCTCCGGGACGTGGCAGAAGAGCGGGGGCGACTCGCTAAAGAGCGCACAGCCTTCATCCTTGAGAAGGCTGAGGTCGAGGAGCAGCAACGGCTTGCCGGGCGAGAAGCTATCTCAAGAAGAAGGCGAAAGGCGCAGCGGAAGATCAACCTTGACAGCTATGAGGAAGAGCTTGTCGTGCGCGAGCAATCACTTGGCGGAGCTCTCAAGGAAGCAAAGGACGCTGCCGCAGCTGCCGAGGCCGCCAAGAAGGAGTTGGAGACAAAAGTGACGCAGCTGGAGGCCAGTCTGCAGAAGAGCGGCGAAGAGCTTGCCGCGCTGAAGCACGAGCGCGAGAAGGACGCCTACACTCTTGGCGAGTTGCAGGGCCGTCTCGCTGAGAGGATCGAAGAGCTCGATGCCGCCAAGGACTCCAAGGCAGATCTTGAGCTGAAGCTGACCACCCTGATGGATACACTGGATGGCGCCAAGGAGCAGGAGATGGCCCTGTTGGAGACGATCAAGACCAACGAGGAGCTGCTGACGAGTGCCACGACCGCCCAGAACACCTTCAGAGAGAACGTGATGCACTGGACGGAGGGTCTTGTGGATCTGCCGCCGCGATCGACAAGGAGCTGATGGAGCTGGGATGGTGGACCTTGGGTACCTCCGACGAAGCGCCCAACCTAGCGCCAAGCTCAGCCTGTTCCTCAAGCGACGCAGACGGCTCTCCAGCTGCTCCGGAAGAGATCCCAAGCAGCTGGCCAAGGAATCGCGCCAGATCTATGCAGAGCCCTCCGTAAGGTGTTGATGAAGGTGGCCTTCCGCAATCCAGGCCTCAACCTCAACGGCGCCCTCGATCCTTGCCGCCAGATGCCGATGTGGAGGCGCTCAAAGCCCTTGTCGCACCCATTGTGGACAAGGTGGGCAAGATCAAGTTGGTTGATGGCGACCGCGAGACTAGGCCGCCAATTTTATCTTTCCTTGTCGCCGATCATGTTTAGGAGGACAATTCATTAGATCTGCGACAAGCTACTTTTGTAATATAACTCTATCTTAGGCAATGATTGCAATGTTATTTCCTTTACTTGATTCCTTCCTTTGTATGTTTGTGCCCCACGCTTTTAGGGAACTCGTCGGCGCGGGCACCTTTGCATGAAGCGCTGAGTGCGGAACATCAGCAGCCTGCTGGCGATGCCGCCTCCGACAAGCAACCTTGTCGCAACTAGTTGCAGCTCACTTAAGTTGCTGAGCGGACTCGAAACAAAGTAAGGGCGCAAACTAGCTACGAGTTGGTTCCTCCGCGCACAGGTTTTCCATACAAAGTACTATCGTTCGAGGAACATAACTTAAAAATTTAAAACTGATTGCTCAAACTTTGGCAACTTAGCTTTTTCTGTCGCTTGCTTCCGATGCACGGGAAACTTCCTCGAGCGACGCTATGTCGACGCTATGCCCACACCATTATCTTCTCCTTCCCCCCTGGTTAACTTGTGCGCGAGGGAACCTTCCTTTCTTTGAGAAGAAATAAGAGAAAATAAAGTTATGGAGCCTTGTGGCTCGTTATTGCTTACCGGGTGTGGATGCTGCACAAAATGTCAGATAACACATGCAAATTGATTATGAAAGCATGAAATTGACAAGTTGCGCGCAACACATGAGCTTTACTGATGCACGGGGTCTGCGCCCGGCTTTGTACAAAGGATTACATGCAACATGGGCAAGACTTGTACAAAAGGTGGTTGCCGGAACCGGTTCCGGGAACCGCGCCCTATGGGTAAAACTTACGAAGATGTTCAATGTTCCAGGAGTTGCTCATCGGAACGCCATCTTCGGTCTCAAGGCGGACAGCGCCAAGCCTAGTGACTCGTTTCACCCGATAAGGGCCTTCCCACTTTGGCGTCAACTTGTTGGAATTCTTGGCGGACTGAACTCGCCGAAGAACAAGGTCGCCTTCCTCGAAACTTCTGGCACTAACTTTGCGGCTATGGTAGCGGCGCAAAGCTTGCTGGTAACGAGCAGCTCGTACAGCGGCCTAAAGACGGTCCTCCTCAAGGAGCAGCGCGTCATCTTGTCGCAGCTGCTCTTGCTCAAGCTCATCATAAGCGAGTACTCGAGGTGACCCGTATACGAGTTCCGTGGGGAGAACTGCCTCTGCTCCATAGACTAGAGCAAAAGGTGTCTGGCCAGTGGCTCGATTTGGCGTCGTCCTGATTGACCAAAGAACCACCGGCAGCTCATCAGTCCAGTTTCTTCCGCACCTGTGCAGCCTGTCGAAATTTCTGGTCTTGAGCCCTCGCAACACTTTTCAGCATTTGCCCTCTCTGCTTGACCGTTGCTTCTCGGATGAGCAATGGTTAAGCGGACCTTGGCGCCAAGATCTTGGACGATTGCATGAAGGTGCGGCTCGTGAATTGTGTGCCATTGTCGGTGATGATCCTGTTCGAATCCCAAAACGGCAAACAATCGACCAAGAACTTGATCGCCGTGCTTGTCACCTTCCTCATCGCTTCCACTTCCGGCCACTTTGTGAACTTGTCGATTGCAACGCATAAGTACTCAAAGCCCCGACAGCTCGGGAAAGGGGCCGAGGATGTCGAGCCCCGCATCAAAATGGCCAGGATAAAGGGATCGTCTGGAGAGCTTGAGCTGGCTGGTGTATCTGCTTGGAATGGAACTGGCACGCTTCACACTTGGTTACTTGTGCAGTTGCATCCTGGAGGGCTGTCGGCCAGAAGAAACCTTGCCGGAAAGCTTTGTCGGCAAGTGCTCTTGCGCCAATGTGGTGACCACATATGCCTCGTGTATCTCGCCAACAGCTTCGCCCATCTTCCCGTGAATACACTTCAATTTCACTCCGCTGAGTCTTCTTCGCATAGCGTCTTTGTCGACAAACTGGTACATACTTGACTGCCGGGCTACTCTCTCCGCTTCTTCTTGCTCTACGGGAAGTTCTCCTGTCTGAAGGAAATGGACGATCTGCTGCGCCCATGCCGGAGCTTGCGGCTCGACAACAAGGACTAAAGGCACATATGCTGCTTTGGGAACATCCGCTTCTACGGCAAGAACCTGCGGTTCGGCCGGAACTTGATGTTCCCCGGCAAGCTTGCCGGAGCGAAGCTTGTCGGGAGCGTCTGCTTCAACGAAACAAACCCTAGGGCTTGTCGGAGCAGACTGCTCCTCAGCACTCTTGGCGTTGATCCTGTGGACCTTTTTGGTGGCGGCTTCGGGAAGCTCTGCCGGAAAATAGTCGCCAGAAATCAACTTCCTCTTCTTGTTCTCTCCTGTTGATGGCGTTACGGTTGGTTGAGTCAGCTTGAGCACGAAGATTCCTGGTTCCACAGGTAACTTGAGTGCGGCGCACTTTGACAGGCCATCAACAATATCATTCCGAGCTCTTGGAATATGTTCCATCTGTAGGCCGTCAAAGTGTTCTTCTAGCTTTCTCACTTCATCAACGTAGGCTTCCATCAACGGACTGTGATAATATTTGTTTACTTGGCGGACGACAAGCTGCGAGTCACCCCTGACAATGAGCTTCTTGATCCCAAGGTCTACCGCGATTCTGAGACCGGCAAGCAAACCTTCATACTCATTGTATTGTTTGTTGCTTGCTCCTTGGGAAAGTGCATCTGGACTATGTACTTGAGGTGCTCTCCGGTGGGTGCGACTAGCAGCACGCCAAGACCGGCGCCTTGCAGCGAAAAAGGCACCATCAAAGTACATCAGCCACTCTTTACTTGCCTCCTTGACGGGATGCTCGTCTCCGAATTTCTTCATCTTGCGTTACGCCCATTCTGCTATAAACTCTGCCAATGCTCGCTTTGGATAGTTGAAGTGCTTTCAAACTTGAGGCCAAAGCTTGACAGTTCCAAATGCCCACTCGACAATCCTGCCTGTTGCTTACGGATTTTGCAGTATCCTCTTCAGCGGAAAGCGAGTGACAACTGTGATCTCATGTGCTTGGAAGTAATGGCGCAGCTTTTCGAGGCCATGAGGAGGCGAAAAGCAATTTCTGCACACCGAGTACCTTGACCTAGCCCCTCAGAGAAGGGAACCGACAAAATACACTCGGCGCTGCACCATCCTTTTCTGAATCTTCTCGCCGTCTCATGCAGATCCGTCCTTGTCGGGACCAGAGCTTGTCGGTGAAGCCCCCTGCTTGTCGCTGGATGCATCTGCCTCGGTTGCCGGCTCCTCATCTATCTCCCTCTCCGCTACTAACGCAGCACTAACCACTTGATTGGTTGCTGCTATGTACAGCAGCAACCTCTCTTGTGGCCTAGGTGCGACAAGTATTGGAGTAGAGGACAGGTACCTCTTTAAGTCCTGCAGCGCAGCCTCCGCTTCGGGAGTCCATTTCATTGGACCTGCCTTTTTCAAAATCTTGAAAAATGGCAGGGCGCGCTCAGCAGATCTAGAGATAAACCTGCTGAGAGCAGCCACGCAACCGGCAAGTCTTCGTACATCCTTGACGCGCTTTGGTGCTTCAATCTGTTCAATGACTTTGATCTTGTCGGGATTGGCTTCAATTCCCCGCTGAGACACGAAGAACCCGAGAAGCTTGCCGGAAGGGACTCCGAACACGCACTTCTCGGGGTTGAGCTTGAGGTTGATCTTGCGCAGATTTGCAAAGGTCTCATCTAAATCTTGAACCAGAGTTGCTTTGTCCTTGCTCTTGACCACTATGTCATCCATGTAGGCTTCTACATTTCTGTGCATTTGCAGCTCAAAAGCGTCATGGACTACTCTTGCAAACGTTGAACCAGCATTCTTTAGCCCAAAAGGCATCCGTACAAAACAGTAGGTGCCACATGGGGCGATGAATGCGGTTTTATCTTCATCCTCTTCTGCCATGAAGATCTGATGATATCCTGAATATGCATCAAGAAATGAAAGCAAATCACATCCAGTCGTGGAGTCAACAATCTGGTCGATGCGCGGCAAGGGAAATGGGTCTTTGGGACAAGCTTTATTAACATCTGTGAAGTCAATACAAAGTCTCCATTTCCCATTTGCCTTGCGAACAACTACAGGATTGGCCAACCACGAGGATGGAGCACTCCTCGACAAGGTCTGCTGCTTCCAACTTCTTGATCTCTTTCGCAATGAACTCTTGGCGCCCACCGCTCGCTTCGACTTTTCGCTTGATGGGCCACGATGAGGACAGACAACTAAGTGGTGCTCAATTACCTTCCAGGAACACGGGGATGTCGACGGTTGCCATGCAAACACGCCGACGTTCGCCCCGCAGAAAGCAACGAGCGCCTTCCTATTTAGGGTCGAGAGTGGCACTGATGGTGAAGGTACCATCAGTGCCGTCCTCCTTGGCGGGCACATTCTTGGTCTTCGGTGGAGCCGCCATCATCTTCTTGCACTTGCCGGTGGAGCTCGACGGTGCGTCCTCGACGGTAGCGCAGCACTCCGAAGAGGTGCGCTTGCCGGAGTGGGCATCAGAGCTCTTGCCGGATTTGGTCTTCTTCTTCCCCCCGGGAGCTTCATCGGCAAGTGATTTGCTATCTGTTGCAGCTGCTGCCTCCCGGTAGATCTTGTCGGCGCAGATAAGAGCATCCTTCTTGTCGCCATGGACAGAAATGACACTTATCGGGCCTGGCATCTTGAGCAAGTTGTATGCATAGTGAGAGGCTGCCATGAACTTGGCGAGTGCTGGACGGTCGAGTATCCCATTGTAAGGTAATGGAAAATCAGCGACGTCGAACGTGACCCTCTCAGTCCTGAAGTTTAGCTCGCTGCCAAATGTTACCGGCAACGTGATCTTCCCTTCGCTTGCTCCTTCCTAGGTTGATTCCTTGAATGTGCCGATCTCTTCGAGCTCATTGTCGGGGATCTGAAGCTTCTGGAGCACCGCGGATGAGATCAGGTTTAAGCCGACCCCGCCGTCAACTAGCATCTTGGTGACCTTGAGGTTGCGGATAGTTGGTGAGACCAACATCGGCAAGCACCCGACCGCCGTTATGCGATCAGGGTGGTCCTCAATATCAAAGATGATAGGCGGCTGGACCACTTCGAGGTTTGCGTGACTCTACGGACGGTTCTGCTGCATTAACTTCCGCATCCACCGCTTGAGTTGGCGGTGTGAAGTATGCAAAGAAGCACCGCCACAACGCAGAGGACCTCTGTTGCTTCTCAAACTCCTGCTCATCGGTCTCGTCGTCTTCCATATCTTCATCGTCATCGTCGTCTTCATCCTTGTCGCGCCGCGGGAGGTCTGTCTCCTTGCCGCTGCTTGGCCTTGTTGCGCGTCCTCCCCGCCGGTCGCTTGCTAATTCCCCAGCACCTTCTGGGCCTTCTCCTTGTCGCGCCGCTCTTACTCAGCCTTCGCTGTTCAACAAGCTGCTCGACCTTCTTGCAGCTCTGGAGGTCATGGCCCTTGGTGCGGTGGATCTTGCAGTACTGTTTGTTGGAGCTGTCATGCTTGTCGGTGGCCGCCACAGGCTGGCAGTCGGCGCCAGCGGCAACCTCCTTGCCAGAGCCACCAACTTTGGCTTTCTTGGCGGTACCACCGTTACCGGACTGCTCGACAACTAGTACCTCTTTGCCCTTCTTCTTTTCGTTGTTCCGTCGCCGCTCTTCTTCGCCGGGCGGTCTCCTCACCGCCGATCCTGCTTCAGATTCTCTCCGGAGTCTCCTTCCTTCCTCAAGACGTGCACACTTGTCGGCCAAGGCATACAGCTCATCGACGTCCTTGACTTTGCACATCGCCATTTCCTCCCTCATCCTGCGGTTCCGCGACGTTCGATGAAACGCGCTGATCACCTTGGCAGGGTGGACATCGGGATGTTGTAGTGCACACGGCTGAACCTCTCGATGAACTTGCGCAGAGACTCTCCTTCCTTCAGGCGAGCAGGTGAAGGTCACTCTCTTGGTTATGAGGTTTGTGGCACCGTGAAGGCGCCCACAAACCGATGGCATAGATCTGCCCAAGAAGATATGGATCCGTCCGGCAGGTGCATGAGCCAAGATCTGACATTGGGCTTGAGTACCAGCGGGAAGTAGTTGGCGAGGATCTTGTCGTCTCGTCCCCCTGCAGCTTGCACCACGATGGTGTAGATGATGAGGAACTCCGACGGATGCGTCCTGCCGTCATATTTCTCTGGCACGTTTGGCTTGAAATTTTTCTTGTCGGGCCACTGGACCTGCCGCAGCTCACGAGTGAACGCAGGGCAACCTACCGCGTACGGAAAGTCACCTGGTTGCCCTGGCGCATGCACGTCGACAGAGGGCCCAGCGCGCTGGTCGGATTGACGCCGCGCTTCTCTTGGCGCTCGCGCGAAGTTCGAGCGTCTTCTTGTTGCCGTTCTTAAAGAACTTGGCGCTGATCACGGCGAGCTCGTGGATCCGATGAAGCGGTGGAGTCGCTGTCGAGGTGGATCCGACGAGTCGGCGATCTTGGCCTTCGGGATGGAGAGTGCATGGTGGTTGCACCCCCATAGGTCTCGTCGCCACCGGCTCGCGCCTTGTCGTCTCGCTGCGACAGCGATGTGCTTGGTTGCCGTGGAACGTCGCCGTTGGCAAAGCCGATGAGACTCTGGATGGTGGCCCTCCATTCGTCTACCTTGTCTGCCATTGGAGGGTAATCCAGGAGCAGTTGAGCTCGTGCCAAAGCTTCTGCTTGAGTGGTGGGTGGCAATGGTGAACGGTGCGAGGACAGGGATATGCTCGGACTTCTAAATATGTTAGAAGGAGCAGTATCCCGTCCAGGGGACCGTGCCCCACTCGCACCAGCCTGTTGGCGCGCAAGCTGTTCTCGAGCGTCCCCGGATCCACCAGCTCGATCTTGGCCCAACGAACGCATGGCGCTGCGAGCACCATGACGCTGTCGGTCTCGCGCCTCCTGAGATGGACGCGGTACGTGTACGGAGGCCGAGGTTTGCGCTGCCTTGTCCTTGGACTTAGCAGCGACACGGGCTCCCTCGTCGACGTCCGCTCTTCCGCCGGCGTCTTCCCCACCACTCGTCGGCTCCGGTGGTCGTGGGTTTGACGCGGACGGCTCTGCTGCCGCCGAAGCCTTCTTCTTCGGTGGCATGTTGATGAAGATGATGAAGATGTCGCTCGTGTGAACGCCGGATCAGGTTCACACAGCCTCGACGCCCCCTACCTGGCGCGCCAAAGATGACGGGGAAGCTGATCGCAACCCACGAACACCTATGGGACCGGCGGACCGAGTCCCTTTTGGTTCGGTGGGGGGGGCGGAGATTGCACGAAGAGCAGATCGAGGCGATGCACACGAGCAGTTTACCCAGCTTCGGAGCTCTCCGAAGAGATAATACTCCTACTACTGCTTGTCTGATTGTATTGTGTTCTTGCTAGGGAGCACGGAGAGCTACAAAACCTAGCTTGAGTGTTTCCGGTATCGAATGAGTCGAACCCCTCTTACGTTGCACATGGGCCTCCTTTTATAGGCTAAAGGGGTCACCAACAGGTGGCAACGTAAACAAGGGCAAAATGGGAAAATGAGTTGCGGTTGGTACAGCTACTTTGTACAGTGTATACTACCTAACTCTGACGGCAAGGGACAAAAGCATTAAATGCCCGTCCATGTCGCCTAAACAGTGCAGAAAGGGACCGTCAGGGGCGCCACCGCTTGCCACGATGGCACCTGTCGGCGCCGCCATCGCTGCTCTCCGCTGGCCAAGACAGCCTCTTGACACGCACGCTGGAATGGCCCCATGGCGACACGTTGGTGGATGAGCTGGAGCGGAGATGAAGAGAGGTTGCTTGCGCGGCAAGCACCTTGCATGACTGAATCCTTGTCGCGCCGGAAGCTTGTCGCTCACCAAGCCTTCCCGCAAGCTCCTCTTGCCGGGGTCTTGTCTTCTGCGTGTCTTGAGTGGCCTTCCGGCAAGCTCCTCTTGCCGGGCCTTGTCTTCTTGGCTTAAATACTTTGTTCTTGAATGGCTCCAAAGGAACCACGGAGGACCTTGGCGGTCACTAGGCAGCCTGCCGCTGGTGTCTGCAACTGCCCGCACGAAGTTCGGGATTCAGGTACCCTGCTCTAGTACACCGACACAAGTAGTCTAATCACCCCCCCATCTAGACATACTTTCGATCCTACAAGTGGTATCAGAGCTTTGGTCTCCATTTGCTTTGATTTCCATAGCTTTTGGTAGTCATAGCCTTGGTTTCACAACCTAGGAGAGTATGGCATCTAGCGAGGGAAACTATCACCGTAGAGGTCCTTACTTTGATGGTACTAATTTTGCTAGTTGGAAGCATAAGATGAAAATGCATATTCTTGGACATAACCCCGCCGTTTGGGCTATTGTGTGTATTGGCTTGCAAGGTGAATTCTTTTATGGGAGAGAACCGAACCGTGAAGCTAGCGCGGAAGAGTTGAAGATGCTGCAATACAACGCTCAAGCTTGTGATATCCTCTTCAACGGATTGTGCCCCGAAGAATTCAACAAAATCAGTCGTCTTGAGAATGCAAAGGAAATTTGGGATACTTTGATTGATATACACGAAGGTACCGACTCCGTCAAGGAAGCCAAGTTGGATGTGCTTCAAAGTCATCTTGACAAGTTCAAAATGAAGGATGGTGAAGGCGTCGCTGAAATGTACTCTAGGCTTGCTCTTATCACAAATGAGATTGCCGGCTTAGGAAGTGAAGAGACGAACGACAAATTCATCATCAAGAAGATCCTAAGAGCTTTGGATGGAAAATATGATACCGTGTGCACATTGATCCAAATGATGCCCAATTACAAAGATCTCAAGCCCACGGAAGTCATTTGAAGAATTGTTGCTCATGAGATGTCACTCGAGGATAAGAAGGAACTCCACAACAAATCAAGTGGTGCTTACAAAGCCTCATTTGAAGTTCCCACATCGTCAAGTGAGAAACAAACCTTCAATGAAGAATTGAGCCTAATGGTGAAGAACTTCAACAAGTTCTACAGGAGTAGAAGCAAAGAGAGAAGTTCCAAGTCAAGGTCCTATAATGACAAAAGATCTTCTAGTTGTGAGTGTAATTGCTACAATTGTGGAAGACCCGGACACTATTCCAATGAGTGTAGGAACCCTACAAAAGAAGAGAGGATTCTCCCAAGAGAAGAAGTAGAAGAGAAGAATCACCATCAAGAGAGAGAAGGAGTAGAGATGATCGTTATGAACAAAGAACATCCCAGAGAAGCAAGGATTCGTAAAGGAAGGACAAGTCATCAAGGAGCTACACAAAACGAAGAAATCAAGCTCATGTTGGTGAATGGGTATCCGGCTCCGACTCCGACAATCACTCCGAGAGAAGCTATCACTCCGACTCCGAATATACTCAAGATGAAGGTGTTGCCGGTCTAGCACTTGTGTCAACCAACTCCTACGACACATTTGATTCACCAAATGAAGGACTTGGAAGATGCTTCATGGCTAAAGGCCCAAAGGTATCACACCCCGAGTATGTCGATTTCAATAGTGATGAAGATGACTTGTTAGGTGATGATGATTTACTTGTTGACAACTCTAGTGATGAATACTATGATGAAACGTCAATTAATCATGCTAATCAAGATAAAACGAATGACAATGATAAGGAGAAGATTGAGCTTCTAACTAAAGAACTAAACACTCTTAAGTTAGCTCATGAAACTATCTTAGAAGATCATCGAGAACTTTTAAGGACTCATGAGAAGTTACGCTTTGAAAAGCTCAACCTTGAGCAAGAGCATGAGTTCTTAAAGGCAATCAATAATGATCTTCTTAAGAAAAGTTCTTCTTACATTGCGAAGCGTTTACTTTTATCCACTTACATGCCTCAAGTCAAGTCTAGTAACAAGAACAAGAAGGATTTTTCCTCTAGTAGTAACAATAATCATGCTAAATCAAATGTTGATGCTTCTAGTAGTTCTCTTGATTCCATAAATGATTCTCTTAGCCAAGTTACACTTGAGCAAGAAAATAGCTTATTGAAGGGAATTATAGAGAAAGGTGTTTACAAGAGCCTTGCCGGGAGTAAGCAATTCGAGGAAATTGTACGCAAGCAAGGAAGGCACCGGAAGAACCAATGTGTTGGTTTTGAACGGAAGTTCAATGCCAATGGAGTTGAGTGGGAAGAAGATCAATACCCCAAGACGAAGTTTCTTCCTCAACAAGAGAAGCATGGTCCTACTTCCTTCAAAGGGACACAAGCTCAAGATGATCTTTCACCACAAGACCACAAGCAAAAAGGCAAGGATAAGCTTCAAGAGGAGATTGATGCATTTGAAGAAGCTCCTAAGGCCTTGGTCAAGTGGGTTCCCAAGACTACATCAAGTTCTACTTCATCAAGTACGACTACAACTCCAAGGATTCCCATCAAGATGATGTGGACCCCGAAGAAGAAGAACTAGAGAGTTCTTGAGGGTGACTCCGCCAACATATTTCACTCATATCATTTTTGGCAAGAACAAGTGCAATCAACTTCCACATCTTGCACTAGTTCAAGGAGTCACAAACCCTCTTGTTGGTAAGACAAGGGAGAAGGTAACCCAATGCTTCTATGGACATCATCTTGTGTGTGCATCACTCTATGTCTATGGATATCCTCGTTTGTTCCTTGTGGGACTAACCCGTGAAGGTATTGAAAGTGCAACTCACTCCAAAGTCTTGCTCCAAACGATCTACATCAACATTGAGCATCCATATCTTCAGCACCTACATGAAGTCATCATCGACAAAACCCAAGGTTAGTTCATCCCTCTTAGGGGGGATCTCACATCTAGGGGGAGATTTACTCTAAGAATTGAGTCAAAGCAACTCTAATGGTGTGAACAAAACAATGCTTTATGTAAAAGTGGTAACCCCACTTGAGCTTAAACGATGAGTATGAACTATGATCAAATGTTCTCATTTGACTCCTAAGTCAATATACTCATATATATATGACCTAGTCATCGCCAATTGCTTGATAGATGCTAGAATTGGTTGTGCGTGCTTTGCCACATATTTCATTTGACATTTTATTGTGTGAGCATGTTGGTTGCATATTTTACTCATTCGAGGACATCCACTTGTTGCTTTGATTGTTTGGTTTCTTTTCTTTTGCCAAGTGGATGGACAAGAATGCCTAAGAACCTTCTCTAGCTAGCTATGCTCTTCTTGTCTCAAACTCTATTCATGCTACATCACAAAGTTTGATCAAGTCAGATTCGAACCACTCTGTGTGAGGAGCACTCGGAGTCCCCGATTCGTCATAGACTTAAACTTCCAAAACTTCTTTGTGCATTTCGGTCTGACCGATTCTTTCATTTCGGTCATACCGAGATCACTAAGTCGATCAAGGTTTTCAATCTCGGTGCAACCGATTTGAACTTTTCGGTCACACCAAGTTGCTGTAACTGCTTGCAGTTATGCATCTCGGTGCCACCGAGTTGTTCCACTCGGTCACACCGACGGTGTCAGGCTATATACATCCACGAGCCAAAATTTGGAAATTTCTTCGAACTCTTTCGCCCGCGCTCGGCCTGCTCTGCCTCCCTGGGTCTCCGGATCGTCCTCCTCGTCGTCAGCTGCCTCCCGCCACTGGTCTCCACCGCCGTCAACGGGAATCATCTCCGTCGTTGCCGCCGTAGCAAGTCCATCGCCTAACTAGGATATGGACTTGATCCTGGTGCTAATCCCACTCCGAATTCCTAGCACATTGTTTTGCCAAGTATCTTGCCACGATTGAGATCATCTTATCCAGCAAAAACACTCTGTAGTTTAGTCGTGAATTAAAAATTTAGGGTTAGGTTTCCGCCGAAACCATCGCGGACCAACCGAGTTGTAGAACTCGGTTCCACCGATTCGGCTAAGGCCATTGCACATGTGATTCTCGGCCTGACCGAGAATTGCAAATCGGTGTGACCGAGTTCAGGACTTTGTAAAACCCTAGCAGTCTTGGTGCCGCCGAACTGTGACTCAGTCTGACCGAGTTCACTAGTTTAGGTTCCAAAAGCTACTTCGGTATCACCGAGTTCACAAATTGGTAGATCCGAAATGCTTTCTACGGAAAACTAAAACTAAGTTTTTGACTCATTCTTTTGCAAAAACCTCTGTATTTTGTGATGCTCATCTATTCTACCTCATCTATATCTATTCATAGGGTCTGCTGTCAGTGTTTGCAACATGTCTGATCAAAGTGATAGTCAGAACAAGTCTGAGGAACAGGTTCAGATGAGTGAGGGCACTAGTCCCTCTAGCAGCTATGATGAGGGTAGCAGGAGCACACCCATCAACTTACCCAAGGCAGCCACCAGGGCCAGAAAGAAGAGAACCTCGGAATCTGAGGATGAAGACTATGTGGCTGTTGAGGATGAAGCCACTTCCAAGAAGAAGAAGGTGCTCAAGAAGGAGTATGGCACAGCTGCTGCCACTAAGCCTGGTATGAAGACGAAAGCACCTGCCAAAAGAATTCCCATGTATAAAGCCAGAGCCTCCACTCAAGTACCTTTGGAATCTGAACCCAAAGAGGCTACTGCAGAAGGGAAGAAGAGGAAGGAAAGGGTCAAGAAGACCATGGCCAGGGTTGTTGGAAAGCCTTCCATGATGGAAGAAGAAGAAGAAGAGGAAGAGGTTGCTGCACCAGCACCTAAAGCTCAGAAGCTTATGGGTGATGCCATCAGGTCAGGGGCTGCTTCATCAAAGCCCAAAGAAGCTCCTAAGGCAGCTGCTCCAAAGCCCAAATTTGCACCCAAGAGGAATACAAGGAACATTCCTGCTGGAGAGAAGAACAAGGCCCCAGTGCCTGAAGCTGCTGTTGAAGAAGAAGATGATGAGGAACATGTCTTGAGAAATTTGAAGCCCAAAATTCCAGATCACAATGATGTTCATCCTGCAGCTGAGGATATGAAGCTGAGAAAGGATGCAGGTCTCAGACAGTGGAGATTGACTGATCCCTATGCAATCAGGAGGAGAACTGCTGTGGACTACAAGTTCCATACAAAGGAACATCAGGACTTCTATGAGACAGTGCTGCTTGACAAGAAGCCAATAGTCCGTGATATGAGATGGGTGGACTGGGAGTACATCAGGAAGAATGAAGAGCATTATCCAGGAGTGTATGACTGTTTCAATGCTCGTGGAGTGGATGGCTTTGTTAGGCAGAAGCTCACAAAGTGGAATGATGAGCTTATTATGAAGTTCTACTCCACAGCTCACTTCTACCCGGATGGAAGGATTGTTTGGATGTCTGAAGGTACTAGGTACCAATCATCAGTTGAAGAATGGGCAAAGTTGATCAACGCACCTAAGGAGAATGAGGATGACTTGGATATCTATGCCAAGAATAAGAAGGATCACAACTCCATGGCACACATGTACAGAGAGATCCCAGATGCTGCTCTTGAGACACACAAATTTGGATCAGTACATTACCTTCTGTCAGGATTGCCAACAATCAACTGGATCCTCAGGCACACTCTTTTGCCTAAGTCAGGTGATCACAAGATGATTAGAGGCCATGCTATCAACCTACTTCACATATTTGATGTGCCTCAAAATTTCAAGGTCATGAGCCTCATAGTGGAAACTATCAAGAGAACAGCTGCTGACCAAAAGAGAAGTTGTGGGTATGCCCCACAGATCCAGGAGCTAATCAACTCCAAGATGGGCACTGGCACATACCTCTTGGACAAGGAACACATGCCCATCTATCCATATTTTGAGGACAACACAGTGGTTATGGATGAAAATGAACCATCTTCTGTGCAAGCACAAGCAAAGAAGGAGAAGGCAAGGACTGAAAAGGCTGCAAAGATGCCAACCATTGATGAGGCATCTCAGTACTTTTTGAAGAGCAAGCAGGATCAACTTGGCTACTTGATTGCCTCCACTCTGAGGATTGAGAAGGGATTGGCCACCCTGACTCAAAACCAGGAGAGCCTGGAGAGGATCATGGAGCAAAAGTTCTATGACTTGGATGTGAAGGTCACTGAGATACAGTCAGTTGTTGAGCAACTTCAGGATGACATGCAGGAGAGGAAGGGCAAGACTACTACTGATGCGTTTGCTAGAGTGCCCAGGAGTCAGATATCAGCTGCAGTGCCTGTTCCAGACACCAGAGCAACTTCATCTTCACCAGCTACAACTTCTGTACATCCAGCTCCAGCACCTACTCCACCAACTCCATCTACATTAACTGAAGTCTTCGTCCAAGGAGCCATGTCTACACCGACACCTGAAGACCAAGCCTGAGAGTCGGTGCTATGCATTTTCTATAAACTTTTTGGTAACTTGTTGCCAAAGGGGGAGAAAAATGTATAGATCATAGGCTTCGAGAGAGAGTGTTGCTTTTGTCCTCTCTTGTTTTGGTGGTTGAACTTTATTTGCTTGTTTGAGATACTTTATGCTTTTGTGAAATACTTGGATGGTCATGTGTTTGATCATATGCTACCTTAATGCTTGTTGGATGACATTATCCTTTTATCTCTATATGATCATTCACTTTGCTTGGTGATGAGTGCATGTATTTAATTATTATCATTTTGAGCGCTCCACCAAGATGTATGTGACATGGAAGAGTAACTCATGATCCTAACTCATTGTGCATTTGCAGTCCAAAGCAAATCTTAAACTATGCACAAATTTAGGGGGAGCTCTTACATATCACATACTTCTCAAAGCGACAATGTTTTTCAATATTATTATCATTTGTCGAAGCTTTGATCTATATGTTGTCATCAATTACCAAAAAGAGGGAGATTGAAAGTGCAACTATCCCTAGGTGGTTTTGGTAATTCCTAACAACATATAGCTCATTGAGCTAATGCTATTTCAAGATGAATATTTCAGGAAAGCTCAATGATTGGCATGGCATGGATGAGAAAAGTGGACCCCTCAAAATGCTAAGGACAAAAGGATTGGCTCAAGCTCAAAGCTCAAGACTCTACATTTTATATTTTAGTGATCCAAGATCACATTGAATCTGTAGGAAAAGCCAATACTATTAAGGAGGGATGAGGTGTTGCTTAATGGCTTACTTGTTCAAAATGCTTAGTGATATGCTCCAAAGCCCTCAACTACTTTCTCACATCCACATATGACCTAAACCAAAAGTCAAACTCGGCACCACCGATTCTTTCTATCCGGCGCCACCGAGTTCAGATGTCATAGGCACTGCCATAAACCCTAGGCAGATCGGTCTCACCGATAGGGATCTCAGTCTCACCGAGATGGGATTGTAATTTCTCTGTTTCCCTTCATAACGTTTCGATACCAGCGAGATGAGCGATAGGTCCCATCGATATTGCAATGTAAACTCTCTGTTTCCTTTTCGTAACATTTCGGTCTCACCGAAATGAGCGAACCGGTCCCACCGAGTTTACCTGACCAACTCTCTGGTTAGCCTATTACCAAAATCGGTCCCACCAAGTTTGTGTAATTGGTCTCACCGAGATTAGGTTATGCCCTAACCCTAACCATATCGGTCCTACCGAGTTGCATGTCGGTCCCACCGAAAATCCTAACGGTCACTAGATTTGCTGAATCGGTCCGATCAAGTTTCTCAATTCGGTCCCACCGAGATTGGCAAGTTATGTGTAACGGTTAGATTTTGTGTGGAGGCTATATATACCCATCCACCTCCTCTTCATTCGTGAAGAGAGCCATCAGAACGAACCTGCACTTCCAGCTTGCATTTTCTGAGAGAGAACCACCTACACTTGTGTTGAGACCAAGATATTCCATTCCTACCATATGAATCTTGATCTCTAGCCTTACCCAAGTTGCTTTCCACTCGAATCTTCTTTCCACCAAATCCAAATCCTATGAAAGAGAGTTGAGTGTTGGGGAGACTATCATTTGAACCACAAGAGCAAGGAGTTCATCATCAACACACCATTTGTTACTTCTTGGAGAGTGGTGTCTCCTAGATTGGCTAGGTGTCACTTGGGAGCCTCCGACAAGATTGTGGAGTTGAACCAAGGAGTTTGTAAGGGCAAGGAGATCGCCTACTTCGTGAAGATCTACCGCTAGTGAGGCAAGTCCTTCGTGGGCGACGGCCATGGTGGGATAGACAAGGTTGCTTCTTCGTGGACCCTTCGTGGGTGGAGCCCTCCGTGGACTCGCACAACTGTTACCCTTCGTGTGTTGAAGTCTCCATCAACGTGGTTGTACGATAGCACCACCTATCGGAACCACGAGAAAAACATTCGTGTCTCCAATTGCGTTTGAATTCTCCAAACCCTTCCCTTTACATTCTTGCAAGTTGCATGATTTACTTTCCGCTGCTCATATACTCTTTGCATGCTTGCTTGAATTGTGTTAAGATTGCTTGACTTGTGCTAAGTTAGCTAAAATCTGCCAAAGACTAAAATTGCGAAAAGGATAAGTTTTTATTTGGTCAAGTAGTCTAATCACCCCCCCCCCCTCTAGACATACTTTCGATCCTACAGTGGCAGAAGAAGTAAAGAAGTTGGTGAAAGAAAACCAGCAAGTGGGTCCAAAGGAATTGCAGAAGAACATCAAGGACAAGTTCAAGATAGATTTACCATACATGAGGTTGTTCAATGGTAAACAACATGCTATGGATTCTATTTATGGTAATTGGCAGGAAACTTTTCAATTGTTGTATTCATTCAAAGGTGAAGTGGAGAGGACCAGCCCAGGTAGTATTGTAGATATTGACCACCACACCGTGGAGTACACATTCAGGGGAGTGACAAAGACCAAGGAATGCTTTAGGAGGGTTTTTGTCTGCTTTGAGGCTTGTCGTCGGGGTTTTTTGGCAGGTTGTAGGCCTTATTTGGCTATTGATGCCACTTTTCTCACAGGGAGGTTTAAAGGACAATTAGTAGCAGCTTGTGCAGTTGATGCACACAGTTTTGTATTTCGATTCGTGCACGGTGTCTTTGGAGCGAGTTTGAGGAGAGCTGGACTTGGTTTTTGCATAATCTGCACCGGGCTATTGCACATCCCAATGGGTTGGTCATTCATACAGATGCCTGCAAAGGTCTAGAAGTGGTCGTGGACAATGTGTTCCCTGGAGTAGAGCATAGGGAATGCATGCGTCACCTTGCTGCAAATTTCATGAAGAAATTCAAAGGAAAGATGTATACCGACAATTTATGGCCAGCATCTTTGACTTGCAGTGTGAAGAAGCACAACTACCACTTGAGGCAGTTATACATGAATCCCAAAGTGAAAGAATACTTGGAAACACACCACTCCAAGTTATGGGCCAGAAGCCAATTCAGTGAAATGAGCAAAGTTGACTATGTGCACAATAATCTAACAGAGTCTTTCAACTCAATGATCTGAAAACTAAAGGGTCATTATGTGGTGGATTTGCTTTACAGGATAAGGATAGAATACATGCAGAAATTTCATTATCGTGCAGGAATAGCTGAGGCAAAATTCATGGGCCACATTATCATCCCTGCCGTGATGAATGAACTGAAGCAGAAAACAACAGGCTTGGAAATGAACATGACTCTTTACTTGGGTACCACACCAAAGATATTTGGATAAAGAGAAGAGTGAATGGAGATATCCAGTGGATTTAGAAGCTAGAACTTGCAGTTGTAGGCAATGGCAGATAACTGGGTTGCCATGCATTCATGCCTTGTTTTTCATCACTTCTCTCCCAGGTCCAGCAGGGAACATACAACAGTATGTGCATGATTACTACTCTATTACAAGGTTCAAAGCCACATATGCGTATGCCTTGCCTGCTATGGAGGGAAAACAACAATGGGACATGGTGGACCCTGGATTCAAGCTTTGTGCTCCTTGTCTGAAGAGAGCAGCAGGTAGACCAAGGAAGAGTCGAATCAGACCTCGCAGCGAAGGAGCTGGACTTGGAGCGAGGAAGCGTAAGTGCACAAGGTGTGGTGGGTCTGGTCATTTCTGTAAGTATTGTGATAACACAGTAGATCCAGCGTTCGGAGAGAGTTTCGATGAAGGCTTCGATGAAAATGTTGGTCAGCAGCCGGTTGCCACAACAGATGATGAAAATGATGGTCAACAGCCAGTTGCATCAGATGAGGATTTTGACGAGGTTCCAAATGATGATGGTCAACAGCCGCATGAATTTCACGATGATCCAAAATATCCTCCAAATGATGATTCAAGTGAGGCTCCAAATGGTGATCCAAGTGAGGCTCCAAATGGTGACCAACCTTTTTTTGTTGCGAGTTCTGCTAGGTATGTAAATCTTGCAAATACTACTATACATTTATCACTTGACATGATCTCATTACCCTTTATGTTTTGCACAGCTCTGTGGTAGGTTTGAAGAAGACGCGCAAGATACCGACAACCAAGAGGAGAAGAGAAGAAGCAATGAGCACAAGGTGCACGCGGAGCAAAGTGATGGCAAGAAGCTCAAGGAACAGACAGAAGCCCCAACGCTATTTATGAATAATTATGAAACATTATAAATAATGTTGTATTTCTGTTGAATGATGTTGGACCTATGTTAGAACTATGTTTGAGTGATGTTGGACCTATGTTAGAACTTAAAATTTGACATGCTATATGGATGTTGGAGTTCTTTCCAAAGTTTGGTAAACTCACATTCATGAAAATGTGCTAAAAAAGAGCTCCAAAGGTAGGGTAAACAACCTCATTTCTAAGCAAGATTTTTTTGACCTTGTCTAAATGAGCCAAATAACTTTCCTACATATATATTCTATATACACAGACTATGTGCGCTGGTTTTTCCTTTTTTGATTTTTTGAATTTTGTTTTGCTCATTTAAATTCTGGTCAAACCTAACTTTGACCAAGATTTAAACAAGTCTAAAATAGCAAAATGAAAAACTAAGCCTGGATCCTTCTTAGTCACTCCAAAATGAAGCTGTGGTGAGGTTTTTGAAATTTTCATGAAAAATGTGCTAAAAAAGAGGGGTCCAAAGGTAGGGTAAATGGCCTCATTTCTAAGCAAGGTTTTTTCGACCTTATCTAAATCAGCCAAATAACTTTCCTACACATATATTCTATATAAACAGACTATGTCCGCTGGTTTTTCCATTTTTTAATTTTTTAATTTGTTTTGCTCATTTGAATTCTGGTCAAACTTAGCTTTGACCAAGATTAAAACAAGTCTAAAACATCAAAATGAAAAACTAAGCTTGGATCCTTCTTAGTCACTCCAAAATGAAGCTGTGGTGAGTTTTTTAAAATTTTCATGTTCATTTCCCCAAAACACTTCTCTTCAGTTCATACAAGAGAGTTTGAGATACTTGAGATATCACATAAGACACATGAACTTTTTTTTAAATGTATGTAAACCTTGTTTATCAACTTAAATCGTTAGTATATGACATAAGAAGACTATGTGCGCAGGTTTTTCATTTTTCTGATTTTTATTTAATTTATTATGCTCATTTGAAATCTGGTCAAACCTATCTTTGACTGCTCCAAACCCCTCCCAAACCCCGCTAACCCTAGCGCTGAATAAGGACCGTCCATCTAAACCTAGCGGCGATCAAGGACCGTCGATCTAACCCTTCTAGAAGGAATTTGCGGGGAGGAGGGGGGCGATCCGCGACATGCAATCTGATTGGCTAGGCGATTGTTTTTTCTCAAGAAGTATCGGGCGCGCTGGATGGACCGTTGGGCCGTCTCGCTGTCTGGGCCTGAGAGCACAGTTAATTGCCCGTCTCAGCCTTTCGAGGCCTGCATGCATGGGAAGGGCGGCGACGTGGGATTGCATGCGCGAGAGGCGGACGTGCATGCATGTGAGCTAGGCGAGCTAGGCGAGCGACGTGGCCATGCACGTATTGATTCAGACTTAGGCCATTGTTTCAGATTACGGCAGCGAGTCAGATGCATGTGCCCGGTCAAAGAGCTTCCCTATGCAGTGATTTAGATGCACGCACGCGCCCCATGCATTGTTTCTGTGCAAAATTTTAAGGGTCCAAAACTTAATGGATACACACACGCGTCTGGATTCACACACGCACCGTTCTCATTCCTTCTCTCTTCCTCTCCCACCCACATGCCTATAAATGGGGTGCCTCTCTTCCTCTCCCACTCACCACCCAAAAGCCAAATCCATTCTCTCCAACTTCGAACACCCAAGCGACCGAGCCCTCTCCAAGCAACCAAGTGAAGATGCAGTACAACGGGTCAACCTTCCTTCGTCCGCCTGTCGTGTCGGAGATGCGCTACCCATCGGGCGTGCTCGTGGAGAGGGAGCTCCGTGTGTGGGCGACTTCAAGGTGGAGGGGGTCCGTCGAACTCACCTGCGCCTTCCTCAGAGTCGGCTATGCCCACCTCCCACGGGGCTCGCCTAGGATGTTCACCCTCAACGAGGTTCGTGACCAATGATAACCCACAAGTATAGGGGATCGCAACAGTTTTCGAGGGTAGAGTATTCAATCCAAATTTATTGATTCGACACAAGGGGGGCCAAAGAATATTCTCAAGTATTAGCAGTTGAGTTGTCAATTCAACCACACCTAGATAACTTAGTATCTGCAGCAAAGTATTTAGTAGCAAAGTAGTATGGAAGTAACGGTAACGGTGGCAAAAGTAACAGTAGCAGTTTTGTAGTAATTGTAACAATGGCAATGGTAAAGTAACTAAGCGTAGAACAATATGTGAAAAGCTCGTAGGCATTGGATCGGTGATGGAGAATTATGCCGGATGTGATTCCTCATGCAATAGTTATAACATAGGGTGACACAAAACTAGCTCCAATTCATCAATGTAATGTAGGCATGTATTCCGAATATAGTCATACGTGCTTATGGAAAAGAACTTGCATGACATCTTTTGTCCTACCCTCCCATGGCAGCGGGGTCCTATTGGAAACTAAGGGATATTAAGGCCTCCTTTTAATAGAGTACCGGACCAAAGCATTAACACTTAGTGAATACATGAATTCCTCAAACTACGGTCATCACCGGGAGTGGTCCTGATTATTGTCACTTCGGGGTTGCCGGATCATAACACATAGTAGGTGAGTATAGACTTGCAAGATAGGATCAAGAACTCACATATATTCATGAAAACATAATAGGTTCAGATCTGAAATCATGGCACTCGGGCCCTAGTGACAAGCATTAAGCATAGCAAAGTCATAGCAACATCAATCTCAGAACATAGTGGATACTAGGGATCAAAGCCTAACAAAACTAACTCGATTACATGGTAAATATCATCCAACCCAGCAAGCCTACGATGGAATTACTCACGCACGGCGGTAAGCATCATGAAATTGGTGATGGAGGAAGGTTGATGATGACAATGGTGATGGATTCCCCTCTCCGGAGCCCCGAACAGACTCCAGATCAGCCCTCCCGAGAGAGATTAGCGCTTGGCGGCGGCTCCGTATCGTAAAACGCGATGAATCCTTCTCTCTGATTTTTTTCTCCCCGAACATGAATATATAGAGTTGGAGTTGAGGTCGGTGGAGCTCCAGCAGGCCCACGAGGTAGGGGCGTGCCTAGGGGGTAGGCGCACGCCCCACCCTCGTGGATAGGGTGTGGCCCCCCTGGCCTTGATTCTTTCGCCAGTATTTTTTATTAATTCCAAAAATATTCCCCGTGAAGTTTCAGGTCATTCCAAGAACTTTTATTTCTGCACAAAACTAACACCATGGCAGTTCTACTGAAAACAGCGTCAGTCCGGGTTAGTTCCATTCAAATCATGCAAGTTAGAGTCCAAAACAAGGGCAAAAGTGTTTGGAAAAGTAGATACGATGGAGACGTATCAACTCCCCCAAGCTTAAACCTTTGCTTGTCCTCAAGCAATTCAGTTGACAAACTGAAAGTGATAAAGAAAAACTTTTACAAACTCTGTTTGCTCTTGTTGTTGTAAATATGTAAAGCCAGCATTCAAGTTTTCAGCAAAGATTATGAACTAACCATATTCACAATAATATTTAGGTCTCATATTTACTCATATCAATGACATAATCAACTAGCGAGCAATAATAATAAATCTCAGATGACAACACTTTCTCAAAACATTCATAGTATGATATAATAAGATGGTATCTCGCTAGCCCTTTCTGAGAATGCAAAACATAAAGCAGAGCACCTCTGAAGATCAAGGACTAACTAAACATTGTAATTCATGGTAAAAGAGATCCAGTCATAGTCATACCCAATATAAATTAATAGTAACTAGTCATCAAACCCGTGCGCCCGCACGGGCTAGCATAACTGTAATTAAAATGTATAGGATACGTATGATAATATTCCTGATTGAATAATTTTAAACATTGTGGTTAGCTATAGGGGAAATCTTTGACTTCAATAGCTCCTGTTCATTTCTTTAATAATTGCATTGTTTGCACACATAAACTTTTCGAAGCGTCGAATTGTCACAAATGTGTGATATTCATGTTGTGTTTGCGCAAGAACCTCAACTTCACATAAATATGTAAAACATTAATTTTCAGAAGGTTGTATATGTATTCTTGGGCTACGGTGCTGGAAATGCAAAAATCAGTGAATAAATGGTGCATTTTTGTTTTTTCATGGAAAATATAGTTGGTCTTGTTTTTGTTATCAGTATATGTGTCACCATAAACATTTTAAAAACTTTTACGTCTTATGATTTTCAAGTACTGAGTCATTCATTTTATTTACATAAAATACAGATGCGTATAGGGACGGAAACAGACGGACGAAAACGAATACAGAAAACCCGGAAATGAATACGGAAACAGATATTATCGGAAACGAACACGGAGCGAATACAAAGCGGATACGGAAACAGAAATAGGCATTGATCGGAACTTAATAACCTCTTGAATCATAGAGAAATACACACAAAAACAAACAAATTTAATGAGTTGTTAACATGGCTACAAAATGATATCATTATGTTAGCAACTTAGCGTAGTATTGTAGTAGTACCAGACCATTGCATATAGGGTCAAGCTGAGTACATGTGTGGCAGTAGAAGTTGGGCCTTAAATCCATTCTACTAATTCTATCATTGTGTTCCCTTTGGTGGTTGGGCTACAAAGCAGCTATTGGTCTATAGTAAAAACAGAAATTCCATATTCACGGAAACAGAAAGTTCCATTTCCATGCATGTTCCACCGGAAAACACCGTTCCGTTTTTGTTTCCATTTCCGCATAAAAAATTCCATTTCCACTTCCATTTTGTAAATTTCCATTTCCGTTTTCATATTTCCTCTCCATTTCCATTTTTTCTCCGAAAAAACGGAAAGTTTCCACTCCATTTTCATCCCTAGATGCGTATTTGTTAACTGCAGTACATGCAAATATTCATTTTTTATTAGTGATAATGAGCATATCCATGCACCAGGTTCTATAAAAATATGTGATATTCAAGCCACATATGTTATGTCAACAAATATTACTGTACATAAAATGATATTGTTGCACTTCTTAGTTTTTTCTGTTAAACTACATCAGATTGTTGTCATGAATTTTTATTTTATTTTCAATGATCAAGTTTATGGAAATTTTTATTTGAGGTAATTAAAGTGGGATTATAATTAAGTATTTTGTTTGGCAATGAGTATCTGTATATATTGAATATATAATTTTGTGTGTGTCTCATCTTTTTCACGGAAGATAGACATAAGGCTTACTTTTATTACCTTGCATGATTACACTGGTACGGGAATTGGCATATAATCATTTTAATATTCATTAATCTTGATTCTAACAAAGATGGAGACATATATGTGTAGCTATACCTTGCGTCAAAGTATCAATGAATTCCATTCATTTATCCAAATCAATGGACTTTCCAATCTAAAGCACACGTAGAGTAATATCAAACCTACCTTTGCTAGTATCTGGCGGCATGATACATCATGCATGTACATGTAGACCATAGAAGCTCTTAGAGCTATGTACTGGCTTCTGTCGGCCAATGTTCACCATCGCCTCCTGGCATGAACCTCCTGACCACTCCACCTCGTTTGGCACAAAGCATCTACTCAAATCATATGAACTTACCAAATTTAAGGCACACGTAGAGTAATATCAAACCTACCTTTGCTTGTATCTGTCGGCATGATACAACATGCATGTATATGTAGACAAAAGAAGCTCTTGGAGCTACGTGGCTTCTCTCGCCAGTATTCACCATCGTCTCCTGGCATGATCCTATCCTGACCACTCCACCTCGTCTGGCACAAAGCACTCATAAACACATTGGCTGTAACGCCCTCGATGCGGCTATATCTCCCACGTGTCGAAGCACGACTTAGAGGCATAACCGCATTGAAAGCAATGTCGCAAGTGAGGTAATCTTCACACAACCCATGTAATACATAAGGGAAAGAGATACATAGTTGGCTTACAGTCGCCACTTCACACAATACATAAATAAACATCCATCATCTAGATTACACTCAAGGTCCGACTACGGAACCAAAATAAAAGAAGACTACCCCAAATGCTACACAGATCCCCGATCGTCCCAACTGGCTCCACTCGATCATCAGGAAAAGACACATAGTAACGACCACGTTCCTCGTCGAACTCCACTTGAGCTCGGTTCGTCACCTGCACTGGCATCGTCGGCACCTGCAACTGTTTTGGTAGAATCTGTGAGTCACGGGGACTCAGCAATCTCACACCCGCGAGATCAAGACTATTTAAGCTTATAGGAAGGACAGAGTTGTGAGGTGGAGCTGCAGCAAGCGGCTAGCATATATGGTGGCTACATTCGCAAAAGAGAGCGAGAAGAGAAGCAAGGCACGGTCGTGAAGCTAGTAGCGATCAAGAAGTGATCCTGAAACTACTTACGTCAAACATAACTCCCACACCGTGTTCACTTCCCGGACTCCGCCGAGAAGAGACCATCACGGTTACACATGCGGTTGATGTGTTTTAATTAATGTCAACTTCGGGTTTTCTACAACTGGACATTAACAAATTCCCATCTGCCTCATAACCGCGGGCACGGCTTTGAAAGATAATACCCGCAGGGTGTCCCAACTTAGCCCATAATAAGCTCTCACGGTCAACGAAGGATATTCCTTCTACCGGGAAGACCCGATCAGTCTCGGAATCCGGACTACAAGACATCTCGACAATGGTAAAACAATACCAGCAAAGTCGCCCGATTGTGCCGACAAATCCCGATAGGAGCTGCACATATCTCGTTCTCAGGGCACATCCGGATGAGCAGTCCGTACAACTAAAACCAGGCCTCAAGTTTCCCCAAGGTGGCGCTGCAAAGGGCTCTAGTTTGGACCAACACTCAGAGGAGCATTGGCCCGGGGGGGTTAAATAAAGATGACCCTCGGGCTCGCGAAAACCCGGGGGAAAAAGGCTTAGGTGGCAAATGGTAAAACCAAAGTTGGGCCTTGCTGGAAGAGTCTTATTCAAAGCGAAGCGTCAAGGGGTCCCATAAATCACCCAACCGTAAGGAACGCGAATTCAAGGAACATAACACCGGTATGACGAAAACTAGGGTGGCAAGAGTGGAACAAAACACCAGGCATAAGGCCGAGTCTTCCACCCTTTACCAAGTATATAGATGCATTAATTAAATAAGAGATATTGTGATATCCTAAAAAATATCCATGTTCAACAAGGAACAAACTTCATCTTCACCGCAACTAGCAACGCTATAAGAGGGCTGAGTAAAGCGGTAACATAGCCAATCAACGGTTTGCTATGAAAGGATGGTTAGAGGTTTGACATGGCAATATGGGTGGCATGATATAGCAAGTGGTAGGTAAGCGTAGCATAGGCATAGCAAAAGAGCGAGCATCTAGCAAGCAAAGATAGAAGTGATTTCGAGGGTATGGTCATCTTGCTCGCAAGGTTCTCGAGTTGTCGAAAGCTTGATCCTCGTAAGCGTTCTCAACAGGTTCCTCGTTCACGTACTCGTCTCCGGCTCTACCCAAAGCAAGAACACAAACAATGGAACCACAATAAATCACAGGCGATGCACAAACAACATGATGCAATACATGGCATGATATGCGAGATGTGAGATGCAATGCGATCGTGCTCGGAAGGAAAATGATGAACAAGGCATCAACTTGGCAAACCAAGTATGCCGCTGGAAAGGTGAGATGATTTCGGTTGAAATCGATATAAATATCACCGGAATCGGATGCACGGTTTGCAAATGGCAAGCAAAACAAGAATGGCACAAATCTGCCATTAACAGCATGATGCCACATAGCAAGCAACAAGAAATTAAGCTACTGCACCCAAACGTACCAACAAAGCATATGGCATTGAACTACTCAAGATGCTTGACAAAAGATGAACACTGATCTACGGCTAATTCACACATTAACAGGTTCAAACAAGCATGTCAAAAGTGCAAAAGATATCAGCTTCACAGACTTGGTGAAAATACTGAACATGGCAGAATCAGCATCAGGAAGCAATGTTCAGAGCAAGCAAACAACATGCTACAGGAACTTATAATAGCAAAACAAGGCATGGCATGAATCTACTCAAATCATAGAACAAAAGTCCCTTACTGACCATCAGCCAAAAGGGAACATAAAAGGTAATAGCACCCATGTCAATATAGCAAGTTTCGTTAACAGATTCAGCAAACAGGGCATGACATTGACAGAATTATGAAGGCATCTTCGCGAGCTCGATGCACTCACTACAGAGCATTTCATGATAAACTAAGCATACATCCATCAAGAAGACATGGCATAGAAGCTATACATAGCAAGAACAACATCATAGCATACACGGATCAACTACAACAACCTTGGCAAAATTGAAAAACATGTAAACAACCTGCCAGGAAACATTTTATAGCAAAAGTAGAGCTCGATTGACTCAAGATATGGCACTCCATAATTGCAAACAAGGGCATGGATGGATAGAGAATAACCATATGTTCAAAACATCCTTACTGAAGTATCTCAAAATATGCATGGATCTCTCTGTAGCATCAAGTTTACATCGCATAAAAATATCAGCAGAACAGGGGCTGAAATCAGCAACATCATGAAGCCTAGTTTGCATGCTTGTGCTAGTCACCACAGAGATCACAAAAAATACATGGCATACACCCCTGTAAATATGGAATGGCATATTAAAAAACACATGTAGGACTCAAGATCATAGGATGCACACATCAATCATGGCAAAAATGACAAAAGTGCATGTTCTGATAAGAATCTGAAACTAACATCACATAGC
The DNA here is from genome assembly GCA_021605205.1 of Aegilops longissima. NCBI lineage: Eukaryota > Viridiplantae > Streptophyta > Magnoliopsida > Poales > Poaceae > Aegilops > Aegilops longissima. The sequence goes on along the minus strand of CM038676.1, from coordinate 604,673,203 downwards.
CCTCTTCTAACAGCACTTCGGGCATCAAGATGGGCTCAAATGAAAATGATGCAATGAGATGAAATGATGTACTCGTCGAGTCGAACAATTCGGTATGCTACACGCCCAAAACGGAGCCATGGGTGCAAAGTTATGATGCAATGAACAGTGCTAAAAAATATGCAGACTTAGCAAAAAAAACGAAGTCAACCTCTAGGGTTCCAGATCTGGATCCGGGCGCGGACTTTGAGGTAGGCCGGAGCCTCGCGGAGTTAGTGCGGAGGAGGAAGACGGCCGGGAGGTGAGGGCCGACCGGATCTCGCCGGATCCAGCGCCGCGGAGGCGGGAGGCGACAGTCTTGTGGGCGGCCGGGGCGCGGGGTCGAGGCGGGCGCGAGGGCACGGGCGGCGAGGCGATGGCGGGTCCAGCAGAGGCGCGAGGCGGAGCTGGGCAGGAGGGCCTCCATGAGCCCTGCGGGCTGGCGGCGTGTGGCAGTGGGGCACGCCATGCGTGGTGGCCTCGGATTGGCGGGCGGCGGGCGGACGTGTCCGGCCCGGTCGGATCGTCCGTGGCGGAGAGGAGCGGAGCTAGGGTTAGGGGTGGAGTTGATCCGGAATTTCAGGGGAGGAGGTGTTTTTATAGGTAGAAGGAGCTAGGAAGCTCCAAATGAGGTGTAGTTTTCGCCCACACGATCGTGATCCGACGTCGGAGAGCATGGAAGTGACTTAGATGGGTTATTGGGCTGTTTTGGAGGAGTGTTGGGCTGCAACACACAAGAGGCCTTTGCGGTTACCCGGTTAACCGTTGGAGTATCAAACGACCTCCAAATGGCACGAAACTTGACAGGTGGTCTACGGTGATGTACCAAGGCCACTGGCAAGCCTCGATCCATTCAAGAACGTTTAACACCGCTCACGAAAAAGAGACAAGAGGGTGCGCGGTGCATGTAGGAGTGTCGGATTGCAAAATGGACAACGGGAAAATGCTCGGAATCATGAGGCGAACACGTATGCGAATGCGATGCACATGATGACATGATATGAAATGCATGACATGGACAAAATGCAAAACGAAAGACAAAAACCCAACCACGGAGGGAATACCATAGCACACAGCCGAAAATGGCAAGAGTTGGAGTTACAAATATGGAAATTTACATCCGGGGTGTTACATTGGCTCAGCGATCACAGTGCAGTCTTCTTTTGTGTACGACGGCGACCACCGTGCAGTCTTGTTATGCATACGACTCGTCGGCTCGGCAAACAGCCGTGCATTCTTGTCTTGCATATGACTCGTCAGCTCAGCAACCGCCGTGTAGTATCCTTTTGCATACGATCTGCAGGTTTCCTTGTTTTTAAAGTACATGCTAGTTAGTGTTTATATTTTCGTGGAGATCACTTATTAGGAGCCATAAACGTCCATACTTCTAGATTTTCTTTCTCTCTAAGAATCTGGAAAATATCGGCATGTCTGCCTCTTGAATAATCAACACTAATTAAGAATTCAGACTTAGTAGTATAAATTTACATGAGAAAAATTACAAACGCCATTGATGATTGATAACAACATAAAAGGTTAAGTCTACCTTAAATCTTAGGCATACATAGTCTAATGGAGGCTGAAACAGAAATTAGTTAGATCATGACAGAAAATGATGCTTACCGGACTCACTATCCATTAAAAAGTTAGAAGAACAGGAGATTATCCATCAAATATTTGTGGTCGTCGTCAATCCATATGGCTGCCGGGGAATCCATCGAGAATCAACGCTTGCTCCACGTCTTGATGTGGTTTTTGCTACAGCCGGATCCGAGTACACGAGCACGATGCAAGATCAGTTGTTGTAGCCAAGCATGGAGGCATGGACACAGGCGGCGATCGAACCTCAGCTAGTTTCCACCGCCAATGAACTCGAAGCAGGACTTGGCGATGAGATGTGTTTTTCTTTGCTTCGTTTCTTCCTTTTATTAAGGAAATATATGGAAATCGATCATAAGCTTTTCTTTTGGTTTCTATTCTGTTGCTATTGCGGAAAGGAAGGAGAGGAGTCTATCTCACGCAAAATTGGTGGAGCAAGCATCATATATTTTGGCGGCTATCAATTGATAACTATAGTGTATCTAATAGGCGAAATTTCTAACCTCTAGGATTAACATGGCCGATTACACATATTAGCCATCTACATGATAGAAACTAGCGTGGACACGCTGCGGGCATGCATATCGCATGCGCATTGGTCTGTACAATCAATCAGAAATGCATATGAAAAATCAATCGCCTGATGGTTAAGCTATATACACCTGCGGGGCATGGACCCACCCACTTTAATTGTATGAGGTTAACACGTACCATGGTGTAGGCAGCTCATGAATCTGGTTAGAGATCGAGTATCCGGAGGGTGGCGGTGGTGCATATTTTGGCACATCTGCATGGAGGTGCATTAGTACATCTGCAGGAAGACTAAGGTGACTTTTCATCCCACTTTGCTTTGGTGAATCAACTAAAATAATCCACAACGTGACGATGACTGCTGGATTGCTCGCTGCCGCAAGTTTATTCTAGAAGATGATTAGATTGGCTTTCTATTCGTTTTTTTGGAAGGAGACATTAAGGGGGAGTCATGCCATGGCTAAAATAGCTAACCTGATCACCCTCTTTTTTGCGGATGTGGAAGAGTTCGGCCGGTAGTACATATTGGTTTGGGTTATTTCTTAAATAAAGATAAATAGGTGCACGTGAGACAACAACCTAGGAGTCCTAATTAAGGTACCTCATCCAACGGCTGTAGATAATTAATCTTGAGATCGTACGGACAATTTGATTAGTTTATGAGGATTAACGTGGAGCCTCATATGGTGCCTTCGATTAGTAAATATAAGATAAGATGGATGCAAATGACAGTGATGCTCTCCAGCTGATGCTTTTTAATAAGAGGGTGATGACTCAACATAAAAGTAAATAGATAGGCCCTTCACAGAGGGAAGCAGGGATTTGTAGAGGTGCCAGAGCTCGGTTTTGAAATAGAAATAAATAATAGTTTGAGCGGCATACTTTCATTGTCAGCATAACAACCGAGAGATCTCGATATCTTCCATGCTACACACATTATAGGCAGTTCCCAAGCAGAATGGTAAAGTTTATACTCCCCCACCACCAACAAGCATCAATCCATGGCTTGCTCGAAACAATGAGTGCCTCCAAATAGCAACAGCCCTGGGGGAGTTTTGTTTGCAATTTTTTTGATTTGATTTGCTTACAGCATGGGACTGGGAATCCCGGTGACCAGCCATTTTCTCGTGAGTGAGGAGCGGAGTCCACTCCTCTTGAGAATAACCCGCCTAGCATGGGAGATACAGACATCCCTAGTTGATACATGAGCTATTCGAGCATGCAAAACAGAACTTCATTTGAAGGTTTAGAGTTTGGCACATACAAATTTACGTGGAACAGCAGGTAGATACCGCATATAGGAAGGTATGGTGGACTCATATGGAATAACTTTGGGGTTTATGGAAGTGGATGCACAAGCAGTATTCCCGCTTAGTACAAGTGAAGTCTAGAAATAGACTGGGAAGCAATAAACTAGAGAACGACAACAGTCATGAACATGCATTAAAATTAATAAACATTGAGTGCAAGCATGAGTAGGATATAATCCACCATGAACATAAATATCATGGAGCCTATGTTGATTTTGTTTCAACTACATGTGTGAACATGTGCCAAGTCAAGTCACTCGAATCGTTCAAAGGAGGATACCACCCTATCATACCATATCACAACCATTTTAATAGTATGTTGGCACACAAGGTAAACCATTATAAACTCCTAGCAAATTAAGCATGGCATGAGCAACTATAATCTCTAATTGTCATTCCAAACATGTTTCATTCATAATAATAGGCTGAATCAGGAACGATGAACTAATCATATTTACAAAAACAAGAGAGGTCAAGTTCATACCAGCTTTTCTCATCTCAATCAGTCCATCATATATCGTCATTATTGCCTTTCACTAGCACGACCGAACGGTGTGGATAATAATAATAGTGCACGTGCATTGGACTAAGCTGGAATCTGCAAGCATCTGATACAAAGGAGAAGACAAGGTAATATTGGCTCTTGGTTAAATCAACAATAATGCATGTAAGAGCCACTTCAACATTTTCATTATGGTCTTCTCCTATCGACCCCCAAAGAAAAGAAAAGAAATAAAGCTATTTACACGGGAAAGCTCCCAACAAGCAAAAGAAGAACGAGAAATCTTTTTGGGTTTTCTTTTAATTATTACTACTATAAGCATGGAAAGCAAACTAGCTAAAAGCTACAAATAATTTTTTTTATTTTTCTTAAGGTTTTTCAAACACACAAGAAGAAAACTAAAAAAGAAAATAAACTAGCATGGATAGTACAATGAAAAAGTATGAGCACCGACAACTAGCATGAGTGTGTGAACATAAATGTAATGTCGGTGAGAAATACGTACTCCCCCAAGCTTAGGCTTTTGTCCTAAGTTGGTCTAGGGCCATGGCTGGCCTGGCGAATATCCAAAGTTTTAGCTGGGGTCGTACTGAGAAGGAGCCTCGGGGTGCCACTGATTGGCGATCTCCTCTGGATTCCACTTATAAACAGACTGACAGTGAGGATCAAGTTGTGGCTCCAGCTCTGGCTCTGGAGCTGGTGTGAGGTTCTGGTAGGCATGAAATGCCTCCGGCAGAACAAGATACTTGCCTGAAGATAAGTTAAACAAAGAAGGAGCAGGCAAAGTAATAGTCTCAAAGTAATTTTTATCAAATATCAGTCTGTAGTTAAGCATCTTTTTCTTATTCTTAACAATAAAATCATGTGCTACCATACTCTTATAGTCAAGAAAAACAGGAGCAGCAACTTTTCTTCTTTTTCATAATGCCGTATGATAAAGTGTGTAGCGAGGCGCAAGGCGAAGATACCTCCCAGGATGGGACCCTTCCTACGACTCAGATTTAACCGCTTGGCAATAATAGGGCCTAAACTAAAAGTGTTGCCACGAAACAAGGCATGGCACAAAATAACAATATCAGGGGCACTAAGGTTTCCACAGTTCCCGTGACCAATTAAACATCTTCTAGCAAATATTGCAAAGTAACGTAGAACAGGAAAATGTATGCTAGTGATTATTGCATCGGAAACTTTCCTCGTTTCCCCTACGGCAATCATATCAATAAACCCTTCCACATCATTACGATGTGGTTCCTCTATGCTGCCCGTAAAGGGTATCTTACAGACCCGGCAGAAATCAAATAGTGACATCTCCTTAAACTCATCATATAAATAAAAATCCACCGAAGGTGGTGATCTCCTAGCATGGAAATGAAATTTTGCACAAAAATATTTGTGAGTGGGAGATACTGATCGAGCTGGTCGTGGAGGAAGTCGGTGAGGCCTGCATTCTCAGCCAAATAATAAAAATCATCATGAATCTCGGCTGCTCTCAAGAACTCATCACAGGGCCATTTGATGAAGTCATGTACCTAGGGTAGGGTCATAGACCTGCCCAAAGGTACCCTCCCCAAGGACACTCGCGAAAGAAGCTGCCTACCAGTCGACCTGGTAGGTTTCCACTCGACAGATTCGAAGACACTCGACCATGAAGACCCACTCGACCACCAGGAGTCCAAGAGCCACTCGGTGTCCAAACGGTCTGTAGTTAAATAGTCTTTATGGTCATGATGACACTTTATGTAAGGTGTTACCAGTAATGCCTAGCCTTAACATACCTTAAACCCTCCGCTACGTGGGCTGGCTGGGGTCCTGGCGCACTCTATATAAGCCACCCCCCCTCCACAGGTAGAAGGGTTCGCACCCCTGTAACACATACGCATATAATCCAGTCGACCGCCTCCGGGCTCCGAGACGTAGGGCTGTTACTTTCTCCGAGAAGGGCCTGAACTCATAAATCCCTTGCGTATACAACTACTCCATAGCTAGGATCTTGCCTCTCCATTCCTACCCCCCATTCTACTGTCATACTTAGAACCACGACAGTTGGCGCCCACCGTGGGGCGGGTGTTCTAGCGATTTGTTGGAGAAGTTGGGATTCTTTTGATCTCCTACATCATGGTTTCAGGTGGAGTTCTAGTCGAGGGCCGCGAGATCCGTCTCGGTGCGCTCACGTTCGTCGCCGATCACTCCGCTTGGCTTCAGGAGGCTCCACTCGACGTGGACGCGCTCCCGTCTGCTGGGCGGCGACTTTCAGCGTGTGTCATGGCGTCCTCCTGCGGCAACCGTCGACCCAGTATGGGTCGGCTCCTGTGCCGTCCTCGCTCCCAGTCTCCCGCCGGCGCAAGCGTTTCGGTCGAGGCTTCAGCGGTGGGTGAGGCATGCGGTGGCTCGCCAGTTGGCCACCCCTCAAGTCGCGGCGATCGAGCCCGACGAATCTCTCTGGCCTGTTCGTGGCTCCAGAGACTGCGTCTGAGTACGATAGCGATGACCAGCGGCAGAGGTTACGATGGTCAATGGACCACGCAGTCCCCAGATTCACCCGCACCAACGGAGGTGGCGGTGGAAGCGATCCGAGCAAGCCCACGAAGAGTACCTGCCGAGCCCCTCCGCCCGCTTCAGAGGAGGAGCTTCGCCGTCGGAACATGGATCGCTTCACACTCCTATCGTTGGAGAAACCCCGAGGCTCGTGCCTTGGAGGATGCGCAACAGCCAACCTGGCTGAGCTCACTCATTGGAGAACCTTTAGCGAGTACTCGGCGAATGGCGACCAAGGGTTCGAGAATCCGATCGACGTCGGCTCTTCCACCACCAACTCAGGTATATCGAACTCCGATTCAGAATTTAGCATCTGCCGCCCGTATAGCGAGTCAATTCAGCCTTCGATCGAGGCGGGTAGAGGTTTGCTACAAATCAGAGATCTGCTTGGCGGCAGGAGACCAAAACTCAGTCGTATCACGATCATGAACAGGATTCACAGCCGATCCGTCGCTGTGAATTCAGTCGAGTCGGCCCATAGTCCGAGATCGCCCCCGAGGCGTGAGGAACGTGGGGGCTGGCGTGATGGTCAGTACAAGAGCCGCGAGCAATATGAGCACCGATTCAATCACAATGATCGACGTCGAGTGCCCACTCCTCCCCAAGGGGTGGATCATCGCTCCTCGGCAGCGGGACGACGACGCCAAAGACAAGAGTGTTGGGCGAAGAGTTCCAGTCGACCCCAGAGAACCAAGCTTTGATGCGAGATCTATTATCGTTCAAGGTTTGGTCGACAGGAACAGAGCTCACCGAGAAGGCCATGACAGAGATGTTCCCTCCAGCAGCAGAGTTCATGTCTCAGGGCCAGAATGTTTCAGCAGAGCCATCGAGCCGCGGTGATTCCTCCCAACTTCAGGTTGGCGATTGAGTCGATAAGTTCACTAGTGAATCCAAGCGACACTTGGCTTGAAGATTACCGAGTGGCTGTTCAGATCGGCGCGGCAACGATGAGGTAGCCATGAAGCATTTGCCTCTTATGTTGGAGGGTTCGGTCGGGCGTGGTTGAATCGGTTAGCTCAGCAGATATTTACACTTGGGAAGATCTTGCACGAGTGTTTGTCGGGACATTTGAAGGGACTTGCAAGCGACCAGCGGGGTTGACGGACTTGCGATCGTGTGTGCAAAAGTCGAGTGAAACTTTGAGAGATTATATCCAGAGGTGGATCACTTTGCACCGCACAGATTGAGAATGTATCGATCACCAGCGATCTGTGCCTTCAAAGAAGGTGTCAAGAACAGAGAGTTGAGTTTGAAATTCGGTCGAACCGGAGATATGACCCTGAGTCGGCTGATGGAGATTGCCACCAAGTATGCAAATGGTGAGGAAGAGGACCGGCTCCGGAGTGTTAAATACAAATCGGCCGCTAATGAGGCGGCGGAGGAAATTCCGGTCGGAAGCGAAGCGCAAAGCCGAGCAGATGCTCCGGAGAGGCCTTGGCTGTGACCCTAGGAAAGTTCAAGGGGAAACCCAAGGGTCCTTGGAACCCCAAGAAGGTGAAAGACCAGGATGGAAATGACGTGTTGGATTTGCCATGTCACATTCACACGAAGAAAGATGAAGAGGGTAAACTCATTTACCCGAAACATACCACTCGACAGTGTCGGCTCTTGATTCAGCAGTTCCAAGGGAAACAACCCAAGGATAAGGATAAGGAGACAGACAAAGTTGAGGACAAAGATGACAACGATGATGGATATCCCCAGGTCAATTCCACCCTGATGATTTTTGTTGACGTCGAAAGCAAAAGTCGATTGAAGGTTATCAATCGGGAAGTGAACTTGGTCGCTCCGGCGATGCCCAATTATCTGAAATGGTCCCAGACCTCCATCACATTCGACCAGTCCGATCACCCGACGCACATTGCCACCCCTGGGAGGCAAGCGTTGATGGTCGACCAGTCGTCGAAGGCACTCGTGACCAAAGTTACGATGGATGGTGGTAGTGGCTTGAACATATTGTACGAGATCGTTGAAAGGGATGGGCATTCCGATGTCGGACTCGATACCGATAACATGAGCTTCCACGGAGTCATTCACGGAAAGAAGGCTGAGTCACTCGGCCAAATTGCTCTTGATGTAGTTTTGGTGATTGAAGCATTTCCGGAAAGAAAAGTTGACCTTTGAGGTCGTGGATTTCGAGCTTATCACGCTATTCGGGAAGGCCAGCATATGCACGTTCATGGCCCGACCATGTTACGTGTATCTTAAGCGAAGATTCCTGGTCCCAAAGGCGTGAGCACTATTACGGGCAATCGGAAGAAGGCGGAAGAGTGCTTCGGAAGGGCTCTAAGATCGCCGATGCTCGGTTGGCAGTGGTAGAGCTACAAGAGTATCGAAAACTGCAGATCCGAGTGATTTGTTGCGAGCTAAGAAGCCGCTTCTGGTCAGCATTCGATCGACCGGTGAGGCGAAACAGGTTCACATTCACCCGACTGATCCCAATGCTGCTCCGACCAACATCTCAACAACACTCGACTCAAAATAGGAAGAAGCGCTCATCCAGTTCCTCCTTGAGAACTGGGACATCTTTGCATGGAAGCCTGCTGACATGCCGGGTGTTCCCAGGGAGCTGGCTGAGCACCGCCTACGAGTCGACCCAAAAGTCAAACCGGTTAAAGAATATCTTCGGCGGTCCGCCGTCCAGAAGAGAAAGGCCATTGGCGAAGAGGTGGCTCGGCTCTTAGCGGCAGAGTTCATCCGAGAGATCTACCACTCCGAGTGGCTCGCCAATGTCGTCATGGTCCCCAAGAAGGACAAGTCGTTGCGCATGTGCATCGATTTCAAGCATATCAATCGGGCCTGCCCGAAAGATCATTTCCCTCTTCCTCGCATTGACCAAATAGTCGACTCAACTGCGGGATGTGAGAGGTTGTCTTTTGGGCGCCTATTCGGGTATCATCAGATCCGCTGTATTGACCCGATGAGATCAAAACAGCGTTCATCACTCCATTCGGTGCTTCGTTATGTCACCATGCCATTCGGTCTCAAGAATGCGGAGCCACATTCATGAGGATGATTGAAGTGTTTGCTCACCCAATCAGTCGGAATGTGGGCGTACATGGATGATATAGTGGTCAAGTCACGAAAGGGTTCCGATCTGTTGGTGACCTTGCTGAAACATTTGCCAATCTCGGGAGGTATGATATCAAGCAACCCATCAAAGTGCACATTTGGAGTTCTGGTGGAAAGTTACTCGGTTTTTCGTTTCGGCGAGGAATCAATGCTAACCCCGAAAAGGTTGGCACTATACTCCGAATGAAGCACCCTGTGCGTGTGCACGATGTCCAGAAGCTTACTGGATGCTTGGCCGCTTTAAGTCGATTCATCTCTCGCCTCGGTGAAAAGGCATTGCCTCTTTCCGATTGATGAAGAAGTCAGACAAGTTCGAGTGGACTCCAGAAGCTGATGCAGCGTTTGCAGAGCTAAAAGATCTGCTCTCCACCCAGCCGGTGCTTGCTGCTCCTATCAGCAAAGAGCCTTTGTTGCTTTACATTGCAACCCTTTGGACAAGTCGTCGATGCCGTGCTACGGTCGGCGGGAAGAAGAAGGAAAAGCCTTCAAAGTTCAACGCCCAGTTTATTATCTTTCTGAAGTGCTGACCCCATCAAAGCAAAGATACCCTCACTATCAGAAGCTTGTTTATGGGATTTATATGAACACAAAGAAGGTTGCTCATTATTTCTCTGATCATTCCATTACAGTCGTCAGCGACGCCCCATTGTCGGTAATTCTTCATAACAGAGATGCAACTGGTCGAGTGGCTAAATGGGCGATTGAACTCCTTCCCCTTGATATCAAATTTGAGGCAAAGAAAGCCATCAAGTCCCAAGCAATAGCAGACTTCCTCGCCGAGTGGACAGAACAACAGCTTCCGACTCAAGTTCACTCGGAGCACAGGACTATGTTTTTCGATGGTTCCAATATGCTGAACGGTTCTGGTGCGGGGGTTGTATTGGTTTCCCCCCGAGGAGATAAGCTCAAATATGTTCTCCAGATTCACTTTGATTCTTCCAACAACAAAGCAGAATATGAAGCACTCCTGTATGGGTTGCGTGTGGCCATTTCACTAGGCGTCCGTCGCCTTATGGTCTACGGCGACTCGGATCTAGTTGTTAATCAAGTGATGAAGGAGTGGGATGTCAGAAGCCCAGCTATGACTGGTTACTGTAATGCAGTGAGAAAGTGGAGAAGAAATTGAGGGTTAGAGCTTCATCATATACCCCGATGAAAAATCAAGCTGCGGATGATTTGGCGAAGATAGGGTCCAAGAGGAAGCCATTCCCAAGTAATGTATTTTGGAGCACATTCATGCACCATCGGTGCAGGAGGATCCTTTCACGAAGAAGCCCGCAGCAAAAGAGTGCCAATGATCCGATGAAGTTGAGGTCCCAGCCGTGATCGACCTGATTATGGAAGTTGTGGTCATCACTCCCGATCGACAGTGCCGTACATCGCATATATCCTAAGGAAAGAGCTCCCGAGAGAATGAAGAAGAGGCTCGACAGATCGTCCATCGATCTAAGGCCTTCTGATGATCAAGGGACAGTTATGCAGAGAAAGCGTAATCGAGTCGGCCGAAGTGTATCACGCCGGAAGAAGGTCGAGATAATTCTTGAGGATATCCACTCGGGGACTGTGGCCATCATCGTCCTCTCGGACCATTGTGGCTAAAGCATACCGGCGGGATTTTTGGGCGAAAGCAAATGAAATGGCAAAAGAAATAGTCGACAAGTGTGAAGGGTGTCGGTTCTATTCCAACATGTCACACAAGCCGCCTCAGCCTTGAAGACCATTCCACTCGTCGGCCCTTCGCTGTTTGGGGATTAGACATGATTGGGCCGCGAGAAGCTGGCGAAGCGGCTTCACTCATTTGCTAGTAGAAGTCGACAAGTTCACCAAGTGGATCGAAGCCAAGCCCATCAAGAACCTTGATGCATGCCTTCGCTATCGGTTTCATCGGAGAGTTGATATTCAGATATGGAGTTCCGCATAGCATCATCACGGACAATGGGTCAAACTTCGATAATGACAAGTTCAAAGCCTTCTGCGCCTCTCGAGGCACGCTGGTCGACTATGCTTCAGATTGCTCATCCTCGGTCGAATGGACAAGCGGAGCGTATAAGCGGCCTCATTCTCAAAGGGCTGAAACCACGTCTGATGCATGATCTCAAGCACGCAGCAGGAGCTTGGGTCGACGAACTTCCATCAGTTCTCTGGGGATTAAGGACCACTCCTAATCGGTCGACTGGGAGAACTCCATTCTTCCTGGTCTATGGAGCTGAAGCAGTTCTGCCGAGTGACCTGCTTCACAATGCGCCTCGAGTCGAACTATACTCTGAAGAGGAAGCGGAACAAGCCCGGCAAGATGCAGTTGACCTCTTAGAAGAGGAGAGGGAGATGGCCCTGATCCGCTCGACTATCTATCAGCAAGACTTGCGTCGATTCCATGCCAGAAATGTGAAGAGTCGAGCCTTCCAAGAGGGAGATTTGGTCCTCCGAGTGGATCAACAGAAACCACACAAGCTCGCTCCCACTTGGGAAGGTCCCTTCATCGTCACAAGAGTTCTCCACAATGGAGCGTATCATCTCTACAACGTTGATCGCCAGATCGACGAGCCTCGAGCTTGGAATGCAGAGCTGCTCGGCCCCTTTTATACTTAAATACTCACTCGGTTGAGATGTAATAAAAGTACTTTTGTAGTTTGTTTATCTAAGACAAGAATGTTATAATTTTCCCAGTGATTGTTATTACTTTTTGTTGAAATTTCCCCCAGTGGGTGGCTTAGCTGCGAATCCGGTTCGCCTAAGTTTGTAAAAAAAATCCTTTCCGAGTGGCGAGCCAGTCTCCCACTCGGGGGCTTAGCTGCGAATCCGCTTCGCCTAAGTATTCAAAATCCTACCGAGTGGTGAGCCAGCCTCCCACTCGGGGGCTTAGCTGCAGTCCAAGTACTCGCCTAAGTATTCAAAATCCTACCGAGTGGTGAGCCAGCCTCCCACTCGGGGGCTTAGCTGCAGTCCAAGTACTCGCCTAAGTATTCAAAATCCTACCGAGTGGTGAGCCAGCCTCCCACTCGGGGGCTTAGCTGCAGTCCAAGTACTCGCCTAAGTATTCAAAATCCTACCGAGTGGAGAGCCAGCCTCTCACTCGGGGGCTTAGCAACAGACCAAGGATTCGCCTAAACATCCAAAATAATGAACGCTTCGCAAGGATGACGAGGTGCAAGTTGACTGCTACCTTCTCCTTCAAAGCTACACCATAAAAATCCTACCGAGTGGAGAGCAAACATCCCACTCGGGGGATTAGCTGCAGCCCAGTGCTCGCCTAAGTAATAGAAATCCTACCGAGTGGAGAGCAAACCTCCCACTCGGGGGCTTAGCTACAGCCCAGTGCTCGCCTAAGTAATAAAAATCCTACCGAGTGGAGAGCAAACCTCCCACTCGGGGGCTTAGCTACAGCCTAGTGCTCGCCTAAGTGATAAAAATCCTACCGAGTGGAGAGCACACCTCCCGCTCGGAGGCTTAGCTGCAGCCCAGTGCTCGCCTAAGTAAGGAATTCATCCTAATCCGCAAGGACGACGAGGTGCAGGTCAACTGCTACCTTCTCCTTCAGAGCTTCGCCACAAGTACAACGTGCGGTCCATCCCAATCCGCAAGGACGACGAGGTGCAGGTCGACTGCTACCTTCTCCTTCGGAGCTTCGCCACAAGTACAATGTGCGGTCCATCCCAATCCGCAAGGATGACGAGGTGCATGTCGATTGCTACCTTCTCCTTCGGAGCTTCGTCACAAGTACAACATGCAGTCCATCCCAATCCACAAGAACGACGAGGTCAGTCGCAGTCTGTGCTCCATCTCTACCTGCAAGATAGATGAAGTACAAGTCGACTGGAGTTTCACCTCAAAGATACTACTTACAACAATGAAATATATTCCGAATGAAGAGAAAAATTCTTCGGAGGCAAATAAAGCATGTTCAAGGATAGATCAAGTTCAGATAAACGTCCTATGGATCCGAAAGTGCTCAGGCGTTAAGCCTGTTAAAGTTTGTGGGTTACAAAAACCACTCGGCATTCTGAGGCAAATTTAAGGTGGGACTTAGAAGTTTTTTACTCCTCCGGTGGAGGACTAGAAGGTGCAACAAACTGGTTGAGGTCGATTCCATCGGCAATACGGGTAGCAGTAGCGATGAAGGTCTCCATGAAAGATCGGAAGTCGTACTTCCTGGTGTTGGCAACTTTGAGGGACGCCAGCTTGTCCTCTTGCGCTTCCTTGCAGTGGACACGAACCAGAGACAGAGCAACATCAGCACCACACCTGGCATAAGACTTTTTCCATTCTTGCACTCGACTTGGAATCTCATTTAGTCGAGTCATTAAGGATTCAAGGTCATTCTGAAGCGTCTGATCTGGCCAGAGAGTTGAGTCGATCCGCGACACCACAGCTTTCAGTCGAGCAAGATAATCCACCACGCTAGCAATGCGAGACTCCAGTCGGAGCACATTCATAGCAGCTTCGTCCTTCACAAGAGAGTTGATGGGGTCCAAGCTGGTTTCCACTCGACTGGTTTCTTCTTTGAAGTTTTGACAGAATTCTGAAAACACAACTCAGACTCAAAACAACAATCATGCGATGAGCCGGTGATAGCAAGACAGTCGGATAAAAGAGATTACCTTCAAGCAATCTTGTCGTTCTTCAGTCGACTAACTTCCTTGTTGACCTTGTCAAGAGCGGCTTTCAGCTTGGCATTTTCATCTTCAAGTTTGTCGACTGAGGCAAGTTTCTCTTCAGCGAGCTTTGTTTTCTCCAAAGCCATATACGTACCTCTGCAAGGTCAAGGTCCTTCTTCTTCAGAGTCTCTTGCAGTTTATCTGCAAAGCAACAATGAGAACAGAGTTGAGAATGAACAGAAAAACAAAGACAGTCGTCAAAGTTCTCACCAGACATACCTTTTGTTTCATCCTTCGCCTTCTGCAAATTCTCCTGAGCAAGCTTCAAGTCGAAGTTGAGCTGGATCAGTTCGTTCTCTAACTCAGTATAGCGAGCCACAAGCTCGCAAGATTTCTACAAAGAGTCAATCAACAAAAGACATCAAAGACAGATCACTTCCGAGTGACTAAGGAAAAATCATAGCATTTCTAAGACTACAGTCGAATCAAAACATTCGACAGCAGTCTCGGGGACTACACCCAGCGGGTGCACTCAGCGTGCCCCCACTGGTTTACCAATTTGGTTCGACCAGTCGACTAAAAGAGGAAAAAATATTATGATTCTAAAACAATGGCTAATTGTCAGCGGTCAGCCGCGGTAAAAAAAACAGTTCTTTAGACTATAGTCGACTGCACGCAGTCCACCATAGTCTCGGGGACTACACCCGGTGGGTGCACTCAACGGGCCCCCACCGGTTTTACGGTTCCATTCGACTTGGTCCGACCAGGCCGAGTGAAGAAGTTCAAAGTATAAAGACTACAGTCGACTGCACGCAGTCCACCATAGTCTCGGGGACTACACCCAGTGGGTGCACTCAGCGTGCCCCCACAAAAACTCAATCAACACACCCACCCAGTGGGTGTACATATATGGAAATCTTCAGAAAGAAGCAGTTTCAGGTAGCATGTCCTAATAGAGCAAGCAGTTTCAGGTAGCATATCCTAACAGAGCAAGCAACGATCGACTTACTTGGACATTGCTCTGGAGAGCTGAGCTAGCATCATAGGCCGCCTAGCTGGCCTCTTGGACTGCCTTCACTTGCTCCATCATGATCCCTGCCTGGCGTATAGCCTCCTTAGCAGCACTCACTTGGTCTTCCGGGACGTGGTGTATAGCAAAAAGGGACGGTGGATCAGCGATCGACGAAGTGGGTCGGGCACTTGTCGGCGGTACAACAAAAGACACGAAGCCGAGTGGGGTTGCCTCCCTCGAAACCAGCGTCTCGGTATCGTCTGGCTGGAGCAGCCTTGCCAGCAGGCACCCTCTTGTTCTTACTCTTCCTCAACGGCGCTTCCTCATCATCATCGGGGAGATCAATGACATGAGGCGGAACTACAAGAAAGATTCAAAAGTAAACATGGAAATCCAATCGACTAAAAGCGAAACTACAGAGATCATACCAAGGTTGGAGGTGATAGCATCTTCCATTTCCTGATCTTCGTGCTTGGCTGAGGTCTCGGAGGTAGCAGCACTGCAGATTTCAAGAATCGGCTGATCAGTCATCAAGTCAACCAAAAGTACACTCATGTTGAATAGGGAAATACAAGTTCTGCTGATTACCCGGAGATGGTGGGAATGACCATCCGCATCTTGGGCAGGGCCTTCGCCGGCTTCGACGACGTTGCTCGAGGTTGCTTCGGCGGTTTTTTGGTTGGCGCAGGAGAAGTTGTTCGAGGTAAACCGCCGACCGCCCGAAGGCGCATAACAGATTTACCACGCTTGGCCGCGGGTCATCGTCAACTTGGACCTTCCTTCCGGCGGGGAGGATCGGCGTCTTCCTCCTCTTCCTCCTCCTCCTCCTCTTCATCGAGCTGTCGTCCCCTCATCCTCTGGCTGTTGGACTCCCATTCCTCCTGGCTTTCACCTCCGCTTCCTTCTTCTTCTTGTTGGTTCCTGCGCCCGTTGGGCATCGAGTACATCTCAGTGGTGACCTAGAAGACAACAAAACAAGGCGAAAGTCAGTCGACGAATTGGCATCAAAACAGAATGAATGCAGCAGAATCACAATCGGAGATAAGTGGTTATACCTTGTCTGTTTCGTAAGTTTGGTCGAGTGATGGAATCCTCCTAGCTCCGCGAGGGTTATCTTTGTTTCCTGTGATGGCAGTCATCCACTTCTCCAGCGTGGCGTCATCGACCTCCTCTGGATGGACCCGAGTGGTATTGTCCGTACCAGAGTACATCCACATCGGATGGCCTCGGTATTGGAGTGGCTGAATACGCCGTCGGAGGAAAACTTCCAGAAGATTCATGTCGGTCACCCCGTCATGAATGAGCTGGACTACGCGTTCCATCAACAATTTTACTTGGGCCTTCTCCTCTAGTAGCACCTTCAGGGAAGATGGCTTGTTCACTCGACTCATGGAGAAAGGAGGGAGTCGGTCGGACTTGGCGTCGGCTGGTCTTGGCAGTAGAACCAGGTCGACTGCCACCCTCTAACCGAGTCGGGGAGAGTCATAGCCGGAAAAGCACTCTTCCCCCTCATCTGGACCCCGAGTCCCCCACACATCTGGATTACTTGGGTTCTCTCGTCATTCGGGTTCGTTTTCTTCACTATCTGAGAGCGACAAGTGAATATATGCTTGAAGAGGCCCCAGTGCGGCCGACAGCCCAAGAAGTTTTCACATAACGACACGAAAGCAGCAAGATAGACAATGGAGTTGGGAGTGAAATGATGGAGTTGCTCTCCAAAAAAGTTCAGAAACCCCCGGAAGAAAGGATTCGGCGGCAGAGAAAATCCTCGATCTACGTGAGTGGCTAGGAGAACGCACTCACCCTCTTCAGGCTGCGGCGGCCACTCCGTTCCCGGAAGCCTTGCTGACCCATGGAGGATCAGTCCCTCGTTGGCCAGATCGTTGAGGTCCTTCTCGGTGATGGTCGAGCGGATCCAATCTCCCTGGACCCAACCTTGTGGCAGTTTGGACCGTGAAGAAGATCCGCCCGATTGGCGCTCTCCCTTCGCCTTCGCCGCCGCCTTCTTCACCCGCTCCAAGGCTGCGGTCTTCTCCTTCACCATGGTCGCTTGGTGAAGCAGGTGCTGAGTTCTTGGCGCTGAGCAGGCTAAGGGCGCAGCAGAAAGATTTGGAGGCGGAAGGAGGGAAGATTGGGGTCACACTGTTCAAAATACCCGCCCAATGCCTTATATGAGTCCGCTTCAGTGGCTGATTTGGTAGGCCCGAGCAATCCGTCAAATCCATAGAATAAAGCGCACACGCGATACGTGGCGAAAAAGGTGGCGAGAAGATTGAGGCGTCATCGCCTCATCCCATCCGAGTGCCACAGTTTTCTCCGCTTCGCGCGCTTCCCAAAATTCAGATCCCGTGAAATCCGCTAACCGCGGAGCAACATGTCAGACAGCCGATTTCCTCTGATCCGTCGCTCGGAAATCCTCAAGTTCACAAAGTTCACTCGACAAATGTGAAGAATGGATCAAGGCGACTGAAAGAGAAGTTGACACCATCACTAAAAGGTCGCTGATCCAGAGTAAGACACACCCGCAACACAAAGAACAGGTCGGAAAGATTATCAACTCCTTCCTCACTCAAACCTCGATCCATTCGGGGGCTAATGATGAAGTCATGTACCTAGGGTAGGGTCATAGACCTGCCCAAAGGTACCCTCCCCAAGGACACTCGCGAAAGAAGCTGCCTACCAGTCGACCTGGTAGGTTTCCACTCGACAGATTCGAAGACACTCGACCATGAAGACCCACTCGACCACCAGGAGTCCAAGAGCCACTCAGTGTCCAAACTGTCTGTAGTTAAATAGTCTTTATGGTCATGATGACACTTTATGTAAGGTGTTACCGAACGCCTAGCCTTAACGCATACCTTAAACCCTCCATAGCGTGGGCTGGCTGGGGTCTGGCGCACTCTATATAAGCCACCCCTTCCACGTAGAAGGGTTCGCACCTGTAACACATCGCATATAATCCAATCGACCGCCTCCGGGCTCACGAGGCGAGGGCTGTTACTTCCTCCGAGAAGGGCTGAACTCGTAAATCCCTTGCGTATACAACTACTCCATAGCTAGGATCTTGCCTCTCCATTCCTACCCCCCATTCTACTGTCAGACTTAGAACCACGACACCATTCACACGGCCGAACCTCCGCGGTGTGAGGGAGATTATATTTGGGTCTTTTGTCTTCTTCACTTTGCTTATCCTTCGAGCTTCGGCTCGAAGAGCCCCTCAAAAATCTCTTCATCAATTTCTGAAAATTTCTGAAATTTTTAGTAACTTGAAGTAAAAGTGAACTAAACTCAACAATATTGATAGCAACTACTCGCACAACTGCCTAGAGACTATATCATGCATTAGAACTACTTGGGACCATATAAATTTGACATGCAAGCTCAAGAACAGGGCCACCTAAGTAGCAAAAATTTGCAATGAATAAATTACTAGAACAAAAACTAATTGGACCATTGGAGGAGTCACATAGCGAAGAACAATCCCCCAAAGCAGTTTTCTTAGTGGAGCTTTGAGCAAGGAGATCGAAAATGGCAGCAAGATGAGCTAGAACTCGTGCTTGAGCTGGTTGGTGATTTTTTGGGAGGAAGAAGGAGTGTGTGGTGGCTGGAATAAGTGGAGGGGGGCCACCAGGGGCCCACGAGGCAGGGGGCGCGCCCTGGACCCTCGTGGCCAGGTGCTTTCTCCCCTGATGTGTTCTCAGTGCCAAATATTCTCAAATATTCTAGAAAAATCATATTTCATTTTAGGGGCATTTGGAGAACCCTTATTTTCAGGGTATTTTTTATTGTACAGATAATTCAGAAAACAGACAGAAAATACTATTTTTGCTTTATTTAATCTAAATAACAGAAAGTAAAAGGAGGGTACAGAAGGTTTTTCTTTCTAACTTCATCCATCTCATGCTCATCAAAAGGAATTCACTAACAAGGTTGATCAAGTCTTGTTATTAACTCTTTCCTAATAACATGGAACCGGAGAAATTTCAAATAACACTAGGTTACCTCAACGGGGATATGCACGTCCCCAACAATAAGAATATCATATCTCTTCTTGATAGTAGGAAGAGGAAATTCAAAACCTCCAATAGTAATAGTTGAAATTTTTCTAATAGAATTGATACTGTGAGCTTGAGGTTGTTTCCTCGGAAAGTGTACAGTATGCTCAGTACCATTAACATGAAAAGTGACATTGCCTTTGTTGCAATCAATAACAGCCCATGCAGTATTCAAAAAGGGTCTACCAAGGATAATCGACATACTATCATCCTCAGGAATATCAAGAATAACAAAGTCCGTTAAAATAGTAACGTTTGCAACCACAAAAGGCACATCCTCACAAATACCGACAGGTATAGCGGTTGATTTATCGGCCATTTGCAAAGATATTTCAGTAGGTGTCAACTTATTCAAATCAAGTCTACGGTATAAAGAGAGAGGCATAACACTAACACCGGCTCCAAGATCACATAAAGCAGTTCTAAGATAGTTTCTTTTAATGGAGCATGGTATAGTTGGTACTCCTGGAGCTCCTAGTTTCTTAGGTATTCCACCCTTAAAAATATAATTAGCAAGCATGGTGGAAATTTCAGCTTCCGGTATCTTTCTCTTATTTGTAACGATATCCTTCATATACTTGCACTCATTTTAAGCATATCAGTAAAACGCATACGTAAAAAGATAGGTCTAATCATTTCAGCAAAGCGATCAAAATCCTCATCATCCTTTTTCTTGGATGGTTTGGGAGGAAAAGGCATGTGTTTCTGAACCCATGGTTCTCTTTCTTTATCGTGCTTCCTAGCAACGAAGTCCCTCTTATCATAATGTTGATTCTTTGATTGTGGGTTATCAAGATCAACAGCAGGTTCAATCTCTACATCATTGTTATTGCTAGGTTGAGCATCAACATGAACATCATCATTAACATTATCACTAGGTTCACGTTCATACCCGATTGTGTTTCAGCATCAGAAATAGAAATATCATTGCATTACAAAAAAGTTACACTTCCGTGATGATACGTGTTTGTCACAGTAGGTCGCGTTTTTTGTCATGCATGTACATCCATGACAAATTTATGACAGAATCAAGATAGTCATACCTGTGTTGTCATAGAAGTGTTCCATGACATTACCAAAATTATCATCACGGAAGTGTCCACTTCTATGACGATAAATCGCGCGTCATAGAAGTGCTTTCGTCAAGGGTGACCAACACGTGGCATCCACCATAACGGAATGCCGTTAAGCTATCGGGTCGGGTTTTGGATCCGATAACCCGTTAACAGCCCCGACCAATGGAGATTTTCCACGTGTAAAATCATCATTGGCTGGAGGAAACACGTGTCGGCACACCGTTGGGACAGATGTCATCCACTCATTGGACAGAAGGCGCCTATGATATGTCGACATGTGGCACGGCCCAACAGAGGCCCATTCTTGTGAAAAGGCCGGCCCGTTTGACTTGGTCAAAAGGTGGTGGGCCGGCCCATGTAAAGCCTGTTAAGGGCCTGTTCGCATATAGCCCATTTACAGCCCGCTAACCCAAGGCCCGTTACGCCCTATCCGAATTAGGCCCAGTAGCGTCATCTGGGCCACCCAATATGATTCCAGCCCGTTTTCACTTCTGGCCCTTGTATGTCCCATGACGTCTTTCAGCCCATATGAGGCCCTATGTAACTCTTGGCCTATTAACGGCTCGTGGTGAAACTGTCCCGTAATGAATAGTGTATTACCTTACACCCATTAACGACCCGTGGTGAAGCTGGCCCGTAATGAATAGTGTATCACTTTATACCCATTAAGGGCCCGTTATTCCGTTGGGCCGTTTCCAGCCCATGTTATCTTTCGGCCTTCTCAGAGCCCATTTATTCTTGGGCTCATTTCCAGCATTCGTTTACTTACGGCCCGTTACTGTCATTTTCTGCTTATGGGCCAAATTCAGCCCGTGGTTACAGTCGGCCCGTTTGTGGTTCGTTAACACGTTGGGTCGTTTTCGTAGCGTCATGAATACGACCTATTAACGATGGCCCGTTATGGTCGGCCCATGAACGGCGATTCCAACTCTAGCCCGTTTACGGCCATAATGCGGCCTGTTATTGGCCAATGTTTGGCCAATCGATCATACTTCCCGTATAAGGCCCATTGATGATATGGCCCGTAGAAGGCCCATTGTTTCTACGGCCCGTAGAAGGCCCATTGTTTCTCGGCCCGTAGAAGGCCCATTGCTTTCTGGCCCGTAGAAGGCCCTTGTTTCTACTGACCCGTTGGAGGCCTAGTGTCACTACAAAGTAAATATTAGCCCATGGTTATTGTGGCCTAGTTTTAAAAATAGGTTATTGCAGCCACTAGCAAACCGCAGAAAAGAAGCGCAATGACTACAAGCAAACAAATAAACAAGACAACAAGGAAATAAATAAGCAAGCAACTTACGCTAGGCTATCACGGCTATCACACATATTACATCCTTTGGGCATCAAAGTTCGCCACCGATTGCAAATAAACGTCGACAAAAGAATATAAAAAGCGAGAGCACTTCGAAGGCACTAGGCACGGCAGGTCGGGCCCCCAAACAGTGAAGAAGCTGAGTAGACCTCAGTTGTGTCAACGATAGATGCATCAACACTAGATTTAAGGCATGATGGTGCGCATGACAATCCTCTGACATCTTCATTGCATCTTTGGCTTCAAGTCGGAGCTGAGCTGAAGCAAGCCTTTCCGCTTTAAGTTGAGACTGAAGAAGTCGAACTGATTGAGGCAACGACTGCACTGAGGTTGTCTCAAACCTGTTGGTGAGTAGTTTCAACTCACTGTCCTCATCAAGGCAGGACCTTGGGGTCATCTCGCTGTCCTCAAGATGGTTTGGCTCACTATCTTCCCTAAAGTTCTTCCTGGCGTAAGAGATACGACTCTGAAAGAGAAACAAGGAGACACGTAACAGGTTTCACAATTATATAAGAAAATAAATGGATCTGTTCTGCAGAAGGAACATGTTTTTACAACTACAATTTGAAACTGGTAGTTGTTGCAAACATCCAGTCAGATGTAAATAGCAAAGCAAACAGCAGTGGAGGCAATGATGCCTATCCAAATCTATACTAGAACATAGTTTGAAGGCTTGAGAAGGATGAACTTACATTACATGTTAACACGGGCTGGACAAAGCCCTTCTCCATGTTGATGGAAGGATAATTCAATAAATTCCCCGAAGAAAATTCTTTATAAGCGTTGCCATTATTCTACATTTTGCAAAGAGTAAATATAGATCAAATAATATTGGAAGAAACAGAGGATAATGAAGCTCAAAAGTGCGGTGATGATACATAATCAAATAGCAATTAATTAAGTACAGCGTTACAAGGCAAAAGGAGAGAGGTAACGACAAGAGCAATGCAGAGCCCATTATTGTTTTGAGATCGTATGATCCTTTGAGCAAGGAGATTCATCTGAAATTAGTTTTCATACAAGAGAGAAGGTAAGGCACAAGCAGAAATTTAGGAGTTCAAATTTTGAATTGATATCATAGACGATTACTGACGCTGGGCTCCCAGCAGTTCTAATAGGGTTTGGCCCTTTGGAGTAGGGGTAAAGTGTGAATGCAGTTGGGCTGTGTTTTCTATGGATGCTGATCTATCTGATTTAACAGGTACCACTACCTTTTCCAAATACCTATTTTGTACTCCTTGAGGATCTGCACTCACCCTCTTCCTTTTGGACATCTATCACGAAATAACAACATTTGACTGGAAAAACATAGTGTGACAACACATGGAATAGGTACAGAAAATGGATAGTTATGGCATATACTCATATATGATGCTTAAACTAAGAAGATGGTGTAACAAAGTAGAAGAAATGCAAGAGGTCAGATGCAAAATATGTGCGACCAATACAACTTTGCAAAGTTAGAGCAAGCACCTTGATGGGTGAATAAGATAGGCCATCCTCCACCATGCCAAGTTTGTTAGCCAGTGGATCGTTCCGCAATATTCCTCTCGTGCGCCCATTCTCATATTCATTTTGATAATGTTCAATATCTGACATGCATGAAAACATAAAAACAAGTGAGATTTTCTTTGTAATGCAGAAGTGATTCTAATCCAATATTGCCTCCCTGTAAACCCCTTTGTGCTATCTCTGCAATTCTTTTAAAAGATGCCATGCATGCTGTAATTTGTTGTGTGCATTAATATAATGTGGCCTACTACTCAAAATATGAGAGCTCCAGAAGTGATGACACTTCGCAGATGATAGCTTCAACATATAGTAAAGAAGAACAAGTCGACCTGACCTGACAGATTCAAAATATACTAAGGAGAACAACTCGACTGACGATTGACCGCAAGAGAAGAGTATCATCTTAAAGAAGAGCGGAAGAGCAAGCAGATTGAAGATATTACAAGTGTTTCAATACAATGTCGGTTGGCCACCCATGATGAACCAGGCGCATAGAGAAATACTATTCTTTCGGTCTCTCCATATGTGGCTCACATGCATTTGAAACTAAAGTAGGAACATTTAGCTAACCAATTAAACATCTCTCGTTTTACTAATATCAGCAATAATATCATATATGAATTTGTACAACTAAGCTTGTTTAGCTCGATGGGTGGAGCAGTGCTATTACGACACGAACCACGTAGGCTAATTGTGGTCATCATAAAATGGGGAAAACATAAGCATGATCAGTACAGTGTTGACCGTGGCAGTGGGATGGCAGATCTGAAGCTGCAAACCGCGGAAAGGGTAGTTATCAACCGATGTTTGCTTTGAAATAACAACTAAGATTTGGTATGGACAAGAAAGTACGGTCAACAAGTCACAAAGAAATGCAATTATGTTGTCTCTCTATATGTCGCGACATGCATTTGGAAACTCAAGTGGGACCTTTAGCTAACCAATTAAATGTGTCGGTTAACTAATATCAGTATCAAATCACAGTCATATTTGAACAATTAAGCTTTCAAATTCTGAGTGTTGTGTTGTTTAGCTTGGAGGGTGGAGTAATGCTAGTACGGCAGAAAGCACCTACGGAGATCATAGTAGAGTAGATAAAAGGGGAAAACCCTAAGCATCAAGAGAAAAATCAGGAAAGTGGAACTAGCTGGACCAGTGGGTGGCGCACATGATTTTTGAAACGAATATAGGAACATTAGGTAACCAATTAAACGTTCTCTATTTAAGTGATCTGAGCATCATATCAGATTCGTATTTGAACACGTAAGCTTTGGGTTGAGGTCTTGAGGAGCAGTGCTAGCACGACACGAAGCACCTACGATGATGGTAGTGAATATAAAGGGGGGAAAACCATAAGCTTTACGAGTATAGTGCCCATGCCATGGCGGATCCGAAGGTGCAAACCGGGCAAAGCTACTTCGCAACCAATGTTTGCTTTCAACTAGCCACTACGATTTTGTACGGACAAGAAAAGTACAGCAAACAAATTACGATCTATTTTCCGGGTGAGATCAATAAATTAAGCACATATGGAAGAGTACCACCTCTCTTGCGGCGCCGTGTAGGCCTATCTTGTCGTTGAGGGTGTTGCGGGTGCGATGGCTGTCGGCGGCGGGAAGAAGACTTTAGACGGCGAGGCGGCGGGTCGGGATATGTCCTGTTGCCGTGGACGAGGCGGTCGTAGGAGCGGCAACGGCAAGGTGGACGACGGCGCCGATGAAGCGAGAGGAGGCGATGAAAGGATCCTGGTCCAACGCCATGGATGAGAGACGTCCATCTCTTGCAGTGGACGACGGGTAGGGGTAGCGGCTCCGGCAAGGTGGAGGATGGGGTGGCGGACGGAGGAGGCTGGCCGCAGTGCGGAGGTTGTTGTTCCACAGACGGTGTATGAATGGGGAAATGGAGGGGAGGGGGCAATCTCTAACTTTGGGACGCACTTCTCTGAAATGGGGGAAAGTTACGAACTTATCCCCCGTTTAAAATATCAAACATCGCGTCGGTTGGGGATAGGACGGTAATCTCGCATCTCCCAAATATTTGCGGTAACTATTTGGGCGAGGAGAGGGTGTTTTGCCACCACGGTTGGCGCCCACGGTGTATGAGCAGGGCTGACAGGTAGGGTGGTTGTGTCACGTCGATGGAAGTTACATCTGCCCTATTTAAAATATTAGCCTACATCGATTTGGACGAGGAGAGTTTGTTTTGCCGCCCACCGTGTATGAATGGGAAATGGAGGAAGAGACACATGTCTTTCGGACGAGCTTGAATCAAATGTGTTTTGCCGCCACGTTTGGCGCCCACCGTGTATGAATGGGCTCGAGAGGCCGTCGTGTCACGTCGATTGAAGTTACTAGTCTACCCCTATCGACAGCAGTGTAAATCCGGTCGATAAGGATGTCAAGTGTCGTGGGTAGACAGTAATTTCCATCTCATAAACACTTGCTTCGGGCAGCCCACAAATTATAGTGGGTGTTTAGCCGCGCCGTTCAAAACTTGGGAGAATTAGCATTCACGTTTGCCACAGGACTGGCAAACTAAATTCAAATCCAGTTTGTATTCGATTACGAATATCCACAGATAATTATATGTTTCGTTATTTATTTCTTCAAAACCACAAAAAAGATTTATTCCACCTTTATATATGATTATGATTTAGAAATGTCATGATCTTCGAATTCAGTAGGTTGGATACACTCTGATTCAAACAGTTATTTCACCCAATACAATATGCTCACACGAAAAATAGTTCACCTTATGTCAATCATACAAGTATTGAGGATTACCTCGCCTAAAAAATTCGGATCATTACAACACATGGACAACATGGAATTCGGACAACATAGGGGTCTTGCAACATAATCCATTCGAGACATGACACAACATGCAAGTACAATAATCTAATGACAATTTCAACCGGTATCTAAAGAAGAACCGGGATTACCTTGGGCTTCAGATAGCAGAAACAGCAGGACCTCCTCCGTCTTCAAATGCAACATTCTTACTTCCTCCAATTCTTGGGTTGCTTGCATAATGTGTGCCGCTAATTCCGTAATTTCCAGCCTCAAGATAAAGATTACCTCATTCATGGCAGCCACACCATCTCTTTCTGCCTCTAGTAGAGCCTCAAGCACTATAATATATGTGCTCAGACTGCTCTCCGGTGGTGTTGCCTCTGAACTGCTACCATCTGGTAACATGGATGGCCACCTGCTTCCACAAATAGATTCTGGGGTTGTACATTGTGTCCTAGTGTGAACGGCATCCTGAAAGGTTTCCGCTGGACATAAGTAAGAGATAGTTATCGTATGATCTAGGCAGTAAGCTCACATGGTAAACAACGGACGAATTATTGCCAAGCATGGCAAACTATATTTAAATGGATCGAAGCAGCATCAGCCAAAAAGAAATTAAAATGGTAAGATGAAAGTTGAAAGGGAGTGTACAACCACTATATTTAAGTTGCCAAGGCATCTAAGCAGTTGAAATAATCTGAGAAAGCACTTAATAGTGTGGCCTCATATAAACTACGAAGACAGTCTTGTGATGAAGTTGAGAGGAAAAGTTAAGGACTCAAATGAAATAGGCATGCATTTATTTACGATAGTACAGCAGGCACTGTTGACATATTGGCAAACTCAGGTATAACGTAACAACAAACAAGCATTCGAATCAAGCAATACAGCAAAGCAGACAACTGAACTATTTGTAATTCGGTAGGATTACACGTTGAGGGCACAAGCGAAAGCAGCCCACGCGCATTACTTTTAACATGTACTAAAACACACTGGCTTACCATATGTTGTTGTGAAGCCTAGCTGCTGTTGCAATGTTCTTTGAAGATATCGTCAGCATCCCGTGGTTGCAAATCTAGTTGTTGTAGTTTATTCTGCACCATCTATTTAGGTAAAATTAATTTTAATCGCATGCACTGGTCCGAATTGATCATCAATGGTTCATCTAAACTAATGAAAGAAGGGTGTGTGCATACACGACAATATATCTGCTTCCCTCTATTTTTATGCTTGTTCGAGGTGCCGGCACCAAAAGAACAAATATTTTGCTTGATGGGGTTGGCAGCTCCATAATTAATAGAAGCATCAAATTAGTCATGCAACTTGGGAAGATCAAGAACACACAAACAAGTAATGAACAGAGGCTCGGAGCAGTGATGTAATAGCTAGCATCAGAAAATGTAGGGTAAAACGAACAAAAAGCAGCGGAACCACATGCTAGTTTGCTGATGTGTAATTAAGCATAGAGAACATTAAGCGATCGATGGAACCAACAGGTGGCATCGAACAAAACTAAAGCATATTAACTATATGTGCATTGGTATGTAATTTAACACATGTAACATGTTCCTTTGCCGTAAGTATGGCCCAACAGGTGCAAGCAGAATAACGCGTCTCATGAAAAACTGAATGATGCCCTGAAGAAATTCAAAGGTGCGGTGCTTATGCTAGGAAAGTGAAAGTAGGCGCCGACTGTTGGATAATAGTACCTGATTCTCGGCGGCGTTTGGGCCGGCTGTCGCCATCGCTGAAGCTGCTCCGGTGCTACGGTTGCAGCGCCTGTCGACATACAAGAAAGCTCATCTGTGGTAAGTGAACAGTTGCACGATAAAGAGAAAAACCGAAGGAGTACAAATCGAAATAACCTGATGAGGCTGCGGCGTCGGTAAAGCAGGGCCGGTGGAGTTGAATATGGCGTCCGTGGAGCGGGTCGGTGCGATGGGCGAAGGCTTGGTGAGCGCGTTGTATAGTGCTTTCGGTGAGGCGGATCTGTTGTTTCGGACGAGGGCTTGTATGAAGGGCCAGCGAAGGGGCGGACGAGGGAGTCAGTGAAGGGCCTACGCTCTGGTGGAGGGCGCCCGTTAAGCAGATCCGGTGCGGTGGACCATGATGGTGGTCAAGGAGATCTGGAGCGGTGGACAAGCCAGTCGCTGAAGCGGCTCCGGTGAAGTGGTGAGTTGGCAGTTGGGGGTTCCAAGGTGCGGAAGGTAGATCCGGCGGGGTGTGAGGTCCACCGCTGCGACGGAGGACTAGATTTGGCGGCTTGCCGTGGTTGGGGGTTCGGGGAGGGAAGGGGAAGGGCTCTGGGGAAGAATGTTGGGGCAAAGAGGGGAAAACAATGGAGTTACCAAAGCAGCCCTTTTCCGTTCATGTGGCAGGGTAAACAGGAATATCGCGAGGGCTAAACTTTGGTAGCGTGATATTTCGATGTGAGCGGAAGTTTGAAAGCTTTTGGCGCCTAAAATTATAAGTATTCTGCTCTTGTACGGCTGACTATGATATCATGGCCGACAATTTGTTTGTTTTGCATAAAAAAAATGTGCAAGTTTTGAAAATCAATGTCTCCAACTCGAAACTTAGATTGTCCATTCAATTCAAATATGGATCATTGAGCTACTACAAGCAAATACCATCATACGGTCCAATTCAAATGAAATTCCAAATGTGTTTATCCTAAATATGATGACAAAAGCAAAAATGTGTATGTGTATGAATAAAGTGGATGATTATAAAGTTTGAACATGCCCGTATGTGTATATCTCTAGGTTTGATATATGAATTTGAAATCACGAAATCCCGGCTTAAAAAATGTACCTCCGTTTAAATGAATTACAAAAGCTAATGATGGAGTCAATTCAAAATTCCAATCTTAGGTTTGTAATTCGGGTACATCAAGGTATATCACGCATGTTCAAAAGTATCGTTATCTCATAGTACAAACTGTGAAACAAATGGATCAACCATGAGTGCACAATATCTCAATTACGCTAAAGTCCCTCAAATATAGACACCTCACTCTTTATCTGAAGTCAACCCCCCCACCACCACACACACACACACACACATAGAGAAGTCGTTCTCTCCCCCAAACACCAACACACGAGCACATTAACACCCCTCTCTCTTGTAAAGTCCGGACCCCAACATAGGTCTCTAACACTTTGTCTCTCGGGAATGCACACATCTCTTCCCTCACTCTCTAGATCTCCCGCTATCTCTCTTACCCAAGAACACGCACTATATAGAGTGTATATTTCCCATACACACAAAACGTCGCCCCCAAACGTCTATCTCCCTAGTTATGTGGTTCTCGCACACTCACCTCACACACCACCACCCCCGCAAACAAGCACACTTTGTCTCCTTGTGCACCACTCTCCTCTTTCTATCTCTCTCACATGCGGACCCACCCTAGCTCCTTCCCTGCATACATATATGTCGTGACTCTTTGCATAGCTCCCTAATGTATAATCGTTCTTGATTTCGCACATTGTTCTCTACACCATCTATTCTAGATCTCTCATGAAGTCCCTATCACACACACGATGACTCGCTTCCCTTGCATCTCCGTTCATAGGCCAATTTCGGACAACATCAACATTGTCTCCCTATCTATACGCCATTTATGGACACAAACGACCCCTCTCGCCCCCTCTCTTCCTCTCTCTCTCTCTCTCTCTCTCTCTCTCTCTCTCTCTCTCTCTCTCTCTCTCTCTCTCTCTCTCTCTCTCTCTCTCTCTCTCTCTCTCTCTCCATCGCTAGCTCTCTCTTTCTCTCGCTCTCACCCCTCACACACACACTCGATGTCTCTTCCAAATAGTCTGCTCCCCAGCCCGCACCGTGCTATCCGCTACTACACATGTCACACCATTCCCCTTCCCTTATACTAGGTTTACATCATCGGTGGTCTCTCTACTCCATGTACACTCTCTCCCTCTCACACACAAACGCGTGCACAAACACACACAAACACGCACAAACACCCATTTATCTGGATCCTCATCTCTCCCCATGTCCGCATGTGTATCTCACACACTCACTCTCTAATTATGTATATGTGTCTCCACGTTACACAACACAAAGCCCCATGTACATGTCTCTCTCTATCCTCCACACACATAGACACAAAGAATTTGTTATCATTGCCTCAGTCTCTAACATATCACACACGCACACTGTCTCTCTCTCTCGCAAACACGCTCATCAAGGGTTTCCCCGTGAATAACTTACCGTCTATTCATCAACAGTCGTGGCAGTACGGCGAACACGAGAAGCGAAAAAGAATAAATCTACACGTGCTTAGACCACCTAGTATGACTACTAGGACTAGAGCAAGCCAAAAAGCACGCCGCCGTCACCCCCTCCTTATCGGCGACGGGAAAATCTTTGTTTTACACAGTCGAGAAGTCATTGTGCTAAGGCCCCACATGCCGAGGTGTTGAATAGAATGTAGATGCTAGTTTACGGAAGCAAGTATCGATAATACGTTTGTATCTCCATACTTATATTTCTTCTCTTATAAAAAACCGAGGTGGTGATGATGGTACGTGTGCCATCTTGCAATATAGAGCGTCCGATCTATATCTGGTGGATGGAAATTAAACTAAAAGATACCCGCACCCCTCTCCACATTTGCAGACAAGGCCTTCCCTCGTTCATCCCTATCTCCAACAAACCTCATTGTTGAGCAATTAAGAAAGGAAGCCTCTGGAACAAACTGGCCTGGTGGCCGCTGCCGGCGTCGTCAATCCCCATGCCTTCGCTCAGTCCGACCACCAACCACCACCACACCCCACTCCTCTTCACCTTATCTCATATTTCTCGAGATATCATTAGTTTTTACACATGGGATTACTCCCGCAAGGGTCAATCACAACAAGTGTTTTATAAAAAAATGCATCTTGATGTTCCGTGCAATGCACGGATCTTGCTAGTACTCCTACACAAGACTAAGTTGGTGATGCTGGTGTGTCTACCATCCGTCGTTTCTGACCATTAGATCTACATCTAACGATTGTGAGGTAAGTTGTTGCCTTTTCTCACCAACATCCCACTCGTCTACCAATTTGCAGAGAAACCCATAATTAGTATCTTAAAACCAACCACATCCCTCCCTGACCTCACCAAAGCAGCCCAAGGAATATATTTTAATTGAAACATATGTATATCAAAATTAGATTGTTTTGTACCAAGTTTGTGAATAAGTATTATTCTAATTATGATTCCTTGCAACGGACATGAACATTGCTAGTATTTCCAACCATGCATTTTTTCCTAGTATTCCATAGTTTTGAGTTTTCCATCAAGATATTAGTCACTCATGGTTGATATTTACTTTCAATCATGTACACATATGCACTATGTAACTAGCCTTGCTTATTGGCTTCCAAAGCTTAACTTTCACTCCTACTTACAAAATGTAGAGTATTTAACAAAAACTACCACTTTCAACCAGCCCTAGGAAGAATCTATTATACAAAAATAGCAAAACATACCCAAAATTTCTTAATCCACGCCAAAAACTACTACCTAGTACTCCTACCGATTAGGTTCGTTTAAACCCATTTATGACAGGGTTGGCCCACACGTCCGTCTTGTGAGGCAGCTTAAACCAACACATTTTGTTTGACCGTTGACATGAGGGACCCACATCGACCTTCTATCCTGTTATTCCCCCTCAAATCATTATTTTTCCTGAACATTACTTCAAACAGTACTGATGCATGTTCGTCGGTGGCGCCGGTGATGAGCGAGTTGGCAGGCTGGCCCGAGCGTGACTCACGAGCGAGCAAGCCGCCACGCTGGCCTTTGCTTGAGCCAAATGGCTGGCCTGGCTGATGCTGTGAAAGCAAGCTTCGTGACTGCCGTGCCAATCTAGCTAGCAAACCTTGCAGACAAGCAGCTGGACGGAGCTATCTTGGCTATCTAGCGGTCGCGAGCGCCGGGCGGAGCTGGCATCCGGGCTGCCGCAACATGGGCTCCACACCGCCGGCGGTTTTGACCTCGCCTTCTGCCGGCGGCGGTAGCTGCGTCCCATGGCCGAGGATGACTAGGTGGACGGGCCGGAGGTAGGAGGTCACTCGAGGATTTTTATTGGTAAGAGCATGTACAATGGTTGATAAGGTAGTCTTATCTTAAGTCTGCCACGTATGCAAGTGGTAGTAGTTTCTTGGCATTTTAGTGGTTTCTTGCATTATTAGGGGTTTCTTGTAAGGAACAATGTACGTACTACAAGCGACAAAAGGCGATTCTAGGTTGCGTTGTACTCCAACAAGTACTACTAGTGGTCGCGGGAGTGTATATCTCGTTTTGTGGGTTCGATCGCGGCCGAACGCACGGCGGCCTTTTTTCTTAAAATAGTACTACTACACTTCGCTGCGAGCCATATTTTACATGGGTAGTTTGAGTTTTGAAGTCGAGCGGACGTGCGGCCCCACAATCTGGGTGCACTGGACAGCCTAGCCACGTGAACGGGTTTTCCTTCCCAGCATCCCGTGGCTCGCGTGCTCGCCCTAGCCGCACCTCGCTTGCAGCTTCCTCATCAGCTAGTAGCATATTTAAACTAGCGCCTCCCAATTAAGCCCGAGGAGCCGGAAAAGTTCTGGCGGGGCATTGGGAAGCTGTGCAATATGGCTCCATACGTAAAGTGCTCTACTACTACTCAGAGCTTGTGGCGTTGCACGCATGGACTTCACTCCATTATCGGCTCTACTATAAAAGAAATTCCTCTTGACGTGTTTTTTTAAGCGGAGGAAAAGCTTTGCTTCATCTCATTCATAAAGAAGGAACTACTAACAAAGTTCGACGAGATCCATTACACCTCCACAAATGGAAGCGAAAAGCCTAGTCTCGCTGTATCAAATAACTCAAATGTTCTGCCTTGAAGAACTGTCGCTGATAAACAGGCTGCTAGTGTGTGCGTGAGAGGAGCGGCTGAGTAGGCCAGCTACTCCTACGTGAGAGGAGCGGCTGAATATAGCACCAAGAGTATCCACTAGGCCACTACGCAGGTGTACTTCCCCTGCATTGATAGTACAACGATGGTTCTAGAGAACAGTAGTACCCTCCACTTCCAACCTGTAGCTCCTTGGCCCCGAGATTCAAGAGTACAAAACTGGTGCACTATACAAGACTAGACTAGAAGTACAAGACATCGCACTACTAGTTGAGAAAAGTAGTATTGGTATGCTGCTTTCTGATGCAATACGTACTCCTCATCACATAATGTAAGACATTTTTGACACTAGTTGGCGTGTACAAAAAATGGCAAAAACATACCCAAAATTTCTTAATCCACGCCAAAAACTAATACCTAGTGCCAAAAATTTCTTACTAGTGCTATTATTTACAGTATAATGCAATCCCATAATGTTCCATAATGCTAGTACTAGTAGTAAATAATATCCTCACCCCTTCACTGAGGAACTATCTACAGTTGGAAGGGACGAGTCCCTGCGGTTATTACGCTCTTATCTCCTCCTCGCCAGTTCCCCTCCCCCCGAAGAGAAGGCAGTTCGTCGCTGCTCCCATGGATTCGCCAGGCGGTTCTCCTCCTCGTCGGGGCTGGGAGACCTTGGACGAAGATCCTCTAGGAGAAATCGTACGCCGCTCCGACGTCCTCACCGCCGCAAGACTCGGTGCTTCCTGCACCAACTTTTTCAAGACGCTGCTTAAACATGCTTTGGAAAAGGCCATGCTTGTTGGTCTTCCAGGCGTCCTCGAGGAGAAGGTTCTTCTATGGGACAATCCTTCGAACAGCCCACCGCTCCCTGGCCATGGTTGCACATTGACTCCGCTAGAGTTGCCGACGTTGAGAGGTAGTCGGATTTTGTCCGATGAGCAGGTCAGTAATGGAGTTTGATCATGTAGTACTTAATTATTCCATTTACATCCCGTAATTTCTCCGCTGCCCACCGTCTTATATATAGGTCTGGGTCGGTGCCAACGAAGATTGGCTTGCATACCTCCGGCCGGATACCACCATCATTTTGCACAACATCCACAACAGTGCGGCCATTCCGGTAGACCCCTTCTCCACCATTGGGATCGGCCTTCCGGACTGGCTGGGCTTGAATACGTATGATGATGCCTACATGAGATTGAAGAAGATAGCAATTGCGGACCCGCCAACAAAGCGACGCGGCTACGACGATTACTATCTCATCGCGGTGTTCGACATAAGGATTGCCATCAATGCAAGACGCAGTAACGGCAGAGGCTGGCGCATGTTGGCGACGGCAGATTTGTACCCCTACACGTTCGAAGAGGTCGTGCGCCATCTAGGCCGCTTCTTCGCGGTGACAAGCCAGGGGACTTGTTTCATCTGGTTGCCATCCTATGGTACGGGAGATTACAAACGGAATGCACAAACCATCATTTGCATCCCTAACAGTACTCCATTATTTTGCAGGGACCAGTCATCCTCCGATCAAAATAAGATTGCCGATCCTGGATGTGCATTTGCATCCGCGATTCGGTCTAACCTGGAACCTTGTAGCTGACTTTGGCATATTGGGATCAACTATCTTAGCAGTCGTTACCCATGGTACCACTGGTGTGCAACATGGTTACACAATCTACCACGATCGGACCGTCACCATCTACCCACGTATTCCATTTTTTAACCCTCTCGCCTTCTCTTTCATTGTTGTACTAGTAGTATACTTAGTAGTACTAGTAGGAGTACTTTTACCTTGGAGGACGCAGATAGCTAGCTAGGCCCTTGAAGACTTGAACCC
Source organism: Aegilops longissima (assembly GCA_021605205.1). NCBI lineage: Eukaryota > Viridiplantae > Streptophyta > Magnoliopsida > Poales > Poaceae > Aegilops > Aegilops longissima. Next base: position 604,638,547 of record CM038676.1, on the reverse strand, counting down.
ACTAGCTGCCACCATTTTTGTTTTTCCATGTCTTACTATCTCATCCATGTAGCCAAGAGTGGCTATATATAATAAGCGGTTATTTTACTTCCTCTATACCGAATAGTACTATTTGCTGCACAGATACTGACCGCCATATTTGAGCAAAACATTATTATGCATGGACCTTGACTATATACGTCACCATGTGTCCAGATCTGGGATGCCGCGTGTACCGGATGAGCGGCGCCGAGTTCGACCCCGTGATGCTACGTGGGTGCCGAGGAACACTCTTGGAGAGTACTCGATTTCATCGAGGACAGCTACCCCATTGTGAAGCGGATGCCACATTCCGTGCACGACACGGAAGGCCTGCCGTTCATGAAGCATGGTTGTGTCTTCATTGCACACGCGGATGAACGACATCTTTGGGACACGCTATCCCTGATTTATGCCGCTTCAGCTTGGATGAGTCTCCATCGTGTGGAACCGGACTAGAAAGCTGCGATAATGATTCCCGTTGCCCACCGCTATGGATCGTGCCATCCATGAAGAACACCTGGGACTGGAACCTAGAGGAGGACATGCATGTAGTCCATCTATAACGCGTAAGTGGAGTACGGTAATTGTGAACGGTAGCGCTGTGAATATATGTAGACTAGTCGTGCACAAATTTATCACATGAATTGGAGATGAACTTGTGTGGCATACTGGAATTTGTCCTTTAGAATTTATTACTAGTAAATGTGTTATGTGTACGTGCAACTTGTGTGGTTGTTGCACGGGCTCCAACACGCTCTTTGAGAAAAAAAGGTGGCACAGCTTTGGATATACGTGATGTGGCGGCATCATACAATAGCATCGTTCGCTATAGTTGTAGTACACTCCTACTAGGACGACAACTCCTATAAAACCTTGCGCTTGGCTCTTTGCCTCTTCGGGAGGTTCAACAGTTTGTACTCGTGTGAACCTTGCACTTGGTTCTTCGCCTCTTCGGAAGGTCCAACAATGATTATACTACAGTACAATATGCTTCTGGCAATCTGACACCGATTGAACTGTTGCACGTCCACCGCGAGGGTGAGGGCGAGGGCGAGGGAAAGGGAGAGGGAGGGAGAGGGAGAGGGCGCTGTAGTCAAAACCCTCTCCTCGTCCTGCGAACCACCGCGTGCGTGGGCGAGGGAGAGGCGTAGTAAGCAAGCTTCTCCTCATTCCGCGAGTTGATGGGACACATCAAAGGAGTACTAGTACTAGTAGTAGTCCATACTGCGTCCTTTCCGATTAATATGGCTTAATTTGAAACGAGAAAAATACACTGGCGGTCAACGTATGTAACAATACGCTCTTTACAGTCACTATATATAGTTTTTCGGCGATTATACGATCACTAGCTCATCGTAGAGCACCGATTGCACCCTCGACCGCCACATAGTCGACGTGGCACTTTGTTGACTGGTTAAATTGTCACCTGGTTTCTGGGTCCCACCTCTCAGTTGGCAGAGCAAAGAAATCAGTTAAACAAAACTTTACGCATGCGCGACACGAGTCCAACCCTTGCGTGCGAACCGCCCTGGCTGTGTATGTGAGTGCATGCACGTGTCCTCCCTCGGTCTTCCAACAAAGAGTGTACATCGGCTACAAAACAAAGAGTGTGGTACATAATGTACATCTACACTTCCAATGCATTTAGCCTTTAATCTAAATCGATATTGATTGACTAATGCACCAACTTGTGCTGTAGGTATAGGCTACATGTCTATCCTTAATTACAGCATGCAACGGCCTTCATTTAATTTTCTTATCTCAATGGTCGCATGCACACATAAGTCTGCTACTTTTGGGCGTTAATTATGCCCTTGTCAATGTGTAAATCTCCAAATGTACAGTCTTTCACGGACGTAGGGAGTAGGTTGAGCACTTGAGCATGAGTTGTGTGTGTTGCTTCGTGTGCTGTGTGCCGCATGGGTGCATGAGTATAGCGTGCGTCCATGTGTACGTGTGAGTGTTGCATGTTGCATGCATGCATGCATGCATGAGGCTTACTCCCTGCCATTGACATGTTCACATTTCAAGATTCCTCTGTTCCCTCCATATGGTGATACTCCCTCTGTTCCCAAATAGTACGGAGTAAAAGCCTCCCTCTGTTCCCAAATACGGAGTATTTGTCTTTCTACAGATTTCAACAAGTGACTAGGTACGGAGCAAAATGAGTGAAGTGAGCGTAGAGGCATAGGGATATTGTAGAAAGGAAGTCCGTGCGATCCATTATTCCTCAGCTCGGTCAGAGAGAACTATTCAACTAGTCTTCGCAGTGAAGTGACAATACACGCTGCAGCAGATGGGAGACGTAATTAATAAGCTGAACCAGCGTGTTGTTGTTACTAAATCAGCCTTATCCAGTACTGCCATCATGTTTGCCAGTAGAGCACGCTTCCGCAAATATGCCTACGCACCTCTGTCCTCCATTAACTGTCATATGGGCCCTCTTGTGGTAAACCCACATGTCATCGGTGTAACTATTTACACTCCAAAGGACGGTATATCCTGGTAGTAGTACTAGTAGAATTGAGATTTAATGCACTTTCTTCCCCGTCTTCCACTCTTCTTCCTCCTCTCTTCTTCTTCCTCCTCTCTTCCCCGTCGTCGGCCGCACACCATTTACCCCCGCTCACTGCTCGCCCGCCTGCGCCATCTTCCTTGGTAGCTCGCGCGTACCATATCCCCCCGCTCACTGCTCGGCCACACGAGGAAAAGCTTCTTTGCTCGCCCGCCCGAATCCACTTCCCCGCTGGCTCGCAGGCACCAAAAAACCCAATGGCAGAACCGACTGACACGCAGAGCTGCGATTGGAATTCCCTCCCTGATGTTCTCTTGGAGCAGATCTGTAGTCGTATGGACCTACTCAGCACCGTCCATCTGGCCGCATGCTCGGTGTCTTTGTACCTTCTACTCATCTGCAACCGGCCGGCTCTTTTCAATACACCCTGCTTGCTGATGCCCGATCCTCGCAGGTGGCCCATACACCGACTTGACGATCCTACGGAGGTTGCCGTGGTGCCCCTCGACATGCTACCACTATCCGTCCACCTGTCCTTCATGTGCGGCTACTACTGGGCGGGCATGAAGGCCAACTGGATCGTCCTCATCCACCACACCGGTAGTCCGTGGCGTCTCGTGGATATCTACACCTAGCGAGAGATCACCCTTCCATCGTTGGATACCGCCGACATCGAGCCTCGCAGCCCGCCGGACACTCCTGCCTACTACGCACAAGACGCGTCAAGCTTTTGGCTCGACCTCTGTTTGCAGAAAGTTGTAATCTGCGAAGTGCCCACACCATCAGAAGACTACATGGATTACAAGCTCATTGCCTTGTTCAACATGGGATTAGTCTATCTGGAATCCGGTCGCCATACATGGTTATGGCTCATCATCAATCTGTTGAGGCAACATTTACATCGATGCTATAGTGCACGATGGCATCGTTTACGCGGTCGACGCACAGATTGGCTGCCTATACTGGTGGAATCTATCATCGTGTAATTGTTCTATCTCATCTCATCTTTACCTTATCAATACGACTGCCTGTTCATTTGTTACAAATTTAGAATGTATAGCATGTCTATAACCACATCATTGCTATGTGTTCCTCTCATTTCCTAGATTTTTATGACCACACATGTTATTGTTAGAGTTGATATGAGAACAATTGGCATCTAATGATTGTTAGAATACATATTATGAGCATATCATGATTGCTATATGTTACTCTCGTTTACAAGATTTTTATAACAACGCATGTTATTTCTTAGAGTTGATATGAGAACAGTAGTAGTAAGTGCTATGGTAAAATATGAGTAGGCACTGTCATAGTTGTTTTCCTCTCATTGTTACATGATGTTTGAACCATGACATGTTGCTAGAATATGAAAGCCATTGGCTTATTTTTTTAACTTGGGGTATGATTATGACCACGGCATTGCAATTCTCTATCTATGATATGTGTCATTGTTATAATAATCTTAATTCCACACATACTCTGAACATGATTGTTTATTTTTGTCCTTTTGGTCTCCAATTTCAATTGTTGCAGCAGACGCAAATGCGCTGGCCTTCATGATTCCAGGACCTGGAATCATACCAGCTGATGGGTGGTGGTTTATCGCTCGTTCAGTTGACGGCGGTCATTTGATGCTCATTCGCACGTACCAAATTGACCAAACCATTACATCAAACCACATGCAGTACAATGCATGGGGCGTTCGTGACATTGATGGCTATGGCTGCTTCGTGTTCGAGAAAGATCCCAGCTCCGTTGGGCCAGGCGTATTCAACTGGAGGCAGGTTTACAGCCTCGGCAACCATTCCTTGTTCCTCGGGCTCAATTATCCGATCATCCAACAAATCATCGATCATATCACCGGCGATGATTACTGTGCTACGCAACTTCCATTCGCGAGGGGGTGCTGTGTTTACACATCATACCATGGGTTTCATAAATCAGCATATCCAGAGATTCGTCGACACAGCTTGTTGCCAGGTAATCTTCAGGGTGTGAAAGGCATCAAGCTTCCATGCGATGGATGGCTTTTGCAAACCCGACATGCGGCGATGTGGTTCATGCCAACAGCAAATATGCACAACTTGGTTCGTGCTGATATCTAGACTGAGCCATGTATTCTGCTGCTGTAGCACCCACCTCTTGTTGGATATTATGTACTGTTTTTAGTTTGAAGCACTCCTCTGGTTTGAAGGATAGATACCTTCCTGGGATCAAGTGCATCCTAACTCACTGCGTAGGATGTACTGATAATGATGATGGAGATGTATATATATATATATATATATATATATATATATATATATATATATATATATATATATATATATATATATATATATATATATATATATATATATATATATATATATATATCAGTTAGGCTTCAAGTGTGTACTTGTTAGTTAAACCTATGTATAAATTGTGACACTAAATACGACTAGTAAGTAGTACGATAATAAAGTACTAGTATCGTCGGTGAAATTATTCATCATGTCCACACATTGAATTGACGTGACAACACGCTGCGCATGAGGTGACACAAGAATCCCGGCGGCGTGTTTGGGTATTCTGGACTTCAGATTTGGAGTACCACTTATCTGTCGAAATCTTTCATCATTCATTTAAAACAGTCGATTGATCATACATTGAGTACCATATAACTAGAATTACCGATGCAAGTCGAAGAAGGATTGGCCGGTGCTGCCGGCTGGCGTCAAGTTTGATCCCACGGATTAGGAGCTAATCGAGCACCTTGAGGCCAAAGTGAGTGCTGACGGCGCGAGATTTCAGTCTCTCATCGATTTGTTCATACCAACCATCGACAGCGAGCGCAGCATATGCTACACCCAACCTGAGAAACTTCCAGGTAAGACACCGATTGGCCATCTACTTGCACAAACATATTCCTTTGTTTATAGCTCTATTTTTCTTTTTAGACGCAGACCTGGTGAAGCAATTACAATTTGACAGTTAATAAAAAGTGAAACAAGTGACTGCAACATGCCAAAGATGTTATGAAAATGCCAACTACGTACACTAAAACCTGTATTCCACAATACTGTAGGTATCACACTGAGTGGCCTAAGGAAGCAATTCTTCCAGCGCAATTCCAAGGCGTTCAAAAGGGGCACGTGGACACGTCGCAAGATACAGTCGGAGTGCGGCATGCACGCGATGTGGCACAAGAGCGGCAATACCTTGCCGGTGATGGTCAACGGCCGGCAGACGGGCAGCAAAAAAGGTTCTGGTGCTGCACACCAACAAGAACTTTGACCAGCACAGGACCAACTAGGTGATGCACCAGTACCACCTCGGGGACCTGGAGCAAGAGAAGGAGCGGGAACTAGTCCTCTGCAAGATTTTCTACCAGACGAACACTAGGGCCAGTAGTAAAAAGATTATAAGTTAGTTAGGTATTGGTAGTTGTACTACCTTGTTGTCCGCAAGTTGGTATTGTTGTTAACGATCTTTTGGTATGAACTTGCATTTGCTTCCAACCATCATGCCGAGGGTCGGCATGGATATAAAGCTGAATCATTTGTTCCGAAACGAATTTTCAGGCACCTGATTTTTATTTGATGGGTAGCATAAGCACCCGCAGTTCGAATTCCCAGTTCTCCAATTTTTTTGAAACAAGTGCATGCACTTATTATCACGATAAAAACAATATCCGTGCTGCATCCCAGTTATCGATGCACTTGCAGAATTCTCTCGTTTATTGAGCACGATATTGTTTTTTCAGGTCGAGCAAGTTTCAACTGGGCTGCAGACTGCCCGGGTTGGTTTTGTTTTTAGCAGGCCCAGCCCATGATGACAACGGGCATAAAGATCCAGCAGGTATCTCTGGCCTCGCCCGCCAAATTAGTTATATTTTGTCTTACAACATCCGCAGCAGTTTTTTTTACTGAATCAAACACACAGCCCAGTTCTATTTTCCTCTTGAAACGCATGTCCTACATCCATTTTCTAATCTCTACCTATAGTTTTATTAGTTCATATACATGTATCATTATATTGAAAACACATGAAATTCCCTTTTCATATTTACATCCTTATTTTTGTTGTTTTTCCCCACCAAGCGCTGATTTTTCTACCACTGGTTTTCCCTTAAACCAACTCAATTGTCCCACGTCTTATTTGCTCACAAAAACAAAACGATTTTTTTTGCAAATCAATAAGTTCTTAAAAAAATGTTTATCATTTCGGGATTACAACAGTTCGGAATCCACCGAAATATGCAAAATAAGGTTAAACTTTTTGACCGTGGTCCTGGGCAGAAAATGGGCTGTAATAAATTACTTAAGAATTAACAAATGGGCTGCAAATTATAAAAAATAGCAAATGGGCTTTATGTTGTCTGCCACAGATTTGGAGGCTGACTTGTGGGCCTACCAAGTTCATGCGTACACAAGGTTTCGCAAAAAAGAAACTTAGTCAATAATCGACTTTACCAGCGTCAGACCGTTAGATGTCAATCTAACGGCAATCGTGCTTCTTCAGTCTCTGATCTTCTTGCCCCAGCCGCCCAAACCAGCGCCGTCGGAACCGCCTGCTGCCGCCTCCCGTGGCGGCAAGTGCTGCAAGCAGGCCTCACGGCCCCATCATACTCGCATCCCTGGCCTGTCTATCCCTCTACTCACCCACACCTCCTGTTATTTTCCGGCGACGGCAGCCGAACCAGTCAACCCTCATACTCACCACCGCGTGGGCAGCCCTGCCATGTCTTCCCCGGCTCCGTGTCGTTCCCTTCGTAGGCCTCGCCGTCGTCCACCGCCCTGGTGCTCTCGGCGCAGTGTGGTCAACGATGTCCATCCAACGGTCGTAGTGCTTCTTCAACCTATGGTCTTCTTGCACCAGCTTCCCAAAGCAGCACCGGTCGTGTCGCATGCTCCTGCCTCCCGTGGCCGGCTGTGCTACCGCGAAGGCCTCACCGTCCCATACTACTCCCAGCGCTGGCCAGGCCATCCCTCCACTCACCCACTCCCCCTGTTATTCTGCGGCGACGACAGCCTCACACCGCAGTCGAACCAGTGAACCCTCGTGCTCCTCTCCACGTGGGCATCCACTGCCGTGTCTTCCCCGGCTCCATGTCGTCCCCTTCCTAGGCCTCGCCGTCATCCACCGCCGTGGTGCTCTCAGCGCGGCGTGGTCAATGTGGTCCCAACTGTACATGGAGAGGCTGACAGCTGGGTCCACGGCAGCCGCAAGGAAGTGCCTCCTTATTACGCGCAAAATAATTATTCCTCCACCTGACAGCAGGGACCCATCGGACGGGCCACCAGTATTTCGCGGAAAAAACGTTTCCCCCCTGACTGCTGCGACCCATCGGACGGGACACCGTATTTCACGAAAAAAACGTTTGCCCCTCACTATTGGGACCCACCGGACGGACACCGTATTTCGCGAAAAAACGTTCCCCCCGCCGTCAGCTCGGACCCACCGGAAGTGCCTCCCTATTATGCACAGAAAAATGAATACTCCCCCTACTAGCTAGGACCCACCATGGTGGGAGGCTGACTTGTGGGCATACTAAGTTGACGGGGACGGAGGGCTTTGTCAACTTAGTCAATATGAATGATTCTAGCTCCAGTGACCGTACGATGTCCATCCAACGGTCGTCGTGCTTCTTCAATCTCTGCTCTTCCTACTCCAGCCGCTCAAACAAGCGCCGACGGGACTGCCTGCTCTCTCCTCCCCGCGGCCGGCTGTGCTGCCGCGCAGCCCTCATCGCCCCGTCGTACTACCATTGCTGGCCTAGCCATCCCTCTACTCACCCACACATGTTGTTATTCTCCGGCGACGGCAGAAGAACCAGTAAACCCTCGTACAGTCGTACTCCCCTCCGCGTGGGAAACAACTGCCGAGTCTTCCCTACCTCCGTGTCGTCCCCTTCCTAGGCCTCGCCGTCGTCCATCGCCCTGGTGCTCTCGGCGCGGCCTGGTCAACATGGTCAACAACCGACATGCATCTGAAGTGGACTGTACGTGGAGAGGCTGACAGCTGGGTGCACGGCCGCACGCAAGGAAATGCCTCCTTATTACGTGCAAAATAATGATTCCTCCACGTGACATCGGGGACCCACCGAAAGGGCCTCTGTATTTCACGAAAAAAACGTTACCGCCGTTGACAGCTCGGACCCACCAGCTATATCTTCGCAGGCAAGGAAGTGCCTCCTTATTACGCACAAAAAAAATGAATACTCCCCCTGTTAGCTGGGACCCAGTATAGTGGCAGGCTGACTTGTGGGCCTACTAAGTTGACGGGGACGGAGGGCTTTGTCAACTTAGTCAATATGCACGATTCTAGCTCAAGTGACCGTACGATGTCCATCCAACGGCCGTAGTGCTTCTTCAACCTCTGGTCTTCTTGCTCCAGCCGCCCAAACCAGCGCCGGTCGTGCCTCATGCTCCTGCCTCCCGTGGCCGTCAGCGATGCGGCGGAGGCGTCATCGCCCCCTACTACTCCCACCGCTGGCCAGGCCATCCCTCTACTCACCCACACCCCATGTTATTATGAGGCGACGGTAGCCTCACACCGCAGCGAACCAGTGAACCCTCGTACTCCTCTACGCGTGGGCATCCACTGACACGTCTTCCCCGGCTCCGCGGCGTCCCCTTCCTAGGCCTCGCCGTTGTCCACCGCCCTGGTGCTCTCGGCGCGGCGTGGTCAACGTGGTCAAGGAGCGGCTTCCATCGGACATGGACTATACGTGGAGAGGCTGACAGCTGGGTCCACGGCCATAGCAAGGAAGTGCCTCCTTATTACGTGCAAAATAATTATTCCTCCACCTAACAGCGGGGACCCACCGGACTGGCCACCATATTTCGCGAAAAAAACGTTTCCCCCTGACTGCTGGGACCCACCAGCTACATCTTTGCACGCAAGGAAGTGCGTCCGGGCAAAAAAAAACGATTCGCCCTCCTGACTGCTGGGACCCACCAGCTACATCTTCACACGCAAGGAAGTGCGTCCGGGCAAAAAAACGAAACGATTCGCCCCCTGACTGTTGGGACCCACCAGCTACATCTTTGCAAGCAAGGAAGTGCCTGACAGTCGGGACCCACCTGGTCGAAGCGTACGTAGCGTTGTCATTCTGGTCGACGTGTACGTACATACTGGTCGATGTAGAGGCGCGCACGTGTCGCAGTAGAGGCGCGCACGTGTCATAGTAGAGGCGAGCACGTAGCATGTACACATACGTACAACGGCGAGGGTGCAAGAAATAAAATACGGCCACGTACCTACATACGGGCAGGGTCTCGAACGCCTACTCGCGCATACGTACATGGCTGGGTCGGAACGGAGAAACAGCGTCGTCTTCGTGTTCATGGGGAACCAACCGGCTGGGTTGGAACGGAATGCATGGTCGTGTTCATCGGGAGGCTTGGAAGGAACATACGATGGAAACGAGGCCTGGCGTACCGCACAACGGAGGAAACGGACCTCCTACGTTCGGAACGGGGTCCTGTTGATCGGGAGGGGTGTGGCGTACCACAAAACGAAGGAAACGGACCTCCTACGGTCGAAACGGGGGTCCTATTGATCGGCGTACCGCAAAACGGAGGAAACGGACCTCCTACGGTCGAAACGGGGTCCTGTTGATCGGGAGGGGTGTGGCGTACCGCAAAACGGACGAAACGGACTTGTGTTGGAGCGCTACGGTCGAAACGGGGGTCCTGTTCATTGGGAGGGGTGTGGCGTACTACAAAACGGGACTCCACGGGATACTGTTCATCTCCACCATCGACCTCCTCCAGCCTCCACGGGCTACCATCGACCTCCTCCAGCCTCCACGGGCTCCTGTTCATCCAGCCTCCACCGCGCGCTACTCCGCCGGCTACTGTTCAACCACCCCTCCACGGGCACCCCTCCACCGTGTACTGTTCATCCAGCCCTCCACACCATGGGGTCCTGTTCAACCACCCCTCCACGGCCACCCCTCCACCGTCTACTGTTCATCCATCCCACCACACGACGGTTTCCTGTTCATCCAGAGGCAACGCCACCGCCATCGTTCATCCAACCCCCCCCCGCAACGCTCACTGTTCATCCAATCGATCGGCTTCAGTTAGCAGCAGCAGCGAAGGAATCGCTCCATTGGGTTCAGTTAACAGCCATCGATCGATTTCTCGGGTTCAGTAACGCGTAGCCTACAGTGCAATCGATCGGGTTCAATTAGAGCCCAACGCCTCACTCTGGTTCAGTTAGATCCAACGCCTCGCACACACGCACGTACATGTACGAGAGAAACATGCATCGCTCGGCCCTCGACCTCCCACCGTAACCGGCAACTCCCCGAAATTTTCCTCCCCCTCTCTTCTACCACGGTTTTTTCCGTCATGGACGGCCCAAAGAATGTCATGCAGCTGCGTCTCCGGCCCGCCCAGGACGAAAAGCCCATTTTCTGTCATGATGTTTTGTCATAGAAGTAGGAGCCCACCACATCTATGATGATACCGGGTTTTGTCACAATTATCATCATAGAAGTGTCATATGTATGATAGAAAAAAAATTCGTTCGGCCCAAAATGTCACGGATGTGTCTTTTTTTTATAGTGTTGGGATTCTCAGGTGTGTCAATAACAGGTTCACTAGAAGCATGCAAAGTCCTATCATTTTTCTTTTTCTTCCTTTTAGATGGACTACGTGCATCAACATTAGTTCTATGAGAATCCTGCTCAATTCTCTTAGGGTGACCCTCAGGATACAAAGGTTCCTGAGTCATTTTACCCCTCTAGTCATAACTCTAACAACATTATCATTCTTCTTATTATTTAATTCATTGAGCAAATCATTTTGAGTTTTAAGCACTTGTTCTACTTGAGTGGTAACCATAGAAGCATGTTTACTAATGAGTTTAAGTTCACCTTTAACTCTAGACATATAATCACTCAAGTGTTCAATCATATAAGCATTACGTTTCAATTGTCTACCAACATAAGCATTGAAGTTTTCTTGTTTAACAATAAAATTATCAAACTCATCTAAGCATTGGCTAGCAGACTTATAACAAGGAATATCACCTTCATCGAATCTATAAAGAGAATTTACCTTTACTACCTGTGTCGGGTTATCAAGACCATGTATTTCTTCAATTGGAGGTAAATTCTTAACATCTTCAGCTTTAATACCCTTTTCTTTCATAGATTTATTTGCCTCTTGCATATCTTCAGGACTGAGAAATAGAATACCCCTTTTCTTCAGAGTTGGCTTAGGAGTTGGTTCAGGAAGTTTCTAATTATTATCATTAGTCAACATATTATTCAATAGCAATTCAGCTTGATCAACTGTTCTTTCCTTGAAAACACAACCAGCACAACTATCCAGGTGGTCTCTAGAAGCATCGGTTAGTCCATTATAAAAGATATCAAGTATTTCATTTTTCTTGAGAGGATGATTAGGCAAAGCATTAAGTAATTGGAGAAGCCTCGCCCAAGCTTGTGGGAGACTCTCTTCTTCAATTTGCACAAAATTATATATTTCCCTTAAAGCAGCTTGTTTCTTATGAACGGGGAAATATTTAGCAGAGAAGTAATAAATCATACCCTGGGGACTACGCACACAACCATGATCAAGAGAATTAAACCATGTTTTAGCATCACCCTTTAATGAGAACGGAAATAACTTAAGGATATAGTAGTAGCGAGTTTTCTCATCATTAGTGAATAGGGTGGCTCTATCATTTAATTTAATAAGATGTGCCACAACAGTTTCAGATTAGATTCATAGCCATAAAAAGGATCAGATTCAACCAAAGTAATTATCTCAGGATCAACAGAGAAATCATAATCCTTATCAGTAACGCAGATAGGTGAAGTAGCAAAAGCAGGGTCATATTTCATTCTAGTATTCAAAGATTTTTCTTTCAGCTTAGCTAATAATTTCTTAAGATCATATCTATCATTGCAAGCAAGAATGTCTCTAGCAGCTTCTTCATCTATAACATAACCCTCAGGCACAACAGGTAATTCATCTAGCGAGAGAATCTTTATCATCACTTTCATCAATATTATCAATTTCAATAATTCCATTCTCTCTAGCCCTAGCAAGTTGTTCATCAAGAAATTCACCTAGTGGCATAGTAGTATCAAGCATAGAAGTAGTTTCATCATAAGTATCATGCTTAGCAGAAGTGGCATCATTAATAACATGCGACATATCAGAATTAATAGCAGAAGCAGGTTTAGGTGTCGCAAGCTTACTCAAAACAGAAGGTGAATCAAGTGCAGAGCTAGATGGCAGTTCCTTACCTCCCCTCGTAGTTGAGGGATAAATCTTAGTTCTTTTGTCTTTCAAGTTCCTCATAGTGATCAGCAGATATAAATCCCAAGTGACTCAAAGAATAGAGCTATGCTTCCCGGCAACAGCGCCAGAAAATAGTCTTGATAACCCACAAGTATAGGGGATCGCAACAGTTTTTGAGGGTAGAGTATTCAACCCAAATTTATTGGTTCGACACAAGGGGAGCCAAAGAATATTCTCAAGTATTAGCAGTTGAGTTGTCTATTCAACCACACCTGGATAACTTAGTATCTGCAGCAAAGTATTTAGTAGCAAAGTAGTATGGAAGTAACGGTAACATAGGGTGACACAGAACTAGCTCCAATTCATCAATGTATTGTAGGCATGTATACCGAATATAGTCATACGTGCTTATGGAAAAGAACTTGCATGACATCTTTTGTCCTACCCTCCCATGGCAGCGGGGTCCTATTGGAAACTAAGGGATATTAAGGCCTCCTTTTAATAGAGTACCGGACCAAAGCATTAACACTTAGTGAATACATGAACTCCTCAAACTACGGTCATCACCGGGAGTGGTCCCGATTATTGTCACTTCGGGGTTGCCGGATCATAACACATAGTAGGTGACTATAGACTTGCAAGATAGGATCAAGAAGTCACATATATTCATGAAAACATAATAGGTTCATATCTGAAATCATGGCACTCGGGCCCTAGTGAAAAGCATTAAGCATAGCAAAGTCATAGCAACATCAATCTCAGAACATAGTGGATACTAGGGATCAAACCCTAGCAAAACTAACTCAATTACATGGTAAATCTCATCCAACCCATCACCGTCCAGCAAGCCTACGATGTAATTACTCACGCACGGCGGTGAGCATCATGAAATTGGTGATGGAGGAAGGTTGATGATGACGATGGTGATGGATTCCCCTCTCCGGAGCCACGAACGGACTCCAGATCAGCCCTCCCGAGAGAGATTAGGGCTTGGCGGCGGCTCCGTATCGTAAAACGTGATGAATCCTTCTCTCTAACTTTTTTTCTCCCCGAACGTGAATATATAGAGTTAGAGTTGAGGTCTGTGGAGCTTCAGGGGGCCCACGGGGCAGGGGGCGTGCCCAGGGGGTAGGCGCGCCCCCACCCACGTTGACAGAGTGTGGGCCCCTTGGCCTTGATTCTTTCGCTAGTATTTTTTATTAATTCAAAAAATATTCTCCGTGAAGTTTCAGGTCATTCCGAGAACTTTTATTTCTGCACAAAAATAACACCACGGTAGTTCCGCTGAAAACAGCATCAGTCTGGGTTAGTTCCATTCAAATCATGCAAGTTAGAGTCCAAAACAAGGGCAAAAGTGTTTGGAAAAGTAGATACGATGGAGACGTATCAACCGCGCCGGCATCCTCCTACTGCTCACGGTCACCTTCACCAACTCGTTTGACGCGCGCGAGCTCCTCGGCCAAGTCTTTTGGTGCGGCTGCGAGTCCATCTTCTTCACGGTGTACAACATCTTCACCAACTACGAGTGCATCTTCCCTGCTCCAAACCAGATGCACTCCGTTCCCTATGACAAGGAGGAGGAGGAGTGAAGTTGAAGACGGTGTTGAAGGGGCGCGAGGCCAAGGTGGAAGAAGGAGGTCAACATAAAGATGTTCAAGAAGGGGTGCGAGCCCGGAGTCAAGCTTGTCATGTTTTAGTTTTATCGTTTTTATTTTGTTGCTTTTCTATGTCGTGTGTGTCGTGTCTTGTGGTGTCCGTGAACTTATCTATGGGTACCCATCTATGTAAGGGTACGGTGTGTTGCATCTTATCTATCCAAGTTATTATGTGTGTTAAAAATGTTCGTGCCCAAACATATCATTTCTTCCTTAAACCAAGTCATGAACTAACATGCAAATTTATTCCCTTTAAATCCTAAACCAAGTGCCACTCTAACCAGAATCATGTGGCAGTGCAAACATACGTTTCCAACCCTCCAAAATTTCAGTGCAAAACAAAGGAAAACCACTCTCACGCGTGTGCAAAATTTCAGTGCAAGCATGCATTTTTTAACCCTAAACCAAGTCACGGTCTCACTATGTATAGGTTCCTTCCCTACCCATGTCAAAGTCTTTCCATCTTCCCTAGCGGTTACCAGCGCAACCCTAAATGCCACAAACCCACGCGGTCCTGGGTTCGAGTCCCCAGCCGCACCAATTTTTTGTGCATTTTTCACCCTTCATTTTTTAGACAAATTATTTTTTTCTAATGTAATGCCCTTAAAAAATGTTCATTAATTTTGGCACCAGGTGTAAACCTCTACCAGAGTTGAGGCACATTTTCCATGACATTTTGGTCTTTGATTTAAATCACGGTGTATTTGAATTGGAGTAATTAAATTGCTATTAAATATTCAACAGCTCCAAAAAAATTCTAAACGTAATTGTTTGGCTCTGGAATAATTCAATTACCTTCCACAAAAAGTTTCAACATTAAATAAAATGATTTGCTGCCTAAATTAAATTAGAACAGAAAACAGAAAAACACGCAAGAGAACCCCCGAATGGGCCTAATTGGATGTAGTTGGTCCATTAGTCTTGCCGGCACTTGGCTCTATGCTCTGAATTTGGCCCACAGAGGAACCTTGTTTTTTTTATAGAAAGGCAGAGCAGAGA
This sequence comes from Aegilops longissima, assembly GCA_021605205.1. Classification (NCBI taxonomy): domain Eukaryota; kingdom Viridiplantae; phylum Streptophyta; class Magnoliopsida; order Poales; family Poaceae; genus Aegilops; species Aegilops longissima. The sequence continues at coordinate 604,623,107 of CM038676.1, read as the reverse complement.
GCTGCATTTCATTGATCAAAAGTTTCTGAATTCCTCATTTCTTCTCCGTTTTTTCAACATATTTAAATGTTGGTCACTCTTCTCTTTTTTTCAACATTTAAACAACCTTGACCAAAATTTAAACAAGGTAAATTTCTCATGCAATTTCAAGCTTACTAATTCCTCCATAATTCATGCCTTTCCATACAATTTCAACATTACACCCAGTGCGATTACCATACCTACAAATGCCCAAAAGTAATTGCAAATGGTTATTCGTATTTGTGCTTTATCTTCAAGCTTCCTAACCTTCTTATTCAACATCCTAAGCTCAACAGCTAGCTCTCTGTCAGTGCGTGCTTCGCCCTCCATCTCTTCTTCCGGAGCTCGTGCTGCGGCCACTGCCGTTCGTGGCAGCATGCGCAACCATTCTTCATGCTCTTCTTGCAGATCATTCATCAGAGTCTTGTCCAGAGCATCGACCCAAAGAAAGAAGCATTTCAACTGCATGAACGCCAAACAGATCAACCCATTGCTCAAAGATCCCGACCACGAAAATGGTGCAATTGCCCCGATTCTTACCCCATTCTCGCTGCACACGTAGAACGGACAATTCTGGTTCCTCGGTGTGTGAGAAACCCTGCGATCAACGCCCGCTCGGCACCACGGACATACGAAGATAGGCATCTCCACCAGCGCTGGGCTCTGCATCTATGAGGTGGCGCGGGAGCTTGAAGAAGACATGGAGCTCGGAGCCGAAGGGGATCTCAATGCCGTCGCGCCCTCCACAGCTATCTTCCCACCGCCGCTCTCTCTGTCGCAGTGGTCACCGTCGTGCTCTCTGTCGCCCGCGCTCTCTGTCACCGTGGTCACCTCCACTCTCTGTCACCGTGGCCATCGCCACTCCCCGCTTATATAGCACACCCGCAACGGCTCTCTACTCAACGGCTCTTTGCTGGGTCCCACAAGCCACGCGTGCAACGGTCTGATCGTCTAGCGCGTCTCTGCCACCTGGTCCCACCTGTAAGGGCCGAGTCAAAAGGTTGACCTGATGGAGACGGCAATACTCATGGAACGAGTTAGTGCGCACGGACTAGGGGCAAAACTGAGCATGATTCGCATCTGAGGGAAAAACTGAGCACATGGACACCACTAAGGGCGAAAGGATAATTAACCCAACCTTATATGCACTTTTAATGTGGATTTTTTTAGAAATCAACTTGATATTAGTTTTATAACTCATATGTGAAAGTCAATTAAAATTAGGTAGTGTTATTAATTAGTTTGCAAGTAAATAAAGAGGGTGAGTGACAATTTTGAAGAAACTTATAGTATCCAATGGGAACAAGTGTTCTAGGAAATTAACTGTTTTTGCTAAAGTGTTTGTATTTCTTATAGATTGTCGGCAAAGTCTAGAGGCAATGCAGAATATACATCTTAATGTTCTACCTATGTGATTTCTCTCTAATATCACCTCAAGACACTCTCACAATGTCAGTACATGGTACCAAATATATCAATAGTTTTTGAAGTTGTCATGCTTCTTTCTTATCTATTTTATGCAATATTTTATGTTTTAATTGGATAACCTACTAATTATCAATTAAAATCAGTTTTCATGTTTTAGTGTATCGAATGTTCCCATACTCAGAAAAAAGTGAAAATTCAGGTAATTTTTCGCGAAAGAGTGCAAGGCCCACATGTACCCCCGGCCTTTGGTCGCATGCCCCTAGCTATATATTGCATTAAATGAAGCAAATATGCTCTAGAGGCATTAAAAAAGTTTTTTTTATATATTTCCTTATTCATGATAAAGGTTTATTATTCATGCTAGAATTGTATTGATCGGAAACTTAAATACATGTGTGAATACATAAACAAATACTGTGTCCCTAGTAAGCCTCTACTAGACTAGCTCATTGACCAAAGATGGTTAAGGTTTGCTAACCATGGACATGTGTTGTCATTTAATAACGGGATCACATCATTAGAAGAATGATGTGATGGACAAGACCCACCCGTTAGCTTAGCATAATGATCGTTCAGTTTATTGGTATTGCTTTCTTCTTGTCAAATACGTATTCCTTCGACTATGAGATTATGCTACTCCCGGACACCGGAGGAATACCTTGTGTGCTATCAAACGTCACAACATAACTGGGTGATCGTAAAGATGCTCTACAGGTATCTCCGAAGGTGTTTGTTGAGTTGGCATAGATCGAGATTAGGATTCATCACTCCGAGTATCGGAGAGGTATCTCTGGGCCCGCTCGGTAATACACATCATAAGCTTGCAAGCAAATGACTAAGGAGTTAGTTGCGAGGTGATGTATTATGGAACGAGTAAAGAGACTTGCCGGTAACGAGATTGAACTAGGTATAAAGATACCGACGATCGAATCTCGGGCAAGTAACATACCGATAGACAAAGGGAAATATGTATGTTGTCATAACGGTTCGACTGATAAAGATCTTCATAGAATATGTAGGACCAATATGGGAATCTAGGTTCCGCTATTGGTTATTGACCAGAGAGGTGTCTCGGTCATGTCTACATAGTTCTCGAACCCGTAGGGTCCGCATGCTTAACGTTCGTTGACGATATAGTATTATATGAGTTATATGTTTTGGTGACCAAATGTTGTTCGGAATCCCGGATGAGATCACAGACATGACGAGGAGTCTCGAAATGGTCGAGAGGTAAGGATTGATATATAGTACGATGGTATTCAGGCACCGGATGTGTTTCGGGGGTATCGGGTACTTATCGGGTCACCGGAAAGGAGTTTCGGGCACCCCCGACAAAGATATGGGCCTTATGGGCCAAGTGAGGGAACACACCAACCCACAAGGGGCTGGTGCGCCCCTATAGAGGCCGGACCTATGAGGAGGAGAAGGAAAGAGGGTAGGGAAAGGAAAGTGTGGAGTAGGACTCCCTGTCGGTGTCAAAATCAGGATCTCAGGTAGGGGGTCCCAAGTTGTGTGTCATGGATCGATGGGTAACAGGAGACAGGGGACACGATGTTTACCCAGGTTCGGGCCCTCTCTAAGAGGTAAAACCCTACTCCTGCTTGATTATATTTGATGTGTATGATTACAGAGTTGATCTACCTCGAGATCATATGTTGTGGTCTAAAACCGGAGGGTATGATGAATAATGTCATCATCTATAGACTAGCCTGGCCCTGGCTTATATAATGTACCAGAGGCCTAGGATAACAAAAGTCCTAGTCGAATACGTTGGTGGAGAGGAGTCCTTGTCTTGATCACCAAGTCTTGTGGAATCTTCCTTGTATGCGGCATGGGTTGTCCGAAGTGGCCCATGAGTAAACCGCCATGGGGGTCCTCGGCCCGATCCACCTGGTTGGGAGACGACGTGTAGTCCAGGAAACCGTCAGTATCCCCCTAAACCGGCTTTCAAGTTGGGTACGCTCCTCGATTCTTCCGAACTGCTCTTCATCTTCGGTCGTTGGTCTTGAAAACTGGTTCAACAAATCTTCTCATCTTCGATCTTGAGGATCGCCGAGGTGAATCTGAAGGGTTTACACGTCGGGTATCCGAGGAGCCCCTTTAAGTTCTCGGCCTTTATCAATGCCTTGTTATTTTTTACGCCACACCTCGGGTTTGAAGTGTTTCCGTGCGGCGGTTTCCTCTTGCATCCGAGCTCCAACGCCGGACTACATTCGAGGTATGTTTCGCAGCCGAGCACCAACGCCGGACTATATCTGAGCTCCAACACCGAACCGTATCCGAGATCCAACGCCGGACTATATCAGAGGTGTCATAGATCACCTTGGCTTGAAAAAGTTTGAAGGAGGTTATCCGAGCTTAACGCTGAAAAAGTTCTCTATGGAGCCAGCCGCTTGCAGCCGAGCCTTATGCCGGACTACTTCCGAGGTGATGCACCACCTCGGGCTTGGGCTCGGGCTGATTGTTTGCGGATTTTATTTTCGATTGATGCAATTTATTTAATGATGAGATATATAGCCAGTAGCCCTCAAGGTGTGTGTCGGCCTAAAACCCGAGATGCACATTAGAGGAGATAGTGATCGGCGGACGGGCCCCTGAGAGAGGGTTTTGAGAAGCCGCCGTAATATATTAGCTTGATGCTGGATAAGTCCCAGATGGTACCTATTGTTGTCCGAAGACGCGTTTGCCCATAGTTCGGTCAAGCCGAACACTGAGCACTTTGAATTTTCTGTATTAAATAGGCAATGCAGATCAAGGGATCGATGTGCCCCTTTAATACTTGTAAATGATAAGCCCGAAGCCCAGTAGCCCCCGAGCCTTAAAGCGGGCACGGGAGGTCGGATTAAGGATCAATATCTGGAGTAAAAGCACAAATTATGTGTAATGATTCTATGTATCCAAGTACTCTATATCATTAATGCTTGGATCCGCATTGTACAAAACTTTGTTGACCAACCATTGGCTTCAACCTCCTCGGCCAGTAGTCGGAGAGTGTTTGTCCCATTTTATAAAGCCTTTACAAGGGCAAAGTTTTACGACAAACAAGGCAATCCGTCCATATGGTTTTATAAACAAAGGTATGCGGAGAGATATGCTATATTGCTATTAAATGTAAAAACATCTTCCAAAGAAAATAGTCCCGCTATCGGTTCCTTTCTTTGGGTTGTCATGCTGATCATGATCATGAAACCTCACCTCCGATCAATGTGGGAGGAAAATATTGAGGATTTAGTTCGGGCAAAGTCTCCGAACTCTATGGTACTAATGAACCAAGAATTTCACTTCCGTCATTGCCGACCAATTATATCCTTTAAGATCGCTAGCTTTTGGCTTCACCCAGTCTGAGGTACTAACTCGGATGACCCGGTAGTAACAAGCACAGAGGTGCTCCCTGTACCGCCTAGCCGAACAATCAGGAACGTAAGGGTAAGCACAGTTGCCAGGCAACCCAGCTTGGCCAAAATCTTAAGTCAAATTGATGCATATTTATGGCTTTATAACGATGATTGCGGAAGGCGGCCCTCGTATATTGGATACAAACATCGATGATATGCTTATTTTGACTCTGTTGCGACCGTTTATCAGTTGAAAGTGGCCCATCATCAGCTTCCACCCCCTTGTAGATGCTACACAGGGTGTTTTCGCAATAACAAAACAACCCTTAGCCGACGTCTCGGTGCCTGAAGGCGGCTGTGTTAGCGGAAACGAGGCAATCAGATATGTAGGCTTTATAACTTTCACTTAGTCATAGGAGCTTAAAGTTGGGAGGCTAGTTACTAGCCGCCGGTTAGTGTTCAGCGACAGTTGAGGTCAAGCCATAAACACTTCGCCAATGTTATGAACGGACCGTCATTTAACACGGGGTGACCTCTATTGATCTTATAGTTTAATACAGTCATTGGATCACTGACCAGTTTATGCTTATTGTGAAAGTCAGTTTTCGGCTTTCTCCACTGAGGCGCTTAACCATGCTAGCTGGAAGGACAATCGCAGTGGTTCTCCCTTTGTGCACCTAGTCGAACAAAGCGCGACATAGGAGGCAAGCACAGGAGCCGGGCAACCCAACTATTGACCGAAGACACAATTCGAAACTGATGCATATAAAGCAATATCTGAGAAAAATTTGCCGAGGACTCCTCGGAGTACCTTGGCTGTTGGTAGGTTCAGCTCAAGTCGTAGCCCCCCGTTGATATTGTCGATGCTTAAAAAGTGTCTATTGCGGGATTTATGCTCGGACCCAACACCGAGGTGCAAGTCAGCAGGAAAAATGCCGAACTATGGGTCAAAAAAGATTTCCCAAGCTGGATTATTATGCAGGGTTCCTCGGTCAACAAGATGTCCCGCCTCGTAAAGGAAAAACACACAAACTGATCAAAAGTGCCATAAGCTTAAAAAACTAAAAAACTTATGCGGAAACTCTACGTCTGAACTAAAGCAAATTTTTTTGTGCCAATCCGAAAATTGGTCTTAAAATTAGTTTGTGCTTCCGTCGTGCTTTAACATGACACATCCAATCTCAAGACGTCGAGTGGGTCAGCCTTCGGCTTTAATACGTCCCCAACGTATCTATAATTTTTGATTGCTCCATGCTATATTATCTATTGTTTTGGACCATATTGGGCTTTATTTTACACTTTTATATTAGTTTTGGGACTAACCTATTAACCGGAGGCCCAGCCCATATTTGTTGTTTTTGCCTATTTCAGAGTTTTGAAGAAACAGAATATCAAACGGAGTCCAAACGGAATGAAACCTTTGGGAACGTGATTTTCTCACCGAACATGATCTAGGAGACTTGGACCCTACGTCAAGCAACCAACAAGGAAGGCACGAGGTAGGGGGCGCGCCCTCCCCCCCCCCCAGGCGCGCCCTCCACCCTCATGGGCCCCCTGTTGCTCCACCGACGTACTTCTTCCTCCTATATATACCAACGCACCCCGAACGATCGATCACGGAGCCAAAACCTAATTCCACCGCCGCAACTTTCTCAGATCCACGAGATCCCATCTTGGGGCCTATTTTGGAGCTCCGACGGAAGGGGAATCCACCACGGAGGGCTTCTACATCATCATAGCCTCTCCGATGAAGTGTGAGTAGTTTACTTCAGACCTTCGGGTCCATAGTTAGTAGCTAGATGGGTTCTTCTCTCTTTTTGGATCTTAATACAATGTTCTCCCCCTCTCTCGTGGAAATCTATTCGATGTAATCTTCTTTTTGCGGTGTGTTTGTTGAGATCGATGAATTGTGGGTTTATGATCAAGACTATCTATGAGCAATATTTCAATCTTCTCTAAATTCTTTTATGTATGATTGGTTATCTTTGCAAGTCTCTTCGAATTATCCGTTTGGTTTGGCCAACTAGATTGGTAGTTCTTGCAATGGGAGAAGTGCTTAGCTTTGGGTTCAATCTTGCGGTTTCCTTTCCCAAAGGATGTGAAGGGGCAGCAAGGCACGATTGTATTGTTGCCATCGAGGATAACAAGATGGGGTCTTTATCATATTGCATGAATTTATCCTCTACATCATGTCATCTTGCTTAAGGCGTTAATCTGTTTTCATTAACTTAATACTCTAGATGCATGCTGGATAGTGGTCGATGAGTGGAGTAATAGTAGTAGATGCAGGCAGGAGTCGGTCTACTTGTCTCGGACGTGATGCCTATATACATGATCATACCTAGATACTCTCATAACTATGCTCAATTCATCAATTGCTCAACAAGAATTGCTCACCCACCGTAAAATACTTATGCTCTTGAGAGAAGCCACTAGTGAAATCTATGGCCCCCGGGTCTATTCTCTATCATATTAATCTTCCGTCACTTTATTATTGCTTTGCTTTTTACTTTGATTTTTATTTTACTTTGCATCTTTATACCAGAAATACCAAAAATATTATCTATCATCTCTATCAGATCTCACTCTCATAAGTGACCGTGAAGGGATTGACAACCCCTAATCGCGTTGGTTGCGTTGAGTTATTTGTTTTGTGTAGGTACGAGGGACTTGTGCGTGGCCTCCTACTGGATTGATACCTTGGTTCTCAAAAACTGAGGGAAATACTTACGCTACTCTGCTGCATCATCCTCTCCTCTTCGGGGAAATCCAACGCAAGCTCAAGACGTAGCAAGAAGGATTTCTCGCACCGTTGCCGGGGAGTCTACGCAAGAGTCAACATACCAAGTACCCATCACAATCCCTTATCTCTCGCATTACATTATTTGCCATTTGCCTCTTGTTTTCCTCTCCCCCACTTCACCCTTGCTGTTTTATTCGCCCTCTCTTTTCCGTTTGCCTTTCTTTGCGTTTGCTTTTTGTTTGCTCGTGTGTTAGTTTGCTTGCTTGTCACGATGGCTCAAGATAATACCAAATTGTGTGACTTTACCAATACCAACAATAATGATTTCCTTAGCCCTCCAATTGCTCCTCTTGCCAATACTGAATCTTGTGAAATCAATACTGCCTTACTGAATCTTGTTATGATAGATCAATTCGACGGCCTTCCTAGTGAAGATGCCGCTACTCATCTAAATGGCTTCATTGATTTATGTTATATACAAAAGAAGAGGGATGTTGACAATGATGTTGTTAAATTGAAGGTATTTCCTTTTTCGCTTAGAGATCGTGCTAATGCTTGGTTTTCGTCTTTGCCTAAAAATAGTATTGATTCTTGGAACAAGTGCAAAGATGCTTTTATCTCTAAGTATTTTCCTCCCGCTAAGATCATCTCTCTTATAAATGATATTATGAACTTTAAGCAACTTGATATTATGAACTCTAAGATCATCTCTCTTAGAAATGATATTATGAACTTTAGAGATCGTGCTAATGCTTGGTTTTCGTCTTTGCCTAAAAATAGTATTGATTCTTGGAACAAGTGCAAAGATGCTTTTATCTCTAAGTATTTTCCTCCCGCTAAGATCATCTCTCTTAGAAATGATATTATGAACTTTAAGCAACTTGATCATGAACATGTTGCACAAGCTTGGGAGAGGATGAAATTAATGATACGTAATTGCCCTACTCATGGTTTGAATTTGTGGATGATTATTCGAAAAATTTGTGCGGATTGAATTTTTCTTCTAGAAACCTTTTAGATTCAGCCGCAGGAGGCACTTTTATGGAAATCACTTTAGGAGATGCTACTAAACTCCTAGATAATATTATGGTTAATTATTCTCAATGGCACACTGAAAGATCTACTAATAAAAAAGTGCATGCGATAGAAGAAATAAATGTTCTGAGTGGAAAGATGGATGAACTTATGAAATTATTTGCTACTAAGAGTGTTTCTTCTGATCCTAATGATATGTCTTTGTCTACTTTGATTGAGAATAATAATGAATCTATGGATGTGAATTTTGTTGGTATGAATAATTTTGGTAACAACGCGTATAGAGGGAACTTTAATCTTAGGCCTTATCCTAGTAATCCTTCTAATAATTATGGAAATTCCAACAACAACTCTTATGGAAATTTTAATAAGATGCCCTCTGAATTTGAGACTAGTGTTAAAGAGTTTGTGAATTCGCAAAAGAATTTTAATGCTTTGCTTGAAGAGAAAATGCTTAAAGTTGATGAATTGGCTAGGAACGTTGATAAAATTTCTCTTGATGTTGATTCTTTAAAGCTTAGATCTATTCCTCCTAAGCATGATATCAATGAGTCTCTCAAAGCCATGAGAATTTCCATTGATGAGTGCAAGGAGAGAACCGCTAGGATGCGTGCTACGAGAGATGCCTTTATTAAAGCGTGGTCTTCCAATTTCTATGAAAATAAAGATGAAGATCTAAAAGTTATTGATGTGTCCCCTATTAAATCTTTGTTTTGCAATATGAATCTTGATAATGATGAGACTGAATATGATCCATCTTTACCTAGAAGGCGTTCCAAAAATTCGGTGTTTTTAGATCTTGATGCTAAAATTGATAAAAGTGGGATTAAAGAAAGTAAAACCCTAGATGTTGCTAAACCCACTATTTTGGATTTCAAGGAATTTAATTATGAAAGTTTCTCTTTAATTGATTGTATTTCCTTGTTGCAATCCGTGCTAAATTCTCCTCATGCTTATAGTCAAAATAAAGTGTTTACCAAACATATTGTTGATGCCTTGATGCAATCTTATGAGGAAAAACTTGAGTTGGAAGTCTCAATCCCTGGGATCTTTATGATGAGTGGGAACCAACTATTAAAATTAAGATTAAGTATCATGAATTTTATGCTTTATGTGATTTGGGTGCTAGTGTTTCCACTATTCCCAAAACTTTGTGTGATTTGCTAGATTTCCGTGATTTTGATGATTGCTCTCTAAACTTTCACCTTGCGGATTCCACTATTAAGAAACCTATGGGAAGAATTAATGATGTTCTTATAGTTGCAAATAGGAATTATGTTCCCATAGATTTTATTGTTCTTGATATAGATTGCAATCCTTCTTGTCCTATTATTCTTGGTAGACATTTCCTTAGAACGATTGGTGCAATTATTGATATGAAGGAAGGGAATATTAGATTCCAATTTCCGTAAAGGAAAGGCATGGAACACTTCCCTAGAAAGAAAATAAAATTACCATATGAATCTATTATGAGAGCCACTTATGGATTGCCTACCAAATATGGCAATACCTAGATCTATCCTTGCTTTTATACCTAACTAGGGGCGTTGAACGATAGCACTTGTTGGGAGGCAACCCAATTTTATTTTTAATTTTTTAGTTTTTGTTTCTGTTTAGGAATAAATAATCCATCTACCCTCTGTTTATATGTGGTTTTATGTTTTATTTAGTGTTTGTGCCAAGTTAAAACTATCGGATCTTCTTGGATGATAGTTATTTGATCTTGCTGTAATGTCCAGAAACTTTCGGTTCACGAAAACAATTGTTAAAAATTCCAGAACGTGATAAAATAGTGATTCCAACTTATTCTGATCAATAAACAAATTTTCTAGGTCGTCCTATTTTGGCTGAAGTTTTTGAGTTCCAGAAGTTTGCGTTAGTTTTAGATTACTACAGACTGTTCTGTTTTTGACAGATTCTGTTTTTCGTGTGTTGTTTGCTTATTTTGATGAATCTATGGCTAGTAAAATAGTTTATAATCCATAGAGAAGTTGGAATAAAGTAGGTTTAACACCAATATAAATAAATAATGAGTTCATTACAGTACCTTGAAGTGGTCTTTTGTTTTCTTTCGCTAACGGAGCTCACAGATTTCTGTTGAGTTTTGTGTTGTGAAGTTTTCAAGTTTTGGGTGAATTTTTTTGATGGATTATGGAACAAGGAGTGGAAAGAGCATAAGCTTGGGGATGCCCATGGCACCCCCAAGATAATCCAAGGACACAAAAAATTCAAAGCTTGGGGATGCCCACGGAAGGCATCCACTCTTTCGTCCACTTCCATCGGTAACTTTACTTGGAGCTATATTTTTATTCACCACATAATATGTGTTTTGCTTGGAGCGTCTTGTATGATTTGAGTCTTTGATTTTTAGTTTACCACAATCATCTTTGATGTACACACCTTTTGAGAGAGCCATACATGGATTGGAATTTGATAGAATACTCTATGTGCTTCACTTATATCTTCGAGCTATATAGTTTTGCTCTAGTGCTTCACTTATATCTTTTAGAGCACAGTGGTGGATTTGTTTTATGGAAACTATTGATCTATCATGCTTCACTTAGATCATTTTGAGAGTCTTAAATAGCATGGTAATTTGCTTAATAATAATAATATGCTTTCTATTCAAGATTTGTAAAACTTTCTTTTGAGTGCGTTGAATACTAAGAAAAGTTTGATGCTTGATAATTGTTTTGAGATATGGAGGTAGTAATATTAGAGTCATGCTAGTTGAGTAGTTGTGAATTTGAGAAATACTTGTGTTAAAGTTTGTGATTCCCGTAGCATGCACGTATGGTGAACCGTTATGTGATGAAGTCGGAGCATGATTTATTTATTGATTGTCTTCCTTATGAGTGGCTGTCGGGGATGAGCGATGGTCTTTTCCTACCAATCTATCCCCCTAGGATCATGCGCGTAATACTTTCCTTTGATAACTTGTAGATTTTTGCAATAAGTATATGAGTTCTTTATGACTAATGTTGAGTCCATGGATTATACGCACTTTTCTCACCCTTCCACTATTGCTAGCCTTTCTAATACTGCGCACTTTTCGCCGGTATCATATACCCACCATATACCTTCCTCAAAACAGCCATCATACCTACCTATTATGGCATTTCCATAGCCATTCCGAGATATATTGCCATGCAACTTTCCACCGTTCCGTTTATTATGACACGCTCCATCATTGTCATATTGCTTAGCATGATCATGTAGTTGACATCGTATTTGTGGCAAAGCCACCATTCATAATTCTTTCATACATATCACTCATGAATCATTGCATATCCCGGTACACCGCCGGAGGCATACACATAGAGTCATATTTTGTTTTAAGAATCAAGTTGTAATTCTTGAGTTGTAAGAAAATAAAAGTGTGATGATCATCATTATTAGAGCATTGTCCCAAGTGAGGAAAGGATGATGGAGACTATGATTCCCCAACAAGTTGGGATGAGACTTCGGACGAAAAATAAAAAAAAAGAGAAAAGAGGCCATAAAAAAAGATAAAAGTCCCAAATAAAAAAATGAGAGAAAAAGAGAGAAGGGACAATGTTACTATCCTTTTACCACACTTGTGCTTCAAAGTAGCACCATGATCTTCATAATAGAGAGTCTCTCATTTTGTCACTTTCATATACTAGTGGGAATTTTTCATTATCGAACTTGGCTTGTATATTCCAATGATGGGCTTCCTCAAATTGCCCTAGGTCTTCGTGAGCAAGCGAGTTGGATGCACACCCACTTAGTTTCTTTTGTTGAGATTTATTATACTTATAGCTCTAGTGCATCCGTTGCATGGCAATCCCTACTCACTCACATTGATATCTATTAATGGGCATCTGCATAGCCCGTTGATACGCCTAGTTGATGTGGGACTATCTTCTCCCTTTTTGTCTTCTCCACAACCACCATCCTATTCCACATATAGTGCTATATCCATGGCTCACGGTCATGTATTGCGTGAAGATTGAAAAAGTTTTGAGAATGTCAAAAGTATGAAACAATTGCATGGCTTGTCATCGGGGTTGTGCATGATTTAAATACTTTGTGTGGTGAAGATAGAGCATAGCCAGACTATGATTTTGTAGGGATAAATTTCTTTGGCCATGTTATTTTGAGAAGACATGATTGCTTTGTTAGTATGCTTGAAGTGGTATTATTTTTATGTCAATATTAAACTTTTGTCTTGAATCTTTCGAATCTGAATATTCATACCACAATTAAGAAGAATTACATTGAAATTATGCCAAGTAGCACTCCGCATCAAAAATTCTCTTTTTATCATTTACCTACTCGAGGACGAGCAGGAATTAAGCTTGGGGATGCCTGATACGTCTCCAACGTATCTATAATTTTTGATTGCTCCATGCTATATTATCTATTGTTTTGGACCATATTGGGCTTTATTTTACATTTTTATATTACTTTTGGGACTAACCTATTAACCGGAGGCCCAGCCCAGATTTGCTGTTTTTTGCCTATTTCAGAGTTTCGAAGAAACGGAATATCAAACGGAGTCCAAACGGAATGAAAGCTTTGGGAACGTGATTTTCTCACCGAACATGATCCAGGAGACTTGGACCCTACATCAAGCAACCAACAGGGAAGGCACGAGGTAGGGGGGCGCGCCCCCCCTGTGCACGCCCTCCACCCTCGTGGCCCCCCCTGCTCCACCGACGCATTTCTTCCTCCTATATATACCTCACGCACTTCAACAATCAGATACGGAGCCAAAAACCTAATTCCACCGCCGCAACTTTCTGTATCCATGAGATCCCATCTTGGGGCCTGTTCCGGAGCTCCGCCTGAAGGGGAATCCACCACGGAGGGCTTCTACATCATCATAGCCTCCCCGATGAAGTGTGAGTAGTTTACTTCAGACCTTCGGGTCCAAAGTTAGTAGCTAGATGGCTTGTTCTCTCTTTTTGGATCTCAATACAATGTTCTCCCCCTCTCTCATGGAGATCTATTCGATGTAATCTTCTTTTTGTGGTGTGTTTGTTGAGATCGATGAATTGTGGGTTTATGATCAAGACTATCTATGAGCAATATTTGAATCTTCTCTAAATTCTTTTATGTATGATTGGTTATCTTTGCAAGTCTCTTCGAATTATCCGTTTGGTTTGGCCAACTAGATTGGTAGTTCTTGCAATGGGAGAAGTGCTTAGCTTTGGGTTCAATCTTATGTGTCCTTTCCCAAAGGATGTAAGGGCAGCAAGGCACGATTGTATTGTTGCCATCGAGGATAACAAGATGTGGTTTTTATCATATTGCATGAATTTATCCCTCTACATCATGTCATCTTGCTTAAGGCGTTACTCTGTTTTCATTAACTTAATACTCTAGATGCATGCTGGATAGCGGTCGATGAGTGGAGTAATAGTAGTAGATGCAGGCAGGAGTCGGTCTACTTGTCTCGGACGTGATTCCTATATACATGATCATACCTAGATACTCTCATAACTATGCTCAATTATGTCAATTGCTCAACAGTAATTCGTTCACCCACCGTAAAATACTTATGCTCTTGAGAGAAGCCACTAGTGAAATCTATGGCCCCCGGGTCTATTCTCTATCATAATAATCTTCCATCACTTTATTATTGCTTTGCTTTTTTACTTTGCTTTTTATTTTACTTTGCATCTTTATACCAAAAATATTTTCGATCATCTCTATCAGATCTCACTCTCATAAGTGACCGTGAAGGGATTGACAACCCCTAATCGCGTTGGTTGCGTTGAGCTATTTGTTTTGTGTAGGTACGAGGGACTTGCGCGTGGCCTCCTACTGGATTGATACCTTGGTTCTCAAAAACTGAGGGAAATACTTACGCTACTTTGCTGCATCATCCTCTCCTCTTCGGGGAAATCCAACGCAAGCTCAAGACGTAGCAGGCTTCAACCTCCTATCCCAAAGGCGGAGTGCTTCTCAGGCCAGTTTAGCAAACTAAACTCGAGCGGCTTTAAATAGAAAACAGGCTAGCCGGCAATTGACCCTACACTCGAGTCGAAAAAGGAGTGGTAGAAAAGGACTTTGCAACGACCAAGAAGAAAACACATTTACTATAAAATGACTCATATAAATTTAAGAGCCCCCAGTTAACTTGGGTAAGAGAAGTGTTTTTAATAAATACACATGTGAGCATGGTCGAACCGATCACAATTAAAAACTTAAAACTTTGAGCATAAAAGCGACTTAGCTAGTTAATGTATTCAGCATTGATGACGTGGTCCGAGCTTACGGCGGGACGAGGTCCCAGCCCCCAAGCCGGTCCCGAGGTGGCAGAGCGAAGAGCTCGGTGCTCCGAAGTGGCGACATAGCACGGCCGATGTCGGCCGGCAGTGTGACGCCGAAGTACCCGGCGTAGGTTAATGAAGTGATGACGAAGCCCGCGGTCCAGCCGAGGTGACGTGGTATGTCGATGCGCCGAAGTGACAGCGCTGCCCAACCCGGATCATTTACCTGTGCACAGAAAATAGTGCCAGCCGGAGATAATAGTAATAATAATTTTTTTTAAGTTGCATGATTAATAATTTATGCAAAGTGAGTAATAAAAGAAATGTGGCCCGTGCGCCGAACACCCGACGAGGTAGGACCCTCTTGATGATGCCGAAGTCCCCGAGGCAACCGAACATGTCGGTATGGCAATTCGATCAACAAGCTGATCATGCGAGCCGATTTATGCCAATTGGGACAACGGCGTTGGCTTGCCGAAGTGACCGCATGACGCAGTCGAAGTCGATCACCTACACACATAAAATAGTGCGGTCCAAAAAGAATAATATAAATATATATATAATCCTTGTATAATTGCTTTTCGCAAAAATAATCTATTTAAAGAGATGTGGCCTGGCGCCGAAGTCAATGTCGATGCAGGGCATCGACGTGACGAGGTGAAGGCGTGGCAAAGCCTGAATTGACAGGCTGGTCCGAGTTCCGGATGCGGCGTTCGTCGAAATGTATACGAAAACTGACCGAACCACCATACGACGGTCGTTAATGCGGCCACCATTTGACAGACATGTGTACAGATGATGGAACAAACCAGAGTAATAATTCCTCGGGAAAAATAAACCCAAGCAAGAAAAAATTATTAGGATTAATAGCACCTGGTTTATCTGTTGTAGCAATATGAAGAAATGTTACTCCCAAAACTGGGACTCGATCCGCACACCCATTGCCTGATGGGCGATGAAGTGATGGCATGGCGATGCTGGCAAAGGTTGGCTCGCCGAAGCAAAGCCCCCGGTCCAGCTAACGTGACGAAGCTGGTCGGCTGGCGACGCTGAAGTCTCCGGAGTAGGCTGATGAAGAGATGGCGAAGCCCCCGGTCTAGGCCGAGGTAATGGAGCTGGTCGGTAAGTAGACGTTGCATTTGCCATGTCAGCCGAGGTGTTGAAGCAGTTCGGCGTGATGGACATCAGCTTGAAGAAGCAACAGTGCGGCCATGCCGACGCTGGTCATAACTTGTGACGTGGTCAAAGCTGGATTGATGAAGTGACCGAGCGACGATGTTGGCGCGCCTGGCCCGTGCAAACCGTGGGGAGATGGTGTGGGTGATAATTTAGTCTTCACGATGCCGAACTCTTGTTCGGCTTGCCAAGCTGATGATCCAATAAGGTTGGGCTCGGCTCGATGAAGCGACGATCTGTCTAGCGCAGGTCGGCAGACGTGGAGTAACGGCTGGTTTGACACCGGCGTGATGGTGAAGATTACCTCTGAAAAGGGCAAAATTTATGAGCATGTGTTCAGAAACAAAACACAATAACCTACAAAGAGATTCTTCCAAAAAGGTTGTCTAATATCCTGTTCATGAAGAAAGATGAACTCGGGTCGGATTCGTATTCGCGCAGAAAACAAATCCGAAAAGTTATGCACTAATCGGAAGGTTCCCGGAGTTTGGACGGTCGGATCGAGCAGAAATTTTGAGAGGTGGTAGATATAGGAATTCCGCAACTGATCAACGGTTGGATCTTACAAAGGACGCCCGAGCTAGATGCTGGACAGCACACTCCAAACTCGTCCAGATTCCCGTCTAGATTCGACAGTGCTTCGGTATATTGGAGATCGGCGGAGATTGCTTCATCGGAACGCGACGAAATTTTACAGTGTTGTTGTAGACTCAATTCCGCACAATTCCACCGAAGGAATCATCAAAGCGATGTTTGAGGTGGTGGTGATAGCGGTTACAAGTTCGTTGTTCGAAAAAAAATAGCACAGTCGCCCGAGGGTGATGTTGACGTTGAGCCCTAAAGCTCCATGGATGATTCCTCCATGATCATGATAGAGATCGGAGTTGACGTTGATGAAGGCTGAGGGAGTCCTGGATTAGGGGGTGTCCGGATAGCTGGACTACGACCTTTGGCCGGACTCCTGGACTATGAAGATACAAGATTGAAGACTTCGTCCCGTGTCCGGATGGAACTTTCCTTGGCGTGGAAGGCAAGCTTGGCGATACGGATATGTACATCTCCTACCATTGTAACCGACTCTATGTAACCCTAACCCTATTCGGTGTCTATATAAACCAGAGGGTTTTAGTCCATAGGACGAACAACAATCATACCATAGGCTAGCTTCTAGGGTTTAGCCTCTCTGATCTCGTGGTAGATCTACTCTTGTACTACCCATATCATCAATATTAATCAAGCAGGAGTAGGGTTTTACCTCCATCGAGAGGGCCCGAACCTGGGTAAAAACATCGTGTCCCTTGTCTCCTGTTACCATCCGCCTAGACGCACAGTTCAGGAACCCCTACCCGAGATCCGCCAGTTTTGACACCAACATTGGTGCTTTCATTGAGAGTTCCTCTGTGTCGTCGCCGTCAGGAAGGATGCCTCATCCCGTCTTTAAAGACGGCACTATTGCTAAAGAAGATTTGGCTGTCGGCCAAACTCTCCAGCTAGGCGGTTTTCTTATGACCGCCTGTTCGGCCGCCGCACCGATGATGACTTCTCGGGTCATCGAAAGCAATCTTCACGTTAACTTGGAGCTCGCCAAGCAGTTAGATCCGATGGAGATCTCTTCCTTAAACGAGCTCTTGGATCGCATTGCCGCCCTGGAAGTCTCTACAGACTATGATCATATTGGGCCTAAACCCGATCTGAGAGAGATTAACTCTCCCCAGGTTACCCACCACGTTGCTGTGGTAGAGGAACAACACGGCGACCCTTCTTCCATCTTAAGGACTAGCTACGTCCGGATTCACAATCCTCCATGCCGGATTCCCCGGAGGAGAGGCGCCACTCAAGCCCTGAACCTAAAGTCAGGCAGCGAGCTAGATTCATTGGACAACATCCAAGAATCCAAGCTTCCAAGTTCGGAAGCTCCTTGGCCCTTAAGTCTCAGATTGGGCGCGGTTCCGGATTTAATTCCACCCACCCACCCAAACATAAGCGACCTATCTCAAATTTGGCAAGAGCCCGCAGAAACAGTACACCATTACTGGGCCAGATTCCTCCTGGTTATGAACAGGATAAAGGACTGCCGCGAGGAGGATGCAATCTCATTCTTCTGTAATAATTGCACGGACAACGGGATCCTCAACGCTATAAGTCGCCGTGACATTACACGCTTTGCCGACTTGGCGTCCATAGTACGAAAGTACTATGTGATGGAAAGCGCCTGGAAAACCGAAGCAAGATTTTGGGACAATCCGGCCTTGAATACAACCCCAGTCCGAAATAAAAGGGTGCATCATCGCCAGGCACCTGGGTTAAATACCAAAAAGCAAAAACCCTCTATAGGGCATGGAACCGTACTGGAGGGATGGCTCAATGGACCCTGTAAAATTCATAGTACAGAGGGCGCCACTCCAACTCATAGCCTTAGAGCATGTTGGATATTACAGCAAGTGGCCAAAAGTGGCGAAGAGCTTCTAGCTCCAGAGCACCACCCCAGGGATACCAGTACGGTATCCACAGTCTTCGAGACTTACGCATCAAATAATACGCGGAAACGAACACTCCGTAGCCTTGCCGAAGTCTACCAAGTAGCAACAATAAACCCATGGAGTGACACGGCTATTACCTTCAATGCCAGTGACGAACCTAAATTCCGAACAGCCCAAGCACCAGCCGCATTGGTCCTCAGTCCGATAGTGGACGGCTTTCGCCTTACCAAGGTACTCATGGACGGTGGCAGCGGACTGAACCTCATTTACGAGGAAACCCTCAGAAAAATGGAAATAGACTGGAGCCTCATCGACCGAAGCAGCACAACCTTTAGAGGAATAATCCCCAGTCGGGAAGCACGCTGTACAGGAAAAATCACACTGGATGTGGTGTTCGGCACACCGGATAATTACAGGTCCGAGGAGGTCACGTTCCAAGTCTACGGATACCACGCTCTACTAGGGCGAGAGGCATTCACAATTTTCCAAGCTATACCCCATTATGGGTACATGAAGCTCAAAATGCCCGGGCCCAACGGAATCATCACTCTTGCTAGTGACCCGGACATAGCACTCTGCGTCGAAAATAAGACAGCCGCACTGGCCCTTGAGGCACTATCCGAAGCCCTAGCAGCCGAGGAACTCACTGCGCTGCGCTCCACGGTGAATAGGGACGATGTGATACTCGATAAGAGATCCAAGTCCACTTCCTTGAAACCAGCGGACGAAATAGTCAAGTTCCAAGTCCATCCAACGGACCCTACAAAAACGGCCTCCATCGGGGCACAATTAAACTGATGTAGACGCCGACTAAGAGAATTCCTACGAAAATTGGGACATTTTTGCCTGGCACCCTTCAGACATGCCAG
The DNA here is from genome assembly GCA_021605205.1 of Aegilops longissima. Classification (NCBI taxonomy): domain Eukaryota; kingdom Viridiplantae; phylum Streptophyta; class Magnoliopsida; order Poales; family Poaceae; genus Aegilops; species Aegilops longissima. The sequence goes on along the minus strand of CM038676.1, from coordinate 604,603,778 downwards.
GAATCCCACGCCAGCTGGCCGAGCACAGCCTAAACATCCTAAAAGGATTCAAGCCAATCAAATAGGCTCTTCGACATTTTTCCGAACCCAAGAGACAGGCCATGGGAGAGGAGCTAGCCAAACTATTGGAGGCTGGTTTTATCAGAGATATAAAACATCCGGACTGGCTAGCAAACCTGGTGATGGTACCAAAGAAGGAAAAATCCTGGTGCCTATGCGGCGATCTCAAGGACCTCAACAAGGCTTGCCCAAAGGATCCCTTCCCCCTCCCCCGCATCGATCAAATCATCAATGCTACCGCAGGACACCATTCATTGTGTTTCCTCGATGCATACTCCGGCTACCACCAAATTAAGATGGCAGAGCCTGACCAAGCCGCAACGACATTCATCACTCCATACGGCCCATTCTGCTTCAACACAATGCCCTTCGGGCTCAAAAACGTCGGCGCAACATATCAGTGCATGATTCAGACATGTCTAGCAAACCAGATCGGCAAAACAGTGGAGGCATACGTAGGCGATGTGGTCGTCAAAAGCAAGCACGTCGAAACTCTAGTAGACAACTTGAGGCTCACATTCGATAATCTCCGAACATATGACATTAAGCTCAACCCAGAAAAATGCGTTTTCGGCGTACCAGCTGGAAAGCTCTTGGGCTTCATTGTATCCGGTAGAGGAATTGAAGCAAACCCATCCAAGATCCGAGCTCTGCCACAAATTGTCGGTGTACTAGAGTAGGGGTACCCTAGTATCCCGAACTTGTGCACGGGTAGTTGCAGCACCCCGTGGCAAGGCTTGCCGCGTGACCGCCAAGGTCCTCCGTGGTTCCTTTGGAGACATTCAAGAACAAAGTATTCAAGCCAAGGAGACAAGGCCCCGGCAAGAGGAGCTTGCCGGGAAGGCCACCCAAGGCACCTAGGAGACAAGGCCCCGCAAGAGGAGCTTGCCGGAAGGCCCGTGAGCGACAAGCTCCGGACACGACAAGTCAACAATCGCGGCAAGGCGCTTGCCGCGCAGACTACCACTTTTTCCTACGCCCAAAGACATCCACCAAGGTGTCGCCTCGACCTTTCGGTAGCGCGTGGCAAGAGGCTGTGCGGCCAGCGGAGCGCGGTGACAAGCGGTGCTGACAAGATTGCCATCGTGGCAAGCGGTGGCGTCCCTGACGGTCCCTGTTTGCACTGTTTGAGTCGACGTAGACGGGCATTTAATGCCCTTGTCCCCTGCCGTCAGGGTTAGGTATGATACACTGTACAAGTAGCTGTACCAACCACTATTCTTTTTCCATTTTTTCCCTTGTCTACGTTGCCACCTGTCGGAGACCCCTTGAGCATATAAAAGGAGGCCCACGCGCAACGTAGAGGGGGGTTTGAAAGGTTCGAAGCCAGAAAACACCCACGCTAGGTCTAGTTAGCCGCTCATGTGTACTGTAGCACTCAGCGCTCCCTAGCAAGAACTCAATACACTAAAACGTGCAGCAGTAGGAGTGTTATCTCTCCGGAGAGCTCCGAAGCTGGGTAAACTACTCGTGTGCATCGCCTCGATCTGCTCTTCGTGCGATCTCCGCCCCCCGCGGAACCGAAAGGGACTCGGTCCGCCGGTCCCATAGGTGTTCGTGGGTCAGATCAGCTTCCCCGACATCTTTGGCGCGCCAGGTAGGGGCGTCGAGATTGTGTGAACCTGATCCGACGTTCACACGAGCTAGATCTTCATCGTCTTCATCGACATGCCACCGAAGAAGAAGGCTTCGGCGGCAGCGGATCCGTCCACGTCGATCCCACCACCACCGGAGCAAATGGGTGGTGGGGTAGACGCCGGCGGAAGAACGGGCGTCGACGAGGGAGCCCACGGTGCTGCCAAGTCCAAAGACAAGTCTGCGCAGACCTCGGCGTTCGTACATGCACCGCGTCCATCCCAGGAGGCGCGGGACCGACAGCGTCATGGTATTCACAGTACCATACGCTCGTTGGATCAAGATCGAGCTGGTGGATCTCGGGGTCCTCAAGACCAGCATGCACGCCAACATGCTTTGGCACGAGCGGCATCGTCGCTGGACGGATATGCTCCTTCTAACATAGTTAGAAGTCCGGCATATCCGCTCCTCACGCCATTCGCCATCGCCACCCACCACTCCAGCGAAGCTTTGGCGAGCTCAATTGCTCCTGGATTACCCTCCAACAGCCAACAAGGTCGATGAATGGAGGGCCACCATTCAGAGTCTCATCGGCTTTGCCAACGGCGACATTCCGCGGCCGAGCACATCGCTGCCGCGGCAGGACCGCTAAGCACGAGCCGGTGGCGGCGAAACCGTGGGGTGCAACCACCATGCACTCTCCACCCGAAGGTTAAGATCGCCGACTCGCGGATCCACCTTGACAGCGACTCCACGCGTCATCGGATCCACGAGCTCGCCGCGATCAGCGCCAAGTTCTTCACGAACGACAACAAGAAGACGCCGAACTCGTGATCGAAGCGCCAAGAGAAGCGCGGCGTCAATCGGACCAGCGCTGGGCCCTCTGTCGACATGCATGCGCCCGGGAACCAGCGACTTGCCGACGCTGTAGGTTGCCCTGCGTTCACTCGTGAGCTGCGGCAAGTCCGATGGCCCAGAAGAAGAATTTCTGCCGGACGACGTAGAAGTATGACGGCAAGACGCATCCATCGGAGTTCCTCAGCATCTACACCATCGCGGTGCAAGCTTCCGGGGGCGAGATGACAAGATCCTAGCCAATTACTTCCCGCTGGTACTCAAGCCCAATGTCAGGTCCTGGCTCATGCACTTGCCGGACAACTCCATATCTTCCTGGGCGGATCTATGCCATCAGTTTGTCGGCGCCTTCACGGTGGCCACAAACCTCATGGTCAAGAAAGCGACCTTCATCTGCCGCCTGGAAGGAAGGAGAGCCCCTGCGCAAGTACATTCAGAGATTCAGCCGCGTACAACACAACATCCCAGATGTCCACCCTGTCGCGGTAATCAGCGCGTTCCATTAGAACGTGCGGAACCGCAGGATGCGGGAGGAGATGGCGATGTGCAAGATCAAGGACGTCAGTGAGCTATATGCCCTGGCCGACAAGTGTGCACGTGCTGAGGAAGGGAGGAAACTCCCCGGAGAGAATATAGAAGCAGGAGGATGTGATAGTGAGGAGGCCGCCCCGGCAAAGAAAAGCCGGCGGCGGAACAACAGGAAGAAGAAAGGCAAAGATGTGCTAGTTGTTGAGCAGCCCGGCAACGGAGGTGGCGCCAAGAAAGCTAAAGCTGGTAGCTCCGGCAAGGAGGTTGCCGCTGGCGCCAAATGCCAGGCTGTGGCGGTCCCCGACAAGCAGGACGGCTCCAACAAGCAGTACTGTAAGATCCATCGCACCAAGGGCCATGACCTCCAGAGCTGCAAGAAGGTCGAGCAGCTTGTCAAGCAGTAAAAGGCTGAATACGAGCGATGCGACAAGGAGAAGGCCCAGGAAGGTGCTGGAGGATCCGGCAAGAAACGCCCCGGCCGGGGAGGACGCTGCGGCAAGGCCAAGCAGCGGCAAGGAGACAGACCTCCCCACGGCCGCGAAAAGGATGAAGATGACGACGATGATGAAGACATGGATGATTACGAGACTGATGAGCAGGAGTTCCAGAAAGCCACAGAGGGCTTGTGCGTTGACGGCGGTGCTTCTCTGCATACTTCACACCGCCAACTCAAGCAGTGGATGCGGGAAGACAATGCGGCAGAACCATCAGTCGAGTCACGCAAGCCTCTGAAATGGTCCAGCACGCCTATCATCTTTGATATTGAGGACCACCCTGATCGCATAATCTGCGGTCGGGTGCTTGCCGATGTTGGTTTCACCAAATATCCGCAACCTCAAGGTCACTAAGATGCTAGTTGACGGCGGGGCCGGCTTGAACCTGATCTCCTCCGCGGTACTTCAGAAACTCCAGATCCCTGATAGCGAGCTCGAAGAGACCGGCACATTCCATGGAATCAATCCGGGAAGGAGCAAGCCGAAGGGAAAGATCACGTTGCGGTGACATTTGGCGCGAGTTGAACTTCAGGCTCGAGAGGTCACTTTTGGCGTTGCTGACTTTCCATTGCCTTACAATGGGATACTTGGCCGTCCAGCACTCGCCAAATTCATGGCAGCCTCTCACTATGCATACAACATGTTGAAGATGCCAGCCCGATAAGTGTCATTTCGTCCTGGCGACAAGAAGGATGCTCTTATCTGCGCCGACAAGATCTACCGGAAGCAGCAGCCGCAGCAGATCACAAGTCACTTGCCACTGAAGCTCCCGGGCGAAGAAGAAGACCAAGTCCGGCAAGAGTTCTGATGCCCACTCCGGCAAGCGCACCTCTTCGGGGTGCTGCGCTACCGTCGAGGACGCACCATCGAGCTCCACCGGCAAGTGTAAGAAGACGATGGCAGCTCCACCAGAGACCAAGGAGGTGTCCGCCAAGGAGGACGGCGCTGGTGGTACCTTCACCATCGATTGCCACTCTCGACCCTAAATAGGAAAGCGCTCGTTGCTTTCTGCTGGGTAACGTCACGTGTTTGCATGGCAACCGTCGACATCCCCGGTGTTCCCAGGAAAGTAATAGAGCACCATCTTGCCGTCTGTCCTCATGCGCAGCCCGTCAAGCAGAAAGTCAGGAAACAGGCAGTGGAGCACCAAGAATTCATCGCAGAAGAAATCAAGAAGTTGGAAGCAGCAGGCCTTGTCAGAGGAGTGCTCCATCCTACGTGGTTGGCCAATCCTGTAGTCGTGCGAAAGGCAAACGGGAAATGGAGGCTTTGTATCGACTTTACCGATGTTAATAAAGCTTGTCCCAAAGACCCATTTCCCTTGCCGCGTATCGACCAGATTGTTGACTCCACGGCCGGATGTGATTTGCTTTCATTTCTTGATGCATACTCAGGATACCATCAGATCTTCATGGCAGAAGAGGATGAGGAGAAGACCGCGTTCATCACCCCATGTGGCACCTACTGTTTTGTACGGATGCCTTTCGGTTTAAAGAATGCTAGTTCAACATTTGCAGGAGTAGTCCATGACGCTTTTGAGCCACAAATACACAGAAATGTGGAAGCCTACATGGATGACATAGTGGTCAAGAGCAAGGACAAGGTGACTCTGATTCAAGATTTAGACGAAACCTTTGCAAATCTGCGCAAGATCAACCTCAAGCTCAACCCCGAGAAGTGTGTGTTTGGAGTCCCCTCCGGCAAGCTTCTCGGGTTCTTCGTGTCTCAGCGGGGAGTTGAAGCCAATCCTGACAAGATCAAGGCCATTGAGCAGATTGAAGCACCAAAGCGTGTCAAGGATGTACGAAGGCTTGCGGTTGCGTAGCTGCTCTCAAAGAGGTTTATCTCTAGGTCTGCTGAAGGCTTCTGCCATTTTTCAAAATATTGAAAAAGGCAGGTCCAATGAAATGGACTCCGGAAGCGGAGGCTGCGCTGCAGGACTTAAAGAGATACCTGTCCTCCACTCCAATACTTGTCGCACCTAGGCCACAAGAGAAGTTGCTGCTATACATAGCAGCAACCAATGAAGTGGTTAGTGATATGTTAGTTGCGGAGCGGGAGGCTGATGATGAGCCGGCAACCATGGCAGATGCATCCAGCGACAAGCAGGGGGCTTCACCGGCGAGCTCTGGTCCCGGCAAAGATGGATCTGCGCAGGCATGTGAAAAGATGCAGAAAAGAATGGTGCAGCGCCCAGTTTACTTTGTCGGTTCCTTCGCAGGGGGCTAGGTCAAGGTACTGGTGTGCAGAAATTGCTTTCGGCCTTCTCATGGCCTCGAAAGCTTCGCCATTACTTTCAAGCACATGAAATCACAATCGTCACTCGCTTTCCATTGAAGAGGATCTGCAAAATCCGAAGCAACAGGCAGGATTGTCGAGTGGGCATTTGGGCATCAAGCTTTGGCCTCAAGTTTGAGAGCACTTCAACTATCCAAAGCAGAGCATTGGCAGAGTTCATAGTAGAATGGACGCCAACACAAGACGAAGAAATTCCAGAAACGAGCATCCCCGTCAAGGAATCAAAAAAAGAGTGGCTGATGTACTTTGATGGTGCCTTCTCGCTGCAAGGCGCCGGTGCGGGCGTGCTACTTGTTGCACCCACCGGAGAGCACCTAAAGTACGTAGTCCAGATGCACTTTCCCAAGGAGCAAGCAACAAACAATACTGCAGAGTATGAAGGTTTGCTTGCCGGTCTCAGGATCGCAGCAGACCTTGGGATCAAGAAGCTCATTATCAGGGGTGACTCACAGCTTGTCGTCCGCCAAGTGAACAAGAATTATCAGAGTCCGTTGATGGAAGCTTACGTTGATGAAGTGAGAAAGCTAGAAGAGCACTTTGACGGCCTACAGATGGAATATGTTCTGAGAGCTCGGAACGACATTGCGGATGGCCTGTCGAAGTGCGCCGCACTTAAGCTACCTGTGGAACCAGGGATCTTTGTGCTCAAGCTGACTCAACCGTCTGTAATGCCATCAACTGGACAGAGAAAGAAGAGGAAGTTGATTTCTGGAGACTACTTTCCGGCAGAGCTCCCTGAAGCCGCCGCCAAGAAGGTCCCCAAGATCAACACCAAGAGTGCTGAGGAGCAGTCTGCTCCGACAAGCCCTAGGGTTTGTTCCGTTGAAGCAAACGCTCCCGACAAGTTTTGCTCCGGCAAGCTTGCCGGGGAACGTCAAGCTCCGGCTGAGCCGCAGGTTCTCGCCGTAGAAGCGGATGTTCCCGCAGCAGCAGATGTGCCTTTAGTCCTTGTTGTCGAGCCGCAAGCTCCAGAGATGGGCACAACAGATTGTCCATTTCCTTAAGACGGGGGACTTCCCGAAGAGCAAGAAGAAGCGGAAAGAGTAGCCCGGCAGTCAAGTATGTACCAGTTTGTCGACGACACACTGCATGTAAGAAGACTCAACGGCGTGAAATTGAAGTGTATTCACGGGAAGACGGACAAAAGCTGTTGGCGAGAGATACATGGAGGCATATGTGGTCACCACATTGGCGAAGAGCACTTGCCGCAAAGCATTCCGGCAAGGTTTCTTTTGGCCGACAGCCCTCCGGGATGCAACGCACAAGTAACCAAGTGTGAAGCGTGCGGTTCCATTCCAAGCAGATACACCAGCCAGCTCAAGCTCTCTAGACAATCCCTTTATCCGGCCATTTTCGGTCGGGGCTCGACATCCTCGGCCCCTTCCCGAAGCTGTCGGGGCTTTGAGTACTTATGCGTTGTAATCGACAAGTTCACAAAGTGGCCGGAAGTGGAAGCGATGAGGAAGGTGACATCACGGTCGGCGATCAAGTTCTTGGTCGATTGTTTGCCGTTTGGGATCCCTAACAGATTATCACCGACAACGGCACACAATTCATGAGCCGCACCTTCATGCAATACGCCCAAGATCTTGGCGCCAAGTCTGCTTCGCCTTCATTGCTCATCCGAGAAGTAACGGTCAAGCGGAGAGGGCGACGCTGAAGTGCTGCGCGGACTCAAGACCAGGACTTTCGACAGGCTGCACAAGTGCGGAAAAACTGGATTGAGGAGCTGCGGTGGTTCTTTGGTCGATCAGACGACGCCAAATCGAGCCATCGCCGACACCTTCGCTCTAGTCCATGGAGCAGAGGCAGTTCTCCCCACGGAACTCGTGATACGGGTCACCTCGAGTGCTCGCTTATGATGAGCTCGAGCAAGAGCAGTTTGCGACAAGATGACGACTGCTCCTTGAGGAAGACCGTCTTGAGTTGTTTGTACAAGCTGCTCGATACCGACAAGCTTTGTGCCACTACCATAGCCGCAGTTAATGCCGAAGTCTCGAGGAAGGCGACCTTGTTCTTTCGCGTTCAGTCCGCCAAGAATTCCAATAAGTTGACCTTGAAGTGGGAAGGCCCTTACCGGGTGAAAGCGAGTCACTAGGCACCGGCGCTGTCCGCTTTGAGACCAAGATGGCATTCGGTGAGCAACTCCTCGAACATTGAGCATCTTCGTAAGTTTGTACAAGTCTTGCCGATGTTGCATGTAATCCTTTGTACAAAGCCGGGCGCAGACCCCGTGCATAAGTAAAGCTAATGTGCTCCGCACATCTTGTCAATTTCATGCTTTCTACTTCTATTTGCATGCGTTATCTGACACTTTGTGCAGCACCTACCCCGGTAAGCAATAATAAGCCGTAAGGCTCCATATCTTTATTTTATCTTCTTTCTCTTTCTCAAAGAAAGGAAGGTTACCTCGCCCACAAGTTAGCCGGGGGGGGGAGAAGATAATGGTGTGGACCAAGCATCGCTCGAGAAAGTTTCGCCTTACCGGGAAGCAAACGGCAGAAAAGCTAAGTTGCTAAAGTTTAAGCAATCAGCTTTTAAATTTTTAAGTTATTTTCCTCGAACGACCATACTTTGTATGGAAAACCTGTGCGCGGAGGAACCGACTCGTAGCTAGTTGCGCCCTTACTTTGTTTCGAGTCCGCTCAACAACTTAAGTGAGCTGCAACTAGTTGCGATAAGGTTTCTTGTCGAAGCGCCACCGCCAAGAAGAGCTGCCGACGTCTCAAGACTCGGCGCTCGCGGCAAAGGTGCCTGCGCCGACAAGTTCCCTAAAAGCGTAGGGTAAAAACATACAAAGAAAGGAATCAAGTAAAGGAAATAACATAGCAATCACTACCCAAAATAGAGTTATATTACAGGATAGCTTGTCGCAGCTCTAATGGATTGTTCTCATAACATGACCAGCAGCGACAAGGAAAAGAAAAAAACGGGCGGCCTAGTCTACGCGATTGCCCTCAACCCTTTTGATCCCGCTCACCCTGTCCACAATGGGTGCGACAAGGGCCTTGAGCGCTTCCACATCGGCATCTGGCGGCAAGGACTTGAGGACGTTGGTGAGGTTGAGGCCTGGATTGCGGAAGGCCACCTTCATCAGCACCTTTTGAAGAGCTCCCGCGCAGATCTGGTGCGACTCGTCGGCCAGCTGCTTTGGGATCTCTTCCCGGAGTCGCTGGAGGGTCGTCACCACGACTTTGAAGAACAAGCTGAGCTTGGCGCTGGGTTGGAGGTGCTCATCGAAGGAGTACCCGAGATCCACCATCCCCAGCTCCGCCAGCTCCCTGTCGATGGCTGCGGCAACATCCACGAGACCTCGGTCCGGTGCTCCACATTCTCCTGAAGGTGTTCTCAGGCGGCAGCAAGATTGCCATGAGAACGCCTCATCGGCCTTGATCTTCTCCTTTAAGGGCACCTCCTGCTCCTCGGGCGCCGTCCAGGCCTCGAGTCAAAGTAGTCAGCTTCAGCTCAAGATCTGCGTTGGAGTCCTTGGCGGCGCTAAACTCCTTGCTCCTCTCGGCGAGACGGCCCTGTAGCTCGCCAAGAGTGTAGGCGTCCTTCTCGCGCTCATGCTTCAGTGCAGCAACCTTCTCGCCGCTCTCCTTCAGATTGGCCTCCAGCTGCCTCACCTTCGTCTCCAACTCCTTCTTGGCGGCCTCAGCAGCTGCGGCAGCATCCTTTGCTTCCTTGAGGCCCGCCAAATGTTTGCTTTCAATGCAAGATCCTCCTCGTGGCTGTCAAGATTGACCTTCCGCTGCGCCAACTCGCCTTCCTGCGCAGACAGCTTCTCGGCAGCAAGCCTTTGTTGCTCTTCAGCTTCAGCCTTCTCGAGGAGGAAGGCTTTACGCTCCTCGGCGATTTCCTCCCGCTCCTTTGCCAAGGACCGGAGAGCTTCCTGATTGAGGCCCCAGAGCTCCTCCGCGCGCTTCTCGATGTCTGCTCCCGCCTTCGCGACAAGCGCTTCCCGGGATTCCAGCTTGGCTTGTCGGGCGCGGTAGAGCGACAACAGCTTCCGCAGCAGCTGCTCCTCCTCAGACTGCCCGCTGCTGCTTGGCGATCAACCAGCGTCGGCCAAATGGAGGCGAGCAGCTCTTCGTCAAGGTCTCTCCTTGGCCGGAGCCCCGGAGCTCGATGCCTGTGGGAGCTTGATGAAGACACCATCGCCGGCCTTCAAATAGGCGCCGGGCTGGGGCTCTTGAGCTCGACGCCAAAGCAGCGGCGAGGGATCAGCGGTCGGCGTGGCGCTGGCGCTCCCACGGCCTCGGGGCGTCGGTGCGATCGCGGACCCTCGCCCGGCTTCTGGCGGCAGCTTTGGCGGCCTCTTCACGGCGGGCTCGTCGGCGCGGTTTCTTCTTCGGCGGCGGCGTGCGTCGATATTACCGCCGCGTCCTCCTCGCCGGCGACCTCAGTCTCCATTTGCTCTGCGGCAGATGGATCTGACGACCGAAAAAGAAAGAACAGTCAAGCAAATATTCAAAAAGAAAATCAGAAGATCAGAAGAACACAAGGAAAGTTTTCAAACAAGAGGATTACCTGTGCTAGGGTCTGCAGTCATGGTCTCTGTCACCGTGGGGTCGCTGGTGCTGTCCCTTGCCGGAGGGCTGCCCCTTGACGGAGAAGTCTCCCTTGCCGGAGAATGCTCCCTTGCCGGGGAATTCTCCCTTGGCGGCGTAGTCGAAGCAGATGGCATGTCAGGAGCGGCTTCAGGGCACTCCTGGTGGGGCTGCTCTGCTCCTACACAAACCAGCAGTCAGATATCAGGAAAGAAAGAGCACCCATGCACGCCTAAAAGCAAGAAGTAAACCATATACTTACGCTGGGGGCTGCACTGGGGCCTGCTTTGAGGAAGAGTTGCCGGGTCCGGCAAGGAGGTCTCGGACGCGCCTCCCTGCTGCATGATGGGTTAAATCCTCGATGACAATCACCGGGGCCTTGGCTCTCTTGACGCTCTACGGGCGGTGTCACGAAAAGGAATGAGTTCAGAGTGAAGCAAATCAGATACAAGACAAAGCAACAAAATCGAAGAACTACAAGTACAACAAAAAGCTTACTCTTCCTCTTCCTCGTCGGAGCTGAGCACGGAGAGATCAATTCTGGCTCGCCTCCGGTCGCGACAGGCGGAGGTGGGTTCCCTTGGTCGCTTGGCGGGGCGAAGCGATTAGTGCAGGAGGGCCCGCTCGGTTCTTGCTGCGGCGTGAGGTGCTCCCGCAGCAGTGCTTGCCATGGTGGAAGCAGCGTCGCGGGCAGCATGGCTGTGTTAACCCGTCTGCCGCCCGCCTTCGTCTTGACCTTGCGAAGCGCCTTCTTGGTGGAGTTAGGGGCTCCGCTTCGCGGCAAGCTGTTTGAAGGTGGGAGGAGGCGCCCTCGGTGGTTCGCTCGACTCAGCCTCGGGCTCGGCAAGCTCTTCCTCGCCCGGCAAACTCCTTCGCTCGGCGAGGCTTGCGCCTCCGCTGCCTCTGCCTCCTCCACGGTGAATCCGAACTACGCCCGTGGCAGCCCTTCTGCCGCCTCTTCCGGCCTGGTGGCGTCGTGCATCTCGTCGTTAGTGGTGTCGCGGGTGAGGCACCTCTGCTCATCGGGGCGGACCGGCACTTCTACCAGGCTGTCAAAGAACTCCCGCACGACGTCATCTGCAGGCTCTTGCCAAGTTGGGACGATTCCATGCGAGTCGCACAGCGGCATCATTGCATGGATGCGGTCGAGCGAGGAATTGTTGCAGAGCGGGACGACACCCCTCGGCAACCTAAACATCTCGGGATGGTCAGGATCGGGCTTGAATAGCTCCAAGAGCATCGCGTCAAGTTCCAAGACAGTGAAGTTAAAGTTGAGGCCCGGGCGCAGCCTCATGATATCTGCTGCGTTCGAACTCCTGTGCAGGTCTCCTCCTCTCCTGCAAGGAAGCGTCGGCGAAGAAAGTCTGCGCCAACGGTGCCTACGGTGAGCCCGGCAAGCCTGAGGCGCAGGATCCGGATGACGGAAATCTTCAGCCTAGCATCTTCCGGGGCCACGTTGCTCCAATCGTTGCCGCGCACTGTTGGGGTTTGGCGCTGGGCAGTAAATGGCTGCGGGTTCTCCTCGTCAATCCAGCACCAATCTGCCCTCCATTCCTCCCACTTGCTGCGGAGCTCTCCCTCCAGATAAGCTTCCTTCTTGCCAATCCTTGAGATCCAAGCGATTCCTCCGGCAAGAGGCTCTCCTCTCTCAACTCGGGGCATAAAGAAGTGGCGGAAAAGGGCTACGTTTGGATGGACTCCGACAAAGTTTTCGCAGAGATGTGCGAAAACTGCCATGGTCAGGACAGCATTGGGGGTGAAGTCAAGGAGGCGGAACCCGTAGGTGTTCATGATGTCACAGAAAAATTCAGAGAAAGGCGGGTGTCGGTGTCAAAACCGGCGGATCTCGGGTAGGGGGTCCCGAACTGTGCGTCTAGGTGGATGGTAATAGGAGACATGGGACACGATGTTTTACCTGTGTTGGGCCCTCTTGATGGAGGTAAAACCCCTCGCCCTGCTTGATTGATATTGATATTGTGGATGTTTACAAGAGTGGATCTACCACGAGATCAAGGAGGCTAAACCCTAGAAGCTAGCCTATGGTATGATTGTAAGGGTTGTTGTGATTGTTGTCCCACGGACTAAAGCCATCCGGTTTATATAGACACCGGAGAGGGCTAGGGTCACATAGAGTCGGTTACAATGGTAGGAGATCTACATATCCAGATCGCCAAGCTTGCTTTCCACGCCAAGGAAAGTCCCATCCGGACACGGGTGAAGTCTTCAATCTTGTATCTTCATAGTCTTGGAGTCCTGGTCGATGATGATAGTCCGCAAATGATAGTTCGGCTGATGATGGTAGTCCGCTATCAGGACACCCCTAATCCAGACTCCTCAAGAGCCCTCGAACCAGGCTTCAATGCCGATAAGTCCGTCAGTATATTGCTTGGCATTGCAAGGCGGGTTCCTCCTCCAAATGATAGAAGATTGGGAACACCAGGATAGTGTCCGGCTCTGCAAAATAAATTCCACATTCCACCATAGAGAGAATAATAATATAAACACAAGTTCAATCTGCTGACGTTTTCCGTTGCATGACGTCACACCACTACCAAGACATTACTCGAATTGTTTTTTACTTCACCACCTCAGCGCATTTAACGAAGCGGTTTCCTTGGCACGTCTTGTTGAAGCAGAGATCGTGTTTCCCCCTTAATCCGGGATTCTCATCAATACGGGCATGGGTAACCCAACGCGCCATTGATGGTGACGCCGGGAGATAAGCGAGTTTTACCAGGCCGGTGGGGACGCGAAGACTTCGCCTACCATATAAGGGATAAGGATTCACCTTCTCACCTTCGCCTTCTTCCTCCTTTGCTTATCCATCTCCGCAAGACTCGAGCTCCAAGGCCCAAGTTCACAAGATTCGCCTCAACCTTCTCCGACCATGTCCGAGCGGAGGTAAATGGTTGGCCTCCACCGCTAAGGAGGAGCAATCGCCAAACCGCGCGGTGCCGGATACCTTCCGCGACATCACAGCCGGCTGCCCGACGAGGGGCAGCTCATCCCCACCCCCAGCCCCATGAGAGGGTTGTCTTTCTTTCCCACTTCCTCCATGAATGGGCTTTCCACTTCACCCCTTTGTCCGGGGCTCATGTTCTACTACGGCCTGGATTTATGATCCGGCGCCAACTTCATCCTCAACATCTTGGCGTTTATCGTGCAGTGTGCGAGGCCTTCCTCTGCATCCAGCCCCACTTCGCTTATGGCTCAAGACCTTCAATGTCAAGTCAAGGTAGTGAAGGGTATTCAAGCGAGAGGCGCTTATGTTGGGCAAGATGCCCAACGCCCTTTGGTTCAAGGGGCCTTCGTGGAATCCGCCAAGGTGGCAATCGGGTGGTTCTACATCACCGAGCCGCGTGACCCTAAATGGGCGGCGGCCCCGAGTTTAGATCTGGTATCCCCACGCAGCTCACCTCCGGAAAGAGAAGGGCTTGCTGTGGGGCAGTTTGAAGGAGCCGACGGGACTCTGCACCTGTATCAAGAAGTGGTGAAGAAGCTCAGGCTGGTTAACGTGGTCCAAGTCATGCTCATCCGCCGGATTCTCCCATGCCAAGAGCGGCATTCAATCTATGGGAGTTCGATCCGAACAGCACCAGCGCTGAACAAGCTCTTCGACACAACGTCAAGGCGCTCGGAAGGTTCTGTTCAAGGCGCGAAGTTTCGCATCCGCGATCAAGATCGCGATTTAGCTCGCAGCGCCAGCCGACGAGGTAAGTGATTCTACCCTTTACGGACACTTGTTTTCCATAGTTTGACTCTATGCGGTTTTAATTTCCCTTTCCTTTGACAGATCGATGAAGAAGGCGGAGCAGACACCGTCCGGCCCTATGCCGTAAAAATCCAGAGACGCCGCTCAGCGAGGCTGCTGGTTCCGCACCGCACGTGGTGCCGGAGAAGAAGGCCAAGAAGGAGGCCACGGTGCTCGAAAGAGTGCCCGCTTTGTGTCCGACGACTGGGGCCGACTCCTCCCGAAAATGAGGAGGAGGAAGAGGACTCTCTCTGAGAGGAGGAGAGAGGAAGAGGAAGGCTTCCCCAACTGGGAGGCCGGAGGGTCCAAGAGGGAAGGACTATTCTCGGACAGCTCCGCCAACATCAACGTTGGCGAGGAAGAATGGCCTTCAAGGGCCAGCCTCCGCGAGATCGTAAGTATCCGGATTCTGAATGATTCATAATTTTTTTCGCCACATAGTGTCATTCTAATGCCGCGATACCGCCTGTAGTCCGCCAGTGATGATCTCCCCGCTTCATCGAAGCGGGTCGCTGGCTTTGTCGGATGTAGACTCCATCCGACCGCCCATCCTCGCGACGCCGAAGACGCCGAGGTGGGATCCCCGAAGGGACCCATCGGGAGGCTCGGAGGCGCCCAAGGCGCCTCCCGACTTCGCGCCGACTCCACAGCAGAACCCGCAGTGGTTCCGGAGTCCGGCAGGCCCCTTCGATCGAAGGGCAAGACCGTGACGCCGGCGGCTTCCGCCCAACCGAGGCGCCGCAATTTGTTGAGGCGCGCAGAGCGCCCATCGAAGAACACCGCACTATTATGAGTGCGGTGATTCAGAAGGTGCAGCTTGCCAAAGGCGGGCTGACCGAAGCTCGCAATAGCCTTCTATCGTGCTTTGAGGTAAGAAGTTAAAATATGCAATGTAATACCGCATAGACAGTAGCCCCCGATGCTCGGTTCGTGTTAGGAAAGAAAAGCCGGACCGAGGATCTTAAAAAGATATACGCAGGGTTGCTAAAAATTATGTCAATATGGGTTGCAGGCTTGCTGACCTCTCGCCGCACTTATCATGGAGGTCGGTGCGTTGAAGCAGAGCTCGAGCGGTCCGGCAAGAGCTCGGCCGCGCCAGAAGCAGCTCCAAGACAAAGAAGGTGAGTAACACCACTTTGAATTTGTACCTTCATGTAAAAGGATTTAGGTTATGACAAAAATAACAAGGATAACATGGGTACTGCAGGGCCACGAACGAGGTGGCAACCTCAAGGAGGCCGTGTTCGCGCCGAACGCAATGCGCCACGGAACGGGCAGAGCGAGAAAAGCAAGAGGCGCGGTGGCGGTGGTGCAGCAAGAGCTCCGTGCTCTCATGGAAAAGCATGAGAGTTTGGAGCGTGACTCAAAGACTCGAGAGTCCGAGCTTGCCTCGGCTCGAAAGTGCCAAAACCGCCAAGGCCGAGGCCCATAAGTCCCTTCAGGAGGTTGAATTGATGAAGAAGATAGTGGCGGTAAGGCATTTTTCATGCAAAGCAAGCATGTGAATGTAAATTACGTGATACTTACCCGAATTCGAGCTCTCGTATGCTTGCAGATCTGCCTCGCAGCGTGTCTCGATGCCGCTGCATTCTACCGAGCCGAGGAGGGAGCTCAACGGAGAAGGTCTTCCGTCTCAAGATGTCGAGGTCGGCCATCCGTGTGTTTCTAGCGACCAGTCAAGCAGCTGGTCGAGCTTCACAAGGTGGCCGAGAAGGCCATGAAGGGCCTCATAGTCCGGCCGTGGGCTGGAGAGACCATGCCTGGAGCTACTTCGCCTCGCGGCGACGGCTGGTGGATGCGTGCCCTCGGGTGGAGGTTATCAAGCACTCACTTTGTATTGAAGGTGCTCGTCTGGCCCTTGCCCGCAAAGGTGCATTGGGGCAAGCTGGATGCGAGAAGCTAATCATCGACGCGCCACCGCCGGGCAAGGAGCATCGACGCCCAAATTTACTATAAGGCTGTCCTGAAGGGTGCCCGCAAGATTGTGGATGAGTGCCCTGTGGATGTAATTATTGAGTGAATTCGCAATGTGTTATCCTCGGCGCTGAAAACTTTGTTCATATGCGCTAAGCAACGCTTGTTTAATTTAAAATATTACCTTCATGCGGCCGCTTATTAAATCTGAGAGATGGCAAGTCGTCGGCTTCAGCCCCCATGCCACGAAGTGTGGGGTGTTCGATAAACTTGAGCACTCTTGTTCCCATTTTGGGTCCATCTAGGAGGCGCCAACACAACGTAACAAGGCAACCGGACTTATAGTGCTTGAACACTCTCACTTAGCCATAGAATTCTATAATTTTAAATTTCGCGAAGCCCCTAGTATTCGAAGACCGAATTGGGCGCTATCCACGCCTTCATCGGACATAATCCGAACTTCGTCAATCGGCGAGGTCTTTAAGGACCCGAAGGACCTCTCGAACAGCGACTCGTCTCTCGCCTTTATCGTGCGGCCAGTTTTAGCTTTCCATCGAGGCGTTAACTGCTCAACCGGGCGCAATCGCAGTGGTTCTCCCAGTGCTACCTTAGCCGATAGAATGGAACGTAAGGTGCCGAACATGGGAGCCGGGCAAACCCAACTATTGACCCAAGGCAGGATTCGGAGCTGATTCATATAATGCTATAAGTTCGGGGTGCCGCACTTGTGAAAGTGTGCGGACTTTATCACACCATAAAGCGGAGGACATAAGCCCCTGGTGTATTTGGCCGTACCAAGATGCACGGGTGCAACATGTCGTAAATGAACATATATATATAGGCAAAAAGTGCTGCATTTTATTCGAGAAGATATGCTATCAGTGCGGAATGATACAAATAGTGCGGAAAGCAAGGGATTGACGAATTAAAGGCGCTCCCTCCAGGGTAGGCAGCGGAATGTTGTATTTTATCAAATTTAATGCTCGTGATGGAGACCACCTGAGTGTTCATCGCGCCTTTGTCCTTCCCTGGCTGTTGCATCATGAGTTGGCAGGTTCGCCGCCGGACTGAGTTCTATATAAAAGAAAAATAAAAGAAAAGAGCGACACTTGGGAGCCCTGGTGTGGTCGAACCGCACTGGTCTGTGGTGGTTGTGCCTTCCCTTATGCCCATGGTATCTCCGTATGTAATTATGTACGCGGAGAGTTTGTCTTGCAATTTTGCGAGGGCTGGGGTTAGCCGCATTTTCACGCGCGTACGGAACGCGCTGTGGTCTTGGCTGATGTTGCTCCGCACGTTTGGTCGTGTCCGGTCGCTTAACGGCCGGACTCGAGAATTGCCTTAAAAGGCTGCTCAGACTTCCGCCGAGAGCCGCAGTATGTTCCTCCGCTCGAGGGAGCGCCCGTGTTTCCATTGACCGTGATGACTCCACGAGGGCCCGCATCTTGAGCTTAAGGTATGCATAATGCGGCACCATCTTGAATTTTGCAAACGCGTTCGTCCGAGCAGAGCGTGATAGCCGCCATGAACGGGACTATGTCGAAGATTAACCTCGCTCGAAATTATCCGGGATCCAAGACCACTTCGGTGTAACGAGCCTCGCATAATTGGCCTCAACACCTGGTATGACGCTTTGAAGGTCGTCGCTGTAGGTTTAATCCTTGAAGGGTCTATGCCCATCTTGCGATTGTATCCCGATAAAGCAGGTTCAGCTATCGCCGCCGTCCATCGACTCTCGTGAGGTGAAATCCATCAACGATTGGGTCTAAAACCACGCGCGAATCCGCCATGGCGGATATCGGTCGGATGGTCTCTTCGATCGAAAGTGATCGGGCAAGAGGACCATGGGTTGAATTTTGGGGCGATCGCTCCATCGCAGATACGCCCCTTAGTGCACGCTCCGCCCCTCTTGGGAATATGCGTTGCGTGATATCATGTTTACCGTCCGAACTTGAGGGGGGAATCCTTTGTCCTCTCGTTGTTCGGGCGGCCGGGTCTCTTCCTCGCCATCGCCTCGTAGCCCTTGTCACTGTTTTCGGCGACACTTGCTCGCTTGCTTGAATACCCAACAATCTCTGTTGGTATGGTTAGCTGGCTTTTCGGGGTTCCATGTATTTGACAAGAGCGGTCGAGTATTCGGTCCAAATTGACGGGCCCGAGTGGTTCTTTTGAATGGCTTCTTCCGCTGACCGGTTTAAAGCCTCGAATCCGCGCTGACCGCCGATCCTCATTGCCGCCGCCGCGCACGCGCATTTGTTTTGTTTCGACGCGAACCTGCCATTGCGGTCCTTGGTATCCGGACTGCCGCCGCTTTTTGCTGAGGTTGTTACCGCGAGCGAGCCAGTTATCCTCTCCCGCATGTAAGCGGTCATGAGGGATGAGGGCTGCCATGGATTTCGCTTCTCCTGTCCTAGGTGCCGGGCCAGCCACTCGTCGCGGATGTTATGTTTGAAGGCAGCGAGTGCCTCCGCATCCGGACAATCGACGATTTGATTTTTCTTTGTTAAGAACCGTGTCCGTAATTGCTCGCCGATTCGTCTGCTGCTGGATTATGTGGCTTAGGTCATCTACGCCTCGTGGTCGCATATACGCGCCTGGAAGTTGTCGAGGAATGCGGCTTCCGTGTCTTCCCAAAGATCCAATTGACTCGCGGGCAGGCTGTTAAGCCAATGCCGAGCTGGTCCTTTAAGCTTGAGCGGAGATATTTGATGGCGTGAAGATCGCCGCCGGGCCATGTGTATATGGAGGAGATAATCTCAATCCGCACCTGGGTCTGTTGTGCTATCGTAGGATTCGATATTGACGGGTTTGAACCCTTCAGGATTTGATGATCCATTACTCGTCGCTGAAGCATAGTGGGTGTGCGCGCTCAGATTGAACAATATCGCGATGTAGCTCGAGAGAGTGTTGTCTCGCTGTGTTCGCCCGCCGAGTTGTATCCGTGCGATGGTATTCGCCGTGGGTCATTACGCCCACATGATCCATAGATAGATCTGGATTGTCTTGCCTTGTCCTCCAATATATCTCGCAAGTCCGGTAGCGCTCCCCGTGGCTTCCGCTTTTAGAGCGATGCCGGGTACGGTTTTGTGGAGGGCTTGCACGCCTCTCTATCGCGCCACGAGGTGGTCGGTCCGCCGACAGCGCTGGTGATGCTGCCTCCTCTAATCGGGTGAGCAACTTGCGCTTTTGGGTAACTTTTTGAGGGGCGCTCGAAGTTCATACTCTTCGGCCGCGAGGACCTCGGTCCATCTGTTGGCCAAGAGGTCTTGATCAGCTTGAAGTTGTTGTTGCTTTTTCTTTAGGCTGTTTGTCGTGGCCATTAGCCTGTGTCTAAACGCTCTTGTTCGACGGGATCCTCAGCACGACGATTTGGCTGCCGCCGAGGCTTGCCTCGCCTCCGGAGGGAGGTAAGTAATTGTCATCCTCGACCTCTTAAATCCGCCGCCTCTCCCGAGGGCTTGCTTCGCCTCCCTGCGCTGGATCGTCTTTGGAGGGAGTTGTCTTCGCACTTTCGGGGTGTTATTATCTCCTGTGCTGGAATCTCCATTCTTGCCGTGGCGGATTTAGAGCGGCGCCACCGACGCCGGCGCTTGGGCTGTTTTTAAGGAATCGCCTCGCCGCTTCTTCGCCGTCCCCATCTTTTGGGGTGTCCACCATGTATATGTCATATGACGAGGTGGTTTTCCAAAGGTCCCGTAGGCACCGGTTTTTGGTAGTCTCCGCATCGCCGCCCATACCGCCGATGTCTTCGGAGTCGTAGTCGAGCACGCGGTTAAATCGCCGACGGTGGCTACGAAGTGGGTGGTGGTGGGATCTGAATTTCTTCGTCATCCGCGTCCCAACCGCCCCGGCGTGAGTTCGCCAGGGCTCTCCGGATAGCGAGATGCTTCAATGAATTTATGATATCGTCAAGGGCGAAAGTGCTGATAGATGTCCGCAGCGGTGAATTCCATGATCGGCGCCAATCGGATTCGACCGCAAAGGCGCAGGAGGTTCGGAGTCCGCAGGAGTCCGCACCTCGAGTCATGGGCTTGGAGAGGACAAGGTAAGTGTTCGGCCCATTGCCGAGAAATTGCGGCTCCCGAGGCGGTGTCCAGCCATCCGTCCTCGATTCGAGCGATCGCTCCGGACTATGAGTCGGAGCGGATCCGGCGCGCCTCCAAGGCGCCGTCCGGCGGCAGAGTTAGGTCATGCCCATCGTGACAGCGCTGCACGCTCGGCTGTGGCTCAGATCCATCGAGGATCAAGTCCCCGCGGATATCGGCCGTGAAGTTTAAGCTTCCAAACCTGACCTAACGGCCAGGGGTGTAGCTGACTGCTTCCAGATGGCTGCGAGTTGGCCCGCAGTACGAAGCCGCCGAATACGAAGATCTGTCCGGGGAGAAAGGTCTCACCCAGATTGCGTCGTTATCGATTGAAGAGGCCATCATGTTTATCGGTGACGCATACGTAGGAACTCTCAATGAGAGCACCAATGTCGGTGTCAAACCGCGGATCTCGGTAGGGGTCCCGAACTGTGCGCCTAGGCGGATGGTAACAGGAGACAAGGGACACGATGTTTACCTGTGTTCGCCCTCTTGATGGAGGTAAAACCCACGCCCCTGCTTGATTGATATTGATATTGTGGATGTTTACAAGAGTGGATCTACCACGAGATCCAGGAGGCTAAACCCTAGAAGCTAGCCTATGGTATGATTGTAAGGGTTGTTGTGATTGTTGTCCCACGGACTAAAGCCATCCGGGTTTATATAGACACCGGAGAGGGCTAGGGTTACATAGAGTCGGTTACAATGGTAGGATATCTACATATCCAGACGCCAAGCTTGCCTTCCACTCCAAGGAAAGTCCCATCCGGACACGGGTGAAGTCTTCAATCTTGTATCTTCATAGTCTTGGAGTCCGGTCGATGATGATAGTCCGCAAATGATAGTTCGGCTGATGATGGTAGTCCGCTATCCGACACCCCTAATCCAGATTTCCTCGGTGGGCAGAGCCCGCAGAGAAGAAGAGCGCCAAGAAAGGGTACCCAGCTGGAGCTAGTTCTCGAGGCGGCAGCTGGGAGTACTCGTCTTGCGGATGCGCCGCCTCCGCCGACTGAGAAGAGGTAGTAGTACTCCCTCGATCCTTCAAGGCGAGCTGAGGGGGAAGATTGCCCGCCCTTCCTTCCGCAGGCCAGCCGAGCAATTGCGCCGCGGCCAACTTCACGGCCTTCCCTTATCGGCTGGAGCCATGGCGGTGGTGGTGGAGGAGATCGACGGCGCAGTGATGCTGGTGGCGATGGGCGGAGCGCTGCTCTTTTTCAGCCTTGGGAAGAAGGGGGAGCAGCGGAGGTTTTCGAGATTGGACAGCAATCGGCGAGGTGGGCGAACTGCCCCTGCTTCCCCTGCTTATAAGGAGGGAGGCGAACGCCCGCTTTTCCGATTGAAGAAACCCCCACGATCTCTCCCACGACGCCGCATTCGATGTGTGCTGCTCGTTGGAGGGCGGGTGGGGTCCGGAGTGAGTTATGGCGTAACCCAGGCCGCGCGTGCCCTGCCTGCTTTTGGGCCTGGCCCAACAGCGCTCGGCACCTGTGTGGCCCAGCCTGGGGCTCTCTGCCGGTGTACTAGAGTAGGGGTACCCTAGTATCCCGAACTTGTGCATCGGGCAGTTAAGCACCTCACGGCAAGACTTGTCGTGTGACCGCCAAGGTCCTCCGTGGTTCCTTTGGAGCCATTCAAGAACAAAGTATTCAAGCCAAGGAGACAAGGCCCCGGCAAGAGGAGCTTGCCGGGAAGGCCACCCAAGGCACCTAGGAGACAAGGCCCCGGCAAGAGGAGCTTGCCGGGAAGGCCCGGTGAGCAACAAGCTTACGGACGCGACAAGTCAACAATCTGCAAGGCGCTTGTCAGGCAAGTTACCACTCTTTTCCTACGCTCCAGCACATCCACCAATGTGTCGCCCTAGGACCTTTCCAGGCGCGCGTGGCAAGAGGCTGTGCGGCCAGCGGAGCGCGGTGACAAGCGGCGCTGACAAGATTGCCATCGTGGCAAGCGGTGGCGTCCCTGACGGTCCTTGTTTAAACAGTTTGAGGCGACGTAGACGGGCATTTAATGCCCTTGTCCCCTGTCGTCGGGGTTAGGTATGATACACTGTACAAGTAGCTGTACCAACCACTATTCTTTTTCCATTTTTGCCCTTGTCTACGTTGCCACCTGTCGGAGACCCCTTGAGCATATAAAAGGAGGCCCACGCGCAACGTAGAGGGGGTTCGAAAGGTTCGAAGCCAGAAAACACCCACACTAGGTCTAGTTAGCCGCTCGTGTGTACTGTAGCACTCAGCGCTCCCTAGCAAGAACTCAATACACTAAAACGTGCAGCAGTAGGAGTGTTATCTCTCCGGAGAGCTCCGAAGCTGGGTAAACTGCTCGTGTGCATCGCCTCGATCTGCTCTTCGTGCGATCTCCGCCCCCCGCCGAACCGAAAGGGACTCGGTCCGCCGGTCCCATAGGTGTTCGTGGGTCAGATCAGCTTCCCCGACACAATTGGATATCCCAAAAGACCTCAAACAAATACAAAAATTGACTGGATGCATGGCAGCTCTAAGCCGCTTTATCTCCCGTTTGGGAGAAAAGGCATTACCCCTTTATCGCCTCCTCCGACGCACGAACACTTCGAGTGGGCGGATGCCGCCACGGCCGGACTCGAAGAAATAAAAGCCATATTGGCAACAAACCCGGTCCTGGCCGCGCCCAACATGGGCGAACCAATGCTATTATACATCACGGCAACTCATCAAGTTGTAAGCGCGGTGCTCGTTGTCGAACGAGAAACGGACGGACACAAGTTCCCTCTTCAAAAACCAGTTTACTACGTGTCCACTGTCCTAACTCCATGCAAGTCATGGTACCCGCATTATCAAAAGATAGCATACGCGGTGTTTATGGCATCCCGGAAGCTGCGACACTACTTTCAAGAGTGTTTAATAACAGTAGCCTCCGAAGTACCCCTTAACGACATTATAAACAACCGTGACGCGACAGGCCGGATTGCTAAATGGGCCATTGAGCTCCTCCCGTTCGACATAACCTATAAGCCACGCAGAGCCATTAAGTCGCAGGTTTTGGCCAACTTCGTCGCCGAATGGACCGAAGCCGAACTCCCTAAAGAGTACGGCGCATATTACAACTGGATAATGCACTTCGACGGCTCCAAAATGTTGGTTGGCCTGGGAGCTGGCGTCGTTCTGATGTCCCCAACGGGAGATACAGTTCAATCGTACTCCAGATAATGTATACGGACTCCAACAACGCAGCCGAATACGAGGCCCTTCTACATGGTCTCCGGGTGGCAGTCTCCATGGGCATTCAACGCCTAGAGGTGCGCGGGGATTCAAACCTCGCGATATCCCAAATAAATGGAGACTTTGATGCCAAGGATCCGAAAATGGTAGCCTATCGCAATGCCGTCCTAAAAATGTCAGCTCGGTTTGAGGGGCTCGAATTTCACCATATAGCCGGGATAACAACTAGGCAGCAGACGTGTTGGCACGCGCTCAAGTAAAGCGCGATGCTGTCCCCCAACATCTTCCTAAAAGGCTGTTCAAGCCATCCGTATTATGGGAGGAGAGTCCGAAATAACAACCCGACCCAACCAAGCACTTGCCCACATCGAACATCCCGACATAGTTGGTGGTTCTACCAACGAAATAACACCTCACCCACGTAATAATGGCAGTCATTGCCCGTGGACAGAACCATTCCTAGCCTACCTAACCAGGCAGGAACTTCCCGAGGACCAAAACGAGGCCCGCTGCATAGTGCGGCGATCTAAAGCCTATAAAGTCCATGAGGAGAGCTTTATAAGAAAAGCACAACCGAGTCCTTCAAAGGAGTATATCCAAGAGGAAGGGCGGAATCTTCTGGCTGAAATTCATGCGGACTCAAGGGCACCACGCCGCAGCCCGGGCCCTTGTAGGCAAGGCCTTCCGTACAGGATTTTATTGGCCGACCGCCCGGGCAGATGCTCAGGACTTAGTCCAACGATACGTCGGATGCCATCTCTTTGCTAATCAAAGCCACATGCCACCCACCGCCCTCAAAACTATACCCATCACCTGTTCGGACCCCTTAAAGGGGGAACCCACAAGCAAAAATACCTACTGGTCATGGTGGATAAATTCACCAAATGGATAGAGGCCAAGCCTGTCAAGACGGCCGAATCCGGACCGGTGATAGACTTCATATCAGGGGTCGTACACCGTTACGGTGTCCCCCACAGCATCATCACTGATAACGGCACGAACTTCACGGCCGACGAGGTCAAACTCTGGTGCAAAAAAATGGGCATTAAGCTTGACTACGCTTCAGTCTATCACCCTCAAACTAACGGTCAAGTTGAGCGAGCAAATGGTCTAATTATGAGCGGCATCAAACCCAGATTAGTGCGGTCCCTCACGGAATCTAACACGCACTGGGTAGAGGATCTCGACTCCGTACTCTGGGGGCTGCAGACCACTCCGAATCGCATGACCGGATTCACACCATTCTTTATGGTATACGGCGCAGAGGCAGTTCTGCCCTGCGACATAATTCATGACTCACCTCGCGTGCGCATGTACGAAGAAAGAGAAGCCGAACTCGATCGGCAGGACAGTTTGGCCGCCTTGGAGGAGGAGCGTGACGTAGAAAAAGCCCGTTTTGCATTCTATCAACAGCAGGCTCAAAGATATCAAAGCAGAGAAGTACGGGCCAAAACTTACAATGTTGGCGAGCTAGTTCTACGCCTGTCGGACAAGAAAAGGGACAAACTAAAGCCCAAATGGAAAGGTCTCTTTATTATCGACCAAGTCCTGACCGGTGGAGCGTACCGTCTGCGAGATCCATCGAATAACCGACTCGAGCCGAACCCATGGAACGCAGCACGTCTCCGAAGATTCTACGCCTAGCGCCGGATTCTGAGTTCGTCTCCTTCTCTGTCCATATTTTACATTTTAGCTGTCTTCTATTGTTCTCCTTCTCCCTCCTTTTTATTTCAAGCCTTGGAAGGCTCATTAGCGCATTGTTCGCACACACTTGACGCGCTATCAGTGCTCATTGTACCTGGGGCCTTCTTTTACAGAAGCTTAATTATAAGGGCTTCATGCCCAATACATGTGTCACACTTCCGCATGTACCCTTTATTCACCATTATATGCATCGATATGACTTAAGTTTTGGCCAAGCTGGGTTGCTCGGCTCTGTGCTTACCCTCGTTCCCGATTGTTCGGCTAGGTGGTAAAGGAGCACCTCTGCGATTATTATTGCCGGGTCAGCCGGATGTGTACCTCAGACTGGGTGAAGCCGAAAGCTAGCGTTCTTAAGAGAATATTCGGTCGGTGAACTAAAAGAAGATTTCTTACCCATTTATTTATCTGCCCCCAGATGTTTTTCTGCCCTTTTTGCAGTCCGGACATGCACTTTAGGGCATGCCTCCCAGGGAAAGGAACCCCTAACGGAACTATTCTCCCTGGAAGATGTTTCTTACTAACCATGTAATATAACATAACTAGTTGGGCACTTCTCTTATAAAGCACTAATGACCCCTACGCCTGGTCTCCACGCATGCCCCGGTTTTTATATAACCGCGAGGGTATTCGGACAAACTCCGGACTATTGGGTCCCGAGGTTGAAGTGAAAAGGTCCGCCATGGCAAACGATCTACAATCTGGCTAGAAGGCATTTAACATGTCACCTTAAATTACATAGTCAATTTGACTGATTGTATTCCTCTTCAATGCCATCTAACAGGCTGTCTAGTTTATAGTCCTGCTGGAAATACTTTGCGGCCAATTCTACCTGGCCGTACACTAAGCTCACAGGGATCTCCTTCCCATCTGGCCCCATAGGTCCGACCTTGGCCATGTGGTTTGGGTCAGCCTTCGTGTACCGCGTCTTCACCATGGCCCAGGCCTCCCTGGCGCCTTGGCGGCAGGGCGATATCTTCCATAATCGGAAGCACCTCCGGGCTCCCTGGAGCCTCTCTGCAAGCTCCCCAAGGCCTTCGGGTAGGGAGACAGATGGCCACAAGGCCTGGGCGACGCCTTTCATCACCTACCGAACTCGTTCTTGAAGTTGTAAGAGCTCGGGAAGAAGGTCACCCATAGAACCGGGCATTTCCTCTGCAGGACGGCCTGTGAGCATACCTACAGACATAACTCTGTTAGTCGACTTCCTCGCCGAACTCTTTGTTCAAAGTTCGTTTAAGCACTTACTAAAAATGCCGATCGAAGCCGCGGTTCTCCTTACGAGTCGAGACAGCTGAGCACGAACATCTTTTAGTTCCTCACCCAGCTGGGTGTTGGCATCTTGGAGATTATTTTCTCCTGCCTCACCCTCGTAAGCACGCTCGCCGCCTTTAACTTGGCGCAAGAGCTGTTGCTTGTCCGGATCTACCCAGCGCCATCTGCAATGTTATTATCAGATCTATATACGCTTGCGCTTCACAACATACTTATCTTTTAAAAAAGCGTATGTTACCAGAGGTGGTCTTTGGCTTCCCCGTCGCATGCTTCATGCGGCCTCAAGTTGGGCTTTGCACTCTTCAAGCTCCTGGGACAGCTGGGTATTCTTTTCTATAAGATCCTACACAATAAATGATCCTTAAATCAGTTATTCTAACTATTTCAAGTCTAGGGGCTACTGGTATATATAACCATCAAATTTTCTCACCCATATGTCTTTCACATACTACTCCGTGGCTCTGGCTAGACCATTTTGAGCGGCATGGAGGTGCGCATCTCCCGAATTGAAGGCATCCAATGCCTCTTGGGAGAAACATGCGTCACGAAGAACAGTCCGGCGACGCCTGTGATTCATGGCACTCTCCACCTCGGAATTGGTGGCAGATAGTCCGTCGGCATCCTCTGTCGGAGGAGCGTCCGATGCACGCCTCGTGTTTGCCTCCGCTTCTGGACCTGGCTTTGGAGCCTGGCTGGTGGAGGCTCGATTGGCAGCCTCTCCGGATATAGTCCGGCGAGCGCTCTTTTTCCTGAAGGGAGCACGAACGTTAGTATACCTTCCGAGAATAAAACCTGGGAATAAGGCGGCATGCCATACCGTGGCACCGGCGTCTCAATCCGGACCGCACTTCTTTTCAGCCTGCTGGGCCTTGCTGCCCCTTGTTGGCTAGCCACCGCAGGTTCGGCCTTCCGCCTCAAGGGCCCCCCCTGCAAAACACCATTGATATACGGTGGTCAAAGATAAGCACGGAGGGGTCATTTCTAAAGTATTAGGACTTCGGTCTCAATTACCTGTGAGTCTGGAAATATTCCGGGTAATCGGCCATAATTGCAACCAAGGCATTGTCGATGCTCACTTGGTAAAATACCCCATCGATCAGCTCCATAGATATGTTCGGATCCTCTTGGGAGGCCGGATCGAGTGACCGTTCCGGATCCTCAGGTTGTGGAGGTGGGCTATTTATATCCTTTACGGCCCGGCGCAATTCCTGCGTCGAAATCACAAGATAAGGTACTTAACTATGGGAATATGGAACGGATGGGCATAAAGAAGTGTCCGCTTACCCAGCTTGGAGGATCGTACATAGAAAATCCGCCCTGTGGATTGACGCGGAGGAAATCCTCCTCTTCTCCCTTGTATAATGCGGACAAGGCCTTCGTCAAAACAGCAACCGATCCGGCCCTTACGGCCGCATGGGTGGCATCATCCTCCCCATTGAAATCCCACATGGGGTGGCCTCTATACTGAAGCGGTTGCACCCCCCGCATGATGCATGTGGCCATGACTCTGATCATGGTCAGTCCGGAATGAGCTAGTAATCTTATCCGGCTCATCAGGTAAAGGACGTCCCTGTCGTTTTCCTTCTGAGGGCTCCGTGGGCGCCAGCTTAGGCGCTTCTTCAAAGGATCATTATTGAATTCAGGAAGGCCGATCCGAACGGGGTCCGGCAGGGGGACATCTTCTATATAAAACCATTCTGAAGGCCAGTCTTCGGACGCCTTCTTTGGGGTTCCGGATAGATATCTGGTCCCAGCGATGCGCCATAGTTCGGCTCCGCCCACTTGATATATCGACCCCTCCTAAGAATGGGGCACAAGGCAGAACAGCTTCTTCCACAGCGCGAAATGAACCTCGACGCCCAAGAACAGCTCGCAAAGGGCTACGAAGCCCGCAATATGCAATATGGAGGCAGGCGTAAGGTTGTGCAGCTGGAGGCCGTAGAACTCTAATAGCCCCAGAGAAACGGATGAATTGGAAATCCGAGCCCTCTTATTAAGTAAGGGACAAGGCATACCCGCTCTCCTTTGGAGGGATTGGGGACGCTCTCCGCCTGCTTTCCGCCATTATAGGTAGTGAGTCCGGCTTGAACCGGGACCATGAAGGCTGGGGGAAGAAACCCCTTGGTTTGGAGCGTCACTAGCTCACTGTGTAGGACGGAGCATCTCTCCCAATCTCCAGGCTGAGTACTGGGAGGGCGAGAGGAGGAGCCGCGTCGACTGTCCATGATGGAATGGGTTTCATCGGATGCGCTCCGATGAAAGCTTCTTGAAGGGAAGATGGTGTGATTCGGATCTAGATCCTCGTCTCTTATATAGGCAGCTCATTTTGCGCAGCTAGGGGGGTAAATGTAAAAATACACTGGCTTCTCGTATTCGTTGAACACGTGGAAGATGGCCATTATTGGGCGTGGAAGCCAAGGAGCGCGATATTTCCAAGAAGCCGGACACTATTCAACAAGTACACAGGATTTGGAGAAGAACCGCCTTGCAATACCGAAGACAATCTGTCGTCGGACTCGTCGTCATTGAATCCTGGTTCGAGAGACTCTTGAGGAGTCTGGATTAGGGGTGTCCGGATAGCGGACTATGACATTTGGCGGACTCTGGACTATGAAGATACAAGATTGAAGACTTAGTCCCGTGTCCAGGATGGAACTTTCCTTGGCGTGGAAGGCAAGCTTGGCGATACGGATATGTAGATCTCCTACCATTGTAACCGACTCTGTGTAACCCTAACCCTATTCGGTGTCTATATAAACCGGAGGGTTTTAGTCCGAAGGACGAACAATAATCATACCATAGGCTAGCTTATAGGGTTTAGCCTCTCTAATCTCGTGGTAGATCTACTCTTGTACTACCCATATCATCAATATTAATCAAGTAGGAGTAGGGTTTTACCTCCATCAAGAGGGCCCGAACCTGGGTAAAAACATCGTGTCCCTTGTCTCCTGTTACCATCTGCCTAGACGCACAGTTCGGGACCCCCTACCCGAGATCCGCCGGTTTTGACACCGACAAAGGCCCTCGTCCGAACATGAAGATTGGAGGCAGGGCACAGTCCTTGGTCAAGCCAAGGTGACCAGTCGAGCTGGCGACGAAGACGTCAACGTCGCAGTTGATTTGCAGGCGAGCCATTGATCTTTTGTTGATCACACAGCGAAACTCTCAATGAAAGCACCATTGTTGTGTCAAAACCGGCAGATCTCGAGTAGGTGGTCCCAAGCTGTGTGTCATGGATTGATGGGTGTCGGTGCCAAAACCGGCGGATCTCGGGTAGGGGGTCCCGAACTGTGCGTCTAGGCAGATGGTAACAGGAGACAAGGGAAACGATGTTTTTACCAGTGTTCGCCCTCTCGATGGAGGTAAAACCCTACCCCGCTTGATTAATATTGATGATATGGGTAGTACAAGAGTAGATCTACCACGAGATCAGAGAGGCTAAACCTAGAAGCTAGCCTATGGTATGATTGTTGTTCGCCCCACGGATTAAAACCCTCCGGCTTATATAGACACCGGAGAGGGTTTGGGTTACATGTAGTCGGTTACAATGGAAGGAGATATACATATCCTTATCGCCAAGCTTGCCTTCCACGCCAAGGAAAGTCCCATGCGGACACGGACGAAGTCTTCAATCTTGTATCTTCATAGTCTAGGAGTCCGCCAAAGGTCATAGTCCGCCATCCGGACACCCCTAATCCAGACTCCTCAAGAGTCCCTCAACCAGGCTTCACCGACGACGAGTCCGCCAAGCAGTTTGTCTTCGGCATTGCAAGGCGGGTTCCTCCTCCGAATACTTCATAGAAGATTCTGAACACAAGGATAGTGTCCGGCTCTGCAAAATAATTTCCACATACCACCGTAGAGAGAACAATATATACACAAATCTAATCTGCTGACGTATTTCGCAGCATGTCATCACACCACGGCCAAGCCTTTGTTCGAACTGTTTTTATTGTCCCACCTCAGCGCGTTTAGCGAGGCGATTTCCTTGGCACGTCTTGTCAAAGCAGAGATCGTGTCCCCTTATTCCGGGATTCTCATCAATACGGGCGTGGGTAACCCAATCGCGCCCGTTGGTATGTCTCCTCTATCGAAGGCGAGTCCCAAACGGTCACGGGGGAGGGCTCTTGGTATTCAACCTCTTTATAAAGAGACCAAGGCTCTACTCCTTTCTTTCAATCTCAATCGAATCTGCCCCTCGCCTCGAGTTCCAACACCCAAAGCTCCAGATTTAGGCGCTTCGGACTTTCGATGATGTCCGGCTCCGACCTTCAAGGCTGGTGGATGCCTTCCTTCATTACGGAAGAAGATGTGTTAAAGCTGAGAGACGCCAGGTATTTAACCGGCAAAATCTCGCACAGGCTGCCTGCTCAAGGGCAGGTTACTCCCACTCCCAAGCCTGGTGAGAGCGTGGTGTTCGCATCTCACTTCCTTCGGGGGTTAGGCTTCCCGACGGACCCCTTCGTGAGGGGGCTCATGTTTTATTATGGGTTAGAATTTCATGACTTGGATCCGGAGTCCATCCTCCACATCTCATTGTTCATCGTCGTGTGCGAAGCCTTCCTCCGCATTACCCCTCACTTCGGATTGTGGCTCAAGACCTTCAAAGTAGAGCCGAAGATGATCAAGGGGCGGCAAGCGGAGTGCGGAGGGGCTGTTATAAGCAAGAATGCTGACGCTCCCTAGCCCGAGGGCTCTTTTCAAGAGGGTTTCAGCTTATGGCAACGAGAGTGGTTTTATATCACAGCGCCCAGAGGCACCAAGTGGGTGGCGCCTCCTGTCTTTCGCTCGGGTCCTTCCCCACGGCTGGCGTCATGGGTCAATAAAGGGCTCGACTGGGGGCCGCCCAGGGCGTGCCCTTGTTGCGAGCCGCATTCAAGATCTCTGGAAAGAGACATTAACCTGGCCGTAGTGGCGCAGGTCATGTTGATTCGCCGCACTTTGCCACGCAAACGCCGCCCCCGCCTGTGGGAGTTTAATCCGGAGGACCACGAGCTCTACAACACTTCTGGGCATGACGCCCATGGAGATGTATAAATTGTTCTTGGATCACAAGCAATGTGTCCGGACTTCCGAGGACGCAGGGCTAAGCTGCAATCGCCCGGATACTCAAGTAAGTAGCCCTGTACCCAGACACGCTATCCGTATATTCGTCATAAAATTGCCCTTAAAGGAGTTGTCCCTTTAAACAGGAGTGGATAGCAAAAGCAAAGCTAATCAGGTGTCCGGCCCCCTCCCCGAGACCACGTCGGATCCCGTGTTAACCAGGATGCTGGAGGTTGTGCCTCTGGAAGAAGGTGAAGGGGGGAACAAGGAAGCTACCGTCTCCTCGAAGGAGGCTATCCGGAAAGGAGGGATCGAGAATCCCTCCATCCAGGGAAAGAAGAGGACCGCCTCTGAAGACCCGGAGACCATGGTCTCAAAGCGGGGGAAGAGATCTTCGTCAGAGGGTCCTGCGCTGGGAAGTGCCTCGGCCGCATTGTGCCCTCAAGGGGATCAGCCCTCCAGCGAGCCGTAAGTAGAGAGGGGAGTTTCCAAATAAGAGACATCCCTATTTTATTCCAGAGAAAGACAACTGAATTTTTACCTTGTAGTTCGGATCTCCGCCCTTCGCAGCAGAGCTCATCTTCAGGGGACCTTCGTCCAGAGATGATGGAGAGCGGAACGCCCCCTCCTGCCGTACCGCCTTGCGAGGCGGGCGACCCTGAGGTGTCTTCACGGAGGGTTTCTCCGAATCCGGCAGGGCCGAAAAGCAGCCGTATGGCTCCCCAAAGCCCTCCGTGCCCGACCTTCGAAAAAGGCCATCAGACGAGTCCGGCACCGTCCGGTGCACGATCGGAGGATTTGAAGGATCTGCTTGGGTGAGCGTCTATCTCAGAAGAACATCGTGCATTGATGGGCACGGAGATTGAAAGGATTTCATCCGCGGAGAGCGGGTTGCACGAGGCCGTCAGGAGTTTACTGACAGGTTTTGAGATACGCGAAATGATGTACCTTTTGATAGTTCCGCATATAAAAACATGCGCCATGTATAGATAGTAGCCGCTGAGACTCGGTGTGTTGTCAAAGACGACAGCGCGCCGAGGATCATAATCCCAGGTATAACATGTCGCTCTTCCTATGTAGGTGGCGAAGTGTCCAGTGGCTAGCTGGACTGATGAATTTGCCGAGCTAAAGTGGCAACTTGATGTGGCGGATGCCGACATCGCGCTTGTCAACAACCGGTTGGACGAGTCGCAAGGTATGAAATTTTCTCCGCGGACACCTGGTAAGGGGGCCTGATAACCTTGCCTTACAACATGTATGCTTGATGCGATGGTGCCGCTGCCATGGAGAACCTTGGCGGAACTACTTTGAGCCAAGGAGCAGGCCAGAAAAAGTGATGCGGCTGCCTTGAAGGCGGCCGAAGAGCTGAAAGCCGAACATGCTGCTCACTGCCGAAGCAGGAAGGAAATGGCCAAGATGGCGGTGAAGTTGAAGGATGCTGCCGACCGCTGCAAGCTTCTTGAAAAAGAAGATCGGGCGGAACAAAAATACCTAGAGAAAGCCACTACCGAGGCCAAGGATGCTCGCTCTGCAATGAGAGCCATGAAGCAGGAGCTACGTCAGGCCGGAGATATCGCGGTTGGAAAGCCCTTTATGCTGCGGATGAAGTTCGGGGATCCTAAGTATGCTCAGTTGGACCAGCTGTGGAGTGCGGCGGATCCTTATCTGGATTTGGCAACAAGTGCCGCAGACGCGGCCGAACACTTCCGAGATCACAAGGATCACGAAGTGGAAAAGCTTTTTTGGTCGCGGTTCCACAATCCAGAGCACCCACTTCCATTATCCGAGTGATTGGCCGAATGGGCAGAGCTGAATAGGTTATGCGGACTCGCCATGAAGGAGGTCGTGAGTCATTTGTGGCCGAAGGGGCCTGAGCCGAAGAGTTATTTTGGTTTAGTGCAGCAGCTCCTTGGTGCGGTGCCCCATATCAATGCAATGAAGAGGTCAGCATGCATAGAGGGTGCGCGGATGGCTCTAGCCCGTGTCAAGACATACTGGGCGGAGATGAAGACCACCGACGTTGCATCCCAAGATTCGGACGGGAGCCGAGTGCCTGCCGAGCACTATTTTCAGGAAGTTCTGCAGGGCGCTCGTTTAATAGAGACGCAGTGCTCGAAGGACATCATGTTCGAATAACATGTATAATTGTAAGACAATGTTTCGATGGAATATAAAAGCTTTTTATACTTGTGCCTGCAAGAATTAAAATACCTCCTGTGCGGCCGTTAACGTATATGTGTATATAACCTGAAAGATGGCAGTCTTCGGCTTCAGCCCCCACGCATATAATGCGGGGGTGTTCGCAAAAGGCGCATTTTCACACTTGATCCAACGTCTTGGTCCTATAAAGGAGGTGATAGCGTAGCGAACTAGGCAACCGGACTATAATGCTTTATCACTTTCACTTAGCCATAGGAGTTTGATAGTGGGGCTACTATATAGCCCCTAGGGGCACCGCGCTCGCCCATATGCGGGGTGCGTGTGTGCCTGACCGGGAAACGGCCCTTCTTTAATGCGGAGGAATCCTAAAGATTCCGGTGGGTCATCGAGTGGTTGACCAGTCTCACGCTACATCATGATGATCAGTTTTGGCTTTCTCTCGAGGTGCTCACCCGGCGAACCGGGCACAATCGCAGTAGTTCTCCTGGTGCCGCCTTAGCCGATAGAGCGGAATGTAAGGAATCAAAACACAGGAGCCGGGCAAACCCAACATTTGACCAAAGACATGATTCGGAGCTGATGCATATAAGGCCAAACTCGCGACGCCGAACACTCCCTAAGGTATTCGGTCTTTATGAAAACGGGCTGAACAACGCCCTTATTAATAAGCCCCTGGTGTCCAGGTACACGCAAAGTTCTGACGTGGCCGATGCCAAGACGCCAGCTTCCACCTCGGTTATAGCAAGAAACCGGGGGGATGTGTATCAACAAGAGACAGTAAAAAAGGTTTACGCAGGGTCTTAATCTGAAAAGAATACTTGCAACGGGTCCCTACTGCACGTCTACACCTGTGTCTCCGTTGTGCCGTATCCTGGACGGGTGTAGCACGGTGTTCATCTGAAAAAGAAAGGAACTTAGTTGAAAAAGACCGTGCGAAAATGTACGTTACATTAGATAAACAAAGTACGTTTTTTTTGTTTTAAAAAATGAATAAGATTGAGCTTTATTGTCTCTTGTTGTACATGTGCCGAGCCCCTTGAACGGGGGCGTGAGGCTAGTAAGCCCTTACGCCGGACTCGTCTAGCCATGTCCGGGGTCTGAACGACCTGTTTAGGCGCTTTGCCAAATGAGGCCGGTTTAGTGTGTGGCTGTTAATGCAGCCGCACAATCTTCCGTGCTCGAGGAACACTCGATATTTCCCTTTAATGAGATGATACCTCGTGGACCGGGCATTTTAAGTATAAGGGATGCATAATGCGGTATTGCGTTGAAGCGTGCGAATGCTTCCCGTCCCAGTAGTGCTTGATAGCTGCTTGTGAATGGGGCGATGTGGAAGGTTAACTTTTCACGGCGGAAGTTGTCGGGTGAGCCGGACATAACTTCTAACCCGAGAGAGCCCGTAAAATGGGCATCTGGGCCTGGAGCCACCCCTTGAAAGGAAGTGTTGCTTTGGCGAATTGTTGTTGGGTCTATCCCCAGTTTGCGGATTGTGTCCTGATATATCAGGTTTAAATCACTGCCGCCATCCATTAGGACTTGTGTAAAGTGGAGTCCATCAATTATCGGATCTAATACCAAGGTAGTCCAGCCTGCGTTCCGAATACTTCTAGAGTAATCCTGATGGTCGAAGGTGATTAGTTGTAACAACCAGTGGCGGGACTCCTCTGGGATAGGCCGTGTGGCGCGTATCTCTATAGGCGCCACTATTTTCTCCCTTTTTTTCACGTGAAGTGAATTTACTGTTTTGACTTCTTGTGGGAAGTTCTTTTGTTTTCCGGTGCTCTGCTTGTGGGGTTCGTCATCGTCCTCACTTGGTGTGTCGAGCCCCTTGTGTTCGGCGTTGGGTTTGCCAGATTGCTTGAAGACCCAACAATCTCTGTGGGAATGGTTTGCAGGCTTCCCGGGAGTACTGTGTATTTGACATATCTTGTCCAAGATTTTGTTTAAGTTAGCTAGCTCGTCCCTGTTATCTTTGGGGGGCAGCTTCTTCTTATTCTGCCGAAGGCTTTTGAATCCGGTGTTGACTGCCGTGCTCTTCGGGCTGTTTCCCTTGGTCCGGCGCTGGTCCTTGCTGCGTCGCGGTTTCCCGTTTCCATCCCTATCTTCAGATGTACTTGGGTCACTGGTACTGCATCTTGCCAACCAGCTGTCCTCTCCTGCGCAAAAGCAGGTCATGAGGCTTGTTAGTGCGGCCATTGTTCTTGGCTTTTCTTGGCCGAGGTGTCTGGCGAGCCATTCGTCTCGTATGCTGTGTTTGAAAGCTGCTAAGGCTTCGGCGTCTGGACAGTCAACTATCTGGTTCTTTTAGTAAGAAATATGTTCGAGTTTCCGGGCTGACTCTCCGGGTTGTTGAGTTATGTGACTTAGATCGTCTGCATCCGGAGGTCGGACATAAGTCCCTTGAAAATTTGTCCGGAAAGCATCCTCGAGCTCTTCCCAACTTCCGATAGTGTTTTCGGGAAGGCTTTTGAGCCAATGCCGGGCTGGCCCTTTGAGTTTGAGTGGTAAGTATTTTATGGCATGGAGATCATCTCCTCTAGCCATGTGTATGTGGAGGATGTAATCCTCAATCCAGACTCCAGGGTCTATTGTTCCATCGTATGCCTCTATGTTTACGGGCTTGAATCCCGCTGGAAATTCATGATCCAGCACCTCATCGGTGAAACATAGGGGGTGTGCGGCGCCCCTATATCTGGGCGTACCGCGATGTTCGGATATTTGATGTGTTTCATTGCTTGCTAGAGCTTGCTTTCTTGGCCCATAGATAGATCCCGCTGGGCCAAAATTTTGATGTGAATCCTTGTGCGGGTCGCGTGCCGGCTTGTGTGCAGCGTCCTTTGCCGCATTGTGTTGGTCGTGTGGTCGTTTGTCCGACCGGGTGGCTACCTTATTATTTTTTGCTTGCGGAGGCTCTAAGGCCTCATCATCAAATTCCGGCAATAATTTTCGCTTCGGATAGCTCTTTGTGTGGCGACTGTCGCCGTATTTGTCTGCGGTGTTGAGTACCTTGCTGCATCTAATTCTGAGTGCATCTTCCGCTGTTTTGAGCTTTTGCTTCTGCTTTTTCAGGCTACGCGCAGTGGCAACGAGCCTTTTTTGGAGGTTCTTCTGCTCCAGCAACTTGTCCGGCGTGACGTCGTCCGGACTGTTGTTTTCACCGGGAACAGGTTGTTTATCCAAGTTGCCCTGTTCGGGCGGTTGCTCGATGGCATGTTCGTCATCCGCCGGTTCACCCTGCTCGATGGCTGGGTCTGTATATCTGTTTTCTCTATCGAGGTGGGGTATGGAGCGGCGCTTACGCCGCCGCTTTGATTGCTTTTCGAGGGAACGGTCCCTCGTTGCGTCCCTTTGTTCCTCGTCGTCATTTCCTTTAGGTGTATCAACCATGTATACATCGTGAGATGGGGTGGTTGTCCGATGCCCTATTGGCGCTGGTTCTGTTAAATCTCCTACGATAAATCGTCCATACCGTCGATGTCTTCGGAGTCGAAGTTAAGCATGTCGGTTAAATCATCGACAGTGGCTACAAAGTGGGAGGTGGGTGGGCATTGAATTTCTTCATCGTCCACATCCCAACCTTCCTGACCATAGTCTGGTCGGGGCTCTCCTGATAAAGAGAGAGACTTTAGTGAATTCAGAATGTCGCCGAAAGGAGAGTCTTTGAAAGATGTCGCGCGGTGAACTCCATTATCGGCGCCCAATCAGATTCGATTGGCAGGGGCGCGGAAGGTTCGGAGTCCGGAAAGGAGTCCGACACCTCGGATTCACGAGCTTCGCAAAGGACAAGTACGGTGTTCGGCTCGATCGCCATAGAGATTGCAGCCCCCGAGGCGGTGTCCAGCCACCCATCCTCGATTGGTGCAGTCGGCTCCGAGCTAAGGGTCGGAGCAGACACTGGTGCGGCCTCCAGGACATTGTTCGGCGGCAGAGCTAGATCGTGCCCATCGTAATAGTGCGGCACGCTTGGCTGTGGCTCGAACCCGTCGAAGATCAGGTCTCCGCGGACGTCGGCCGTGTAGTTCAAATTTCCAAATCTGAACTGATGGCCAGGGGCGTAGCTTTCAATCTGCTCCAGATGGCCAAGCGAATTGGCCCGCAGTGCAAAGCCGCCGAATACGAAGATCTGTCCGGGGAGAAAAGTCTCACCCTGGACCGCATCGTTGTTGATGATCGAAGGAGCCATCGGGCCTAAAGGTGACGCCACAGAGGAACTCTCAATGAAAGCACCAATGTCGGTGTCAAAACCGGCGGATCTCGGGTAGGGGGTCCCGAACTGTGCCTCTAGGCGGATGGTAACAGGAGACAAGGGACACGATGTTTTTACCCAAGTTCGGGCCCTCTCGATGGAGGTAAAACCCTACTCCTGCTTGATTAATATTGATGATATGGGTAGTACAAGAGTAGATCTACCACGAGATCAGAGAGGCTAAACCCTAGAAGCTAGCCTATGGTATGATTGTTGTTCGTCCTACGGACTAAAACCCTCTGGTTTATATAGACACCGGAGAGGGTTAGGGTTATACAGAGTCAGTTATAATGGAAGGAGATCTACATATCCGTATCGCCAAGCTTGCCTTCCACGCCAAGGAAAGTCCCATCCGGACATGGGACGAAGTCTTCAATCTTGTATCTTCATAGTCCAGGAGTCCGGCCAAAGGTCATAGTCAGGCCATCCGGACACCCCCTAATCCAGGACTGTAACGCCCCGGATCCGATGCGCCAGGTGTCTGCCAGTTATTCGATGTCTTTGCCATGTCATGTGCTTGCGTGTTGCACTTTGCCATGTCATCATCTGCATTTCATATCATGTCATCATGTGCATTTCATTTCGCATACATGTTCCTCTCATGCATCCGAGCATTGTCCCCGTTGTCCGTTTTGCAATCCGGCACTCCTATGTCTCCCGGCGCCCCCTTTTACCTCTTTTCATGTGTGGGTGTTAAACGTTCTCGGAATGGACCGAGGTTTGCCAAGCGGCCTTGGTATACCACCGGTAGACCGCCTGTCAAGTTTCGTGCCATTTGGAGGTCGTTTGGTACTCCAACGGTTAACCGGGTAACCGTAAAAGCCTCCTTCTCTTTGCAGCCCAACACCCCTTTCAAAGTGGCCCAAAACCCACCAAACTCCCCTCCATGCTCTCGGTCGTTCAATCACGATCGCGTGGCCGAAAATCGTACCTCATTTGGACTCTCCTAGCTCCCTCTACCTATATATATGTGTGCCTTCCCCGAAATTCTCGCAGTCCAAACCCTAGTTCCCCTCCTCCTCGCGCCGCCGGACGAAATC
Source organism: Aegilops longissima (assembly GCA_021605205.1). Lineage (NCBI taxonomy): Eukaryota > Viridiplantae > Streptophyta > Magnoliopsida > Poales > Poaceae > Aegilops > Aegilops longissima. The sequence goes on along the minus strand of CM038676.1, from coordinate 604,565,003 downwards.
CCTCTCCGCGCCGGACATGTCCGCCCTCCCCGCCACCTCACTCCGACCAACCGCCGGTCGCCACGTCACCCCGTTGCCGCCCGCAGCCAATCCGGCTTCGCCACCTCACCTGGCCCGCGCCCTCTCTCTCCTCTCCGCAGCAGCGGCCCGCCGGGCCCAGGTGGGGCCCGCCCGCCCGATCCCGCCGCCTGGCCCGACGCAGGCGCCTCGCTGGCCGCCCGCTGCTTCGCGCCAAGGCGTCGCCACGCCGCCGCCTCGCATGCCGCCTGAGGCGCCTGCCCGCCCGACGCTCTCGGCCACCGGTGTCACTGAGCTCCTCCGAGCACCACCGCGCCGGTGCCTGCGCCTGGCCGACCCGCCTGCTCCGGGAGCCAGTCTCGCCCGAGCTCCAGCGAGCTTCGCCCTCGCCTCTCCGGCCTCCGCCGCCCGCGGATCCGCCTCTCCGGCCTCCCTGCCTCGGCCCCTGCCTCGCCGGAGAACCCTGCCGCCCGGACCGCGTCAGCTCAACCCGATCCACCCTCCGACCCGATCCGCGACCGACCCGTTGACTTTTTCGGAGGTTGATTTTCTCTAGGTCCCAAGTTTTTGACATTATATTGCCATATTCATCATGCCATAACTCTCTTCATATTGCTCCGTTTCGTGCGTGTAATATGTCGAATTGTTCCTCTCGAAGAGTACATCATTTCATCTTATAGCATCATTTTCATTTGAGCTCATCTTGATGCCCGAAATGCTGTTAGAAGAGGGCTATGTGATGTTAGTTTCAGATTCTTATCAGAACATGCACTTTTGTCATTTTTGCCATGATTGATGTGTGCACCCTATGAACTTGAGTCCTACATGTGTTTTGTAATATGCCATGCCATCTCTACAGGGGTGTATGCCATGTATTTTTGTGATCTCTGTGGTGACTAGCACAAGCATGCAAACTAGGCTTCATGATGTTGCTGATTTCAGCCCCTGTTCTGCTGATATTTTTATGCCATGTAAACTTGTTGCTACCGAGAGATCTATGCTTATTTTGAGATACTTCAGTAAGGATGTTTTGATATACATGTCATTCTATATCCATCCATGCCCTTGTTTGCAATTATGGAGTGCCATAGCTTGACTCAATCGAGCTCTACTTTTGCTATAAAATGTTTCCTGACAGGTTGTTTACATGTTATTGAATTTTGCCAAGGTTGTTGTAGTTGATCCGTGTATGATATCATGTTGTTCTTGCCATGTATAGCTTCTATGCCATGTCTTCTTAATGTGAGTTGCCTTGCCATGCCATTTATTGCTCTGTGGTGAGTAATTCAAGCTCACCAACATGCCTACTTATCGTTGTTCCTGCCATGTATGAACCTGTAATATAACTTGCCATGTTTACATGGGTGCCATCATATCTTATGATCCTGCTTGGCTTATGGTCAGTAAGGGACTTTTTATCTATGGATTTAGTAAATTCATGCCATGCCTTTGTTTGCCATGATAAGTTCCTGTAACATGTTGTTTCATAGCTCTAAACACTGTAACCTGATGTTATTTCTGCCATGTCCTGTGAATTCTGCTAAGTCTGTGAAACTGTTATTATTTGCAATCTTGTCATGTGTTTTTGAGCATGTTCTAGTGATTTTTGGAGATAGCTCAGTGTTCATATTTTGTCATGCTTTACCTGTACATCATGCCCATGCCTTTTGTTATCATGTTAAGGTGCTGTAGCATGTTGTTTTGATGCTTGCAATATGCCTAGTTGCTGTTTTGGACAGATTGTTGTTATGCCTTGTTTCATGTGTATGTGTTGAACCGTTGCTCCGTTTTGAGTGTGCTCTATATGAAACTTGCTTGATTTTGCATGTAGTTCCATATTATCATGTTGCATCCTTGTTTTGAGGTGTTTGCTTGATGTTTGTATGCATTTTGCATCAATGCCATGTTTAACTTGTTTTGCTCATATCTTCTAGGCCGTAGCTCCGAATCTAATGAACTTTATATGTAACTTGACTAGAATTTCGTGTAGATCATCGTGGTGCATCTTAACCTGCTGTTTAACAACTTTAACTTAAGGTTTATTCAGATCTGGACCAATTTCGAAATTTGCATATGAGGACTTACCGGAATTGTTATATGTTGTTTCCGGCCTCATTTAAACTTGCTTTGATGTGTTGCTCTTGTTTGCATCATATCTTGCCATGAGTAGCCTCATATAGATTTGTCATGCATCATGCTTGTTGTGCATCATGTCTTGTCTATGTGTGGTGTGTTTACCATGTTGTGTGTTTCTTCTCGATAGTTCCCGTTTCGTTGCGATCGTGAGGATTCGTTCGTCTACGCTTGGTTCATCTTCGTGGCTTCATCTTCTTCATGGACTCGTTCTTCTTCCTTGCGGGATTTCAGGCAAGATGACCGCTACCCTGGATCTCACTACTATCATTGCTATGCTAGTTGTTTCGTTCTATCGCTATGCTGCGCTACCTATCATTTGCTCTTCAAGCCCCCCCCCCCCCCCAATTTGCCATGTCAGCCTCTAACCTTTGTCACCCTTCCTAGCAAACCATTGTTTGGCTATGTTACCGCTTTGCTCAGCCCCTCTTATAGCATTGTTAGTTGCAGGTGAAGATGAAGTTTGTTCCTTGTTGGAACATGGAGATGCTGTTCCTTGTTGGAACATGTTTACTTGTTGGCATATCACAATATATCTAATTTAATTAATGCATCTATATACTTGGTAAAGGGTGGAAGGCTCGGCCTTATGCCTGGTGTTTTGTTCCACTCTTGCCGCCCTAGTTTCCGTCATATCGGTATTATGTTCCCGGATTTTGCGTCCCTAACGCGGTCGGGTGATTTATGGGACCCCCTTGACAGTTTGCTTTGAATAAGACTCCTCCAGCAAGGCCCAACATTGGTTTTACCATTTACCTCACCACCACCTACTTTCCCTTGGGAGTAATTAACCCAAGGGTCATCTTTATTTAGCCCCCGGCCATGCTTCTCTAAGTGCTGGTCCGAACCGAGCTACTCAAGGGCCACCTTGAGGCAACCCGAGGGTTGGTTTTACTCGTAGCTAGTCTCATCCGGTGTTGCCCTGAGAACGAGATATGTGCAGCTCCTATCGGGATTGTCGGCGCATCGGGCGGCTTTGCCGGTCTTGTTTTATTACTGTCGAAATGTCTTGTAGCCGGGATTCCGAGACTGTCGGGTCTTCCCGGGGAGAAGGAATATCCTTCATTGATCGCGAGAGCTTATCATGGGCTAAGTTGGGACACCCTCGCAGGTATAAACTTTCGAGAGCCGTGCAGCGGTTATGTGGTAGATGGAATTTGTTAATATCCAGTTGTAGTAAACTTGAAGCAAACTCTTCTAAAATACACCAACCGTGTGTAACCGTGAGTGTCTCTTTTCGGGTTGATCGAGAGGAGAACACGGTTTCGGGTTATGTCTGACGTAAGTAGGAGTTCAGGATCACTTCTTGATCATTACTAGTTGACGACCGTTCCTTTGTTTCTCTTCTCGCTCTCTTTTGCGTATGTTAGCCACCATATATGCTTAGCCGCTGCTGCAACCTAACCACTTTACCCCTTCCTTTCCCTTTAAGCTTTGCTAGTCTTGATACCCATGGTAATGGGATTGCTGAGTCCTCGTGGCTCACAGATTACTACACCACCAGTTGCAGGTACAGGTGTTGCGATGATCATGACGTGAGAGCGATGCTTGCTTGTATTGGAGGTCTTCTTACGCTTCTTCTTCGATCAGGGATAGGTTCCAGTCGGCAGCCCGGGCTAGCTGGGTGGATGTTGTTTGAGTTTCTGTTTATGTTTCATCCGTAGTCGGATGTTGATCTTGTATATGATGTTGATGTATTCTTGTGGCATTTGTATGTATCCCCATCTATTATGTAATGTTGATGTAATGATATCCACCTTGCAAAAGCGTTTCAATATGCGGGTCTATCCTTGGTGGGACCGTCGAGTTCCTTTTGGATAGGGTCGCATATTGGGCGTGACAAGGACTCCCTCAATGGGTAGCGGGAGATAGGGGACACGATGTTTACCCAGGTTCGGGCCCTCTCTAAGAGGTAAAACCCTACTCCTGCTTGATTATATTCGATGTGTATGATTACAGAGTTGATCTACCTCGAGATCATACGTTGTGGTCTAAGACCAGAGGGTATGATGAATAATGTCATCATATATCGACTAGCCTGGATCTGGCTTATATAATGTACCAGAGGCCTAGGATAACAAGAGTCCTAGTCGAATACGTTGGTGGAGAGGAGTCCTTGTCTTGATCACCAAGTCTTGTGGAATCTTCCTTGTATGTGGCATGGGCTGTCCGAAGTGGCCCATGAGTAAACCGCCATGAGGGTCCTCGGCCCGACCCACCTGATCGGGAGACGACGTGGTGAGTACCCCCTAGTCCAGGACACCGTCACTCCCCCTTCCTTCCCTCTCCCCCCTCTTTCCTTCCCCTTGTTTATATACGGCAGGGGGCGGCTTGGGAGGGACCCCAAGTAGGATTCCTCCTACTTGGGCGCCTCCTTTGGCTGCTCCTCCGTCCCTCCCACCTATATATATATATATATATATATATATATATATATATATATATATATATATATATATATATGTGTGTGTGGGGGGGGAGGCCTAACACACAACAGACAACTGCCTAGCTGTGTGCAGCGCCCCCTCCACCGTTTACACCCCCGGTCATATTTTCGTAGTGCTTAGGCGAAGCTCTACGGAGATGACTTCACCATCACCATCACTCATAACCCACAAGTATAGGGGATCGGAACAGTTTTCGAGGGTAGAGTATTCAACCCAAATTTATTGATTCGACACAAGGGGAGCTAAAGAATATTCTCAAGTATTAGCAACTGAGTTGTCAATTCAGCCACACCTGGATAACTTAATATCTGCAGCAAGGTATTTAGTAGCACAGTAATATGATAGTAGTGGTAACGGAAGCAAAAGTAATATTTTTGGTGTTTGTAGTGATTGTAACAATAGCAACGGGAAAGTAAATAAACGAAGAACAGTATGTGAAAAGCTCGTAGGCATTGGATTGGTGATGGAGAATTATGACAGATGCGGTTCATCATGTAACAATCATAACATAGGGTGACACGGAACTAGCTCCAATTCATCAATATAATGTAGGCATGTATTCCGAATATAGTCATATGTGCTTATGGAAAAGAACTTGCATGACATCTTGTCCTACCCTCTCGTGGCAGCGGGGTCCTAATGGAAACTAAGGGATATTAAGGCCTCCTTTTAATAGAGTACCAGAACAAAGCATTAGCACATAGTGAATACATGAACTCCTCAAACTATGGTCATCACCGGGAGTGGTCCCGATTATTGTCACTTCGGGGCTGCCGGATCATAACACATAGTAGGTGACTATAGACTTTCAAGATAGGATCAAGAACTCACATATATTCATGAAAACATAATAGGTTCAGATCTGAAATCATGGCACCCGAGCACTAGTGACAAGCATTAAGCATAGCAAAGTCATAGCAACATCAATCTCAGATCATAGTGGATACTAGGGATCATACCCTAACAAAACTAACTCGATTACATGATAGATCTCATCCAACCCATCACCGTCCAGCCTACGATGGAATTACTCATGCACGGCGGTGAGCATCATGAAATTGGTGATGGAGGATGGTTGATGATGACGATGGCGACAAATCCCCCTCTCCGGAGCCCCGAACAGACTCCAGATCAGCCCTCCCAAGAGGTTGTAGGGCTTGGCGGCGGCTCCGTATCGTAAAACGCGATGAATTCTTCTCTCTGATTTTTTCTCCCTAAAAGCAAATATATAGTGTTGGAGTTGAGGTCGGAGGAGCTCCAGGGGCCCACGAGGTAGGGGGCGCGCCTCCACCCTCGTGGGCTGTGGTGTGGGCCCCTGGTCTTCATCTTTGCAAGGATTTTTATTATTTCCAAATAGACGCCCGTGGAGTTTCAGGTCATTCCGAGAACTTTTGATTCGCACATAAATAACACCATGGAAAGTCTGTTGAAAACAGCGCCATCCGGTTAGTTCCATTCAAATCATGCAAGTTAGAGTCCAAAACAAGGGCAAAAGTGTTTGGAGAAGTAGATACGACGGAGACGTATCAACTCCCCCAAGCTTAAACCTTTGCTTGTCCTCAAGCAATTCAGTTGATAAACTGAAAGTGATAAAGAAAAACTTTTACAAACTCTGTTTGCTCTTGTTGTTGTAAATATGTAAAGCCAGCATTCAAGTTTTCAGCAAAGATTATGACTAACCACATTTGCAATAACTCTTAGATCTCATGTTTACTCATATCAATAGCATAATCAACTAGCGAGCGATAATAATAAATCTCGGATGACAACACTTTCTCAAAACAATCATGATATGATATAACAAGATGGTACCTCGCTAGCCCTTTCTGAGACCGCAAAACATAAATGCAGAGCACCTTTAAAGATTAAGGACTGGCTAGACATTGTAATTCATGGTAAAAGAGATCCAGTCATACCAAATATAAATTAATAGTAATGGATGCAAATGACAGCTAAGCTCTCCAGCTAGTGCTTTTTAATAAGAGGGTGATGACTCAACATAAAAGTAAATAGATAGGCCCTTCGCAGAGGGAAGCAGGGATTTGTAGAGGTGCCAGAGCTTGATTTTGAAATAGAGATAAATAATATTTTGAGCAGCATACTTTCATTGTCAACATAACAACCAAGAGATGGCGATATCTTCCATGCTACACACATTATAGGCGGTTCCCAAACAGAATGGTAACGTTTATACTCCCCCTCCACCAACAAGCATCAATCCATGACTTGCTCGAAACAACGAGTGTCTCCAACTAGCAACAATCCCAGGGGGAGTTTTGTTTGCAATTATTTTGATTTAGTTTGCATAAAGCATGGGACTGGGCATCCCGGTGACCAGCCATTTTCTCGTGAATGAGGAGCGGAGTCCAGTCCTCTTGAGAATAACCCGCCTGGCATGGAAGATACGGACATCCCTAGTTGATACATGAGCTATTCGAGCATACAAAACAGAATTTCATTTGAAGGTTTATAGTTTGGCACATACCTATTTACTTGGAACAGCAGGTAGATACCGCATATAGGAAGGTATAGTGGACTCATATGGAATAACTTTGGGGTTTAAGGAATTGGATGCACAAGCAGTATTCCCGCTTAGTACAAGTGAAGGCTAGCAAAAGACTGGGAAGCGACCAACTAGAGAGCGACAACAGTCATGAACATGCATTAAAATTAATAAATATTGGATGCAAGCATGAGTAGGATATAATCCACCATGAACATAAATATCGTGAAGGCTATGTTGATTTGTTTCAACTACATGTGTGAACATGTGCCAAGTCGAGTCACTTAAATCATTCAAAGGAGGATACCACCCCATCATACCACATCTGTCGGTGTACTAGAGTAGGGGTACCCTAGTATCCCGAACTTGTGCACGGGCAGTTGCAGCACCCCGCGGCAAGGCTTGCCGGGTGACCGCCAAGGTCCTCCGTGGTTCCTTTGGAGCCATTCAAGAACAAAGTATTCAAGCCAAGGAGACAAGGCCCCGGCAAGAGGAGCTTGCCAGGAAGGCCTACCAAGGCATCTCAAGGAACTTGCCGCGACGCGCCACGCGTCCCGGCGAGGCCCGGTGAGCGACAAGCTTCCGGACGCGACAAGACAACGATCATGCAAGGCGCTTGCATGCAAACTACCACTCTGCACCAAGGCTTCCAAAGACATCCACCAACGTGTCGCCTAGGACCTTTCGGTAGCGCCGCGTGGCAAGAGAGGTCGTGGCGCAAGGGTCTGTGATGGTGCCGTTTATCGACAAGATTGCCATCGTGGCAGCGGTGGCGCCCCCGACGGTCCCTTTTGCACTATTTGGGCGACGAGATGGGCATTTAATGCCTTTGTCCCCTGCCGCCGTGGTTAGGTATGATACATCGTATGTAGTTGTACCAACCGCAATTCCTTTTCCATTTTACCCTTGTCTACATTGCCACCTGCCGGAGACCCTTTAGCATATAAAAGGAGGCCCATGCGCAACGAGAGGGGATGGGGAGGCAGAAAATGTAACGACCTGACCCAAAATCGGTCAAATCTCTCGTGGTCGCATACCATCCCAAGATCATCTTTGGTACTCACAAGACATCGATAAAGTAATCAAAGTTCAATCACACCTGAATATCATTAAACGATTCTCATATAGAGTCTTTATTACAAGGAATAAATTCGCTCAAGGCCAACTCATGAGAAATAAGCTAAAAGTGCTCTTGAAGCGTCGAAGATAAGCGAGTCCATCCGACTCCAAAGGGCAATCGCCAAGCCTTGAGCGTAGCCTCACCCCGATCGAATATATCTCTCGCAACATAATACGTTGCAGCCATGTAGGTCAGCTTTTGGAATAAGTGGCAAGTCATGAAGAATAACAATAATAAAGTTACTAACTCTATATGCATTTTGGCTGTGGAGCTCTAGGTTTCATCATTTTGCGTAAAGCCAATTTTATCCTACTACGTGGACTTATTTGCAAATTACTACAAATTGTTGGTAGTTATTGAGATGGTTCCGCCAACCAAAATCTCGTTCCCAAATTATTAAATCATAAACCCTCAAATTAATCCATTAATTTTAGTGTTGAGATATCCGAATACTTCCAAGGTCCAGAGGCTCAAATGTCCGTGAATCGGGACACGGCTAATCAATTAGGTTATAACCTCTCGCAGAGGTTTGCATGACTTTCCCGCAAGAATCATTCCTCCTTTAAAGTCTTCGCACTTCATGGTGTTTGAAGACGGACTAATGAAACAGGTCTTCCAAAGAGTTCTTCCGCCAACGCCGTACCCATCCAATCCTACCGCTCGTCTACTTCTCAGATTACCGCCCAGCCAGCGTCACTACTAGGGTCAACCCAGCCAGAGCCCATAATGGCTTGCGGCTGCACAGTAAGCTTCCGGTCATGGGGCATCCATCCTTCTCTTCGTGGCTGGGTGAAGCTTTCGCAGGATGTCATGGCGCTTCTCCATGCATCCCGCCACCACGGGTGCTCCAGGTGCCCACAACCGCCCTCCACCCAAAGAGTGATTTTCCAAGTCCATCTTGATCATTGTAGTCCATGGGTTGTCATCATCATTGACTCTCACATCTTGCTTATGAATTTCACTCATCCCAAATCCCGCTCACGAGCATAGCAAAATAACTACTACGCCCCGGGTCATGGTAACAAGGATTGGTTCATCCTACCACATGATACTACTCAAGTTTAATGACTTCAAGATTTCACTACTGCATGCAATGGTGGGTGGTGACAACTACTAATGCACAAAAACATAGGTATAGAAATAACATGATCAAAACTTGCCTTGCCGATGATCCTCGTAAGCTAAAGAGTCGAGTAGCAAGCTTCAGACGGAAACTCTACCGAGACAAACAATAACACAATAAGCACAAAGCAAGAGGATCACACAAGATAACAAAAGTAACATAGCACAACAAAACAATCAAAACCAAATCAAAAAGAAAACTCAAAGAAACCAATTCAAAGTTTTTCCCTACTCCAAACAATAACTAAAATAGTTTTTATATAACAAAATTCCTTAATATAACCTAATCATGGTTTTAGGTTAACTTAACAGAAAAGGATTCACTAAGCAACTAGGAGCAAAAAGAATTAATTAAAAGCTATTATAAAACTCATTTTAGGCCTAATCCAATTTCCATTAAGAAAAATAATTTAAAACTTTTATTAATTATAAAGAAAATTTCATCTAATGGAGTGACAGAAACTAACCTAGAATAACTAATCACAAGTTAAAAATAAATTAATTTACTAATTAATTAATTAGGAAAACAGAACTAGTTAATTAATTAGGATTAATAGGATTCTGTCTAAAACTAATTATTTATTAATCCTAAAATACCCAAATTAATTTCTAGGGTTTGGCAATGTCAAAATAAAGTGGTGACAAAAGAATCATGCAAAATAATTTTTCTAACTAAAATTATAGCAGATTTACTATTCTGACTAAAACAATATTAAAGCATTTTTAATTATTTTTAACATAGCTAAATATATATTTTTCAGAAACTACATAAACTTTGCAATCCAACAAAAAAAGAATCACTCAAAAATATTAAACATAATAAAAGATATACATTTTTGAAAACTGAAACTATTCGGCTAAAATAGAAAATCAAAATAAAAAGAGAAAGGCCTAATGGGCCTATACTGTGCACTAGGCGTAACTTAGTCTAAACGGGCTCTAGGGTTTAAACTAAAAGAACCGGCCTAAACAATTAAACCTAAACTAAAAATAAACCGAGAAGACCCGGCCGGTTTTCTAACTAAAACCTAACCTTCGGTTCTAATCCTAGCCCTAGATCTAGGATCGGACGGTGGGGGGTTGCGGTGACTTACGGACCGGACGACGGCGGCGGGCGGCGTAGAAAGGCCGAGGCGTCCCAGGGTCGGCGAGCTCGGCGACTGTCGGGAAGACGCGACGGGCGGGGAGGGTTCGTGGTGTTGGGAGGGTCGGGGTGGACCAGGCGCCGACGGCGGCAACAATGGCGGCGGGAGGGTTCGGACTCAGCGACGCCGAGTGGGAGGAAGAGAGGGTGCAGCGAGCTCTCGGGGGAATGGGGTGGGGGCTCGGCTCTTTATAGCTGTGGCCTCGGCCTCTTCGAAGGGCATCGGGCGGTCGGGGTATCCGGATCCTTCGATCCGTGGACCTCCCAGCGCGCGGGCGTATGCGAGGGGAAGGAGAGGGGGGGTCCCACGGTCAGCGAGAGGGAGAGAGGCGAGGGGTCGGGTGGCCGAGGCCTACGGGTTTCAAGCGAGGGGGCGAGGAGGTGCGCGGGCTGGCTCGGCTCTGGCGCTGGGCTGCCTGGGATTGGGCCGGGCTGGCTGGGCTCGGCGCTGGGGTGAGGGGGAGGCTGGCTGGGCTGGGTGGCTCGGTGGCGCCTGTTTTTTTTTTTATTAAAACTAAAACAAAAATAAAACCCAAATTATAAATAATTTATATAGGTATATATATACCAAAATGATCAGGGAATATTCCTTTCATTTGAACATTTTTCCAAAGGCAAAATCCAAACTTTATGAAAATCCATTTTTTCAAATTCAAATAAAATTCAGATTTGAATTCCAAAACTTTTGGCATTGTTTCCTCTGATGTTTTTGGAGTGTCATGTTTGCTCCTCTCATACTTTTGATCAAGTATTTATCAGCTTAGTTTTTGAATTGTTTCCACATGCCAAAGTTTGAAATTCAAATTCAAAACTCAACTTGCTCAAACTTCAAATGGCATTCAAATTCAAACAGGATGCATAGGATGCTTAGCTATAATTGTAAAACATTCCAAATAGGAAATTTGGGATGTTACAAACCTACCATTTTAAGATGAATCTCGCCCTCGAGATTCGGGTTGGCTAGCAATAGGTGTGGATGGTCTCGACGAAGATATTCTTCGCTCCTGTGTGGCTTCTTCCTCGGTGTGGTGACTCCACAGACCTTGCAAAACTTGATGACTTTGCTGCGGGTGACTCGCTTGCAGTCTCAAGAATACGGACGGTTTCTCCTTGTAAGTTAGGTCACCGTCCAGCTGTATGGCCTCTAGGGGCACCGTGTCTCTCAACGGAACATCGCCATGTCGGCATGGCACTTCTTCAACCGAGAAACGTGGAAGACATCATGAACTCCGGACAATCCTTCCGCAATTCCAACTTGTATGCAACTTCTCCACGACGCTCGAGGATTTTGTAGGGCCAATGAATCGGGTGCTAACTTTCCTTGACTCCAAACCTCTTGATTCCACAAGTGGAGACACACGAAGATATGCTCGGTCTCCCACTTCGTAAGTCACCTCCTTGCGCCATCGTCGGCATAACTCTTCCGTCTCGATTGTGCTATCTTGAGCCTGTCTCAATCAGCTTGACTTTCTCTTCGAATCCTTGATAAGATCGGAACCGAAAAGTGATCGATCTCCAACACTATCCCACAAAGAATGGTGTTCTCGCACCTCCTTCCGTATAGAGCTTCGAAGGGCCATCTTCAAACCGGATTGATAACGTTGTTGTATGAGAACTCTGCGCACGGCAAATTATCATCCCAGCTAGACCCATAGTCTAGCACACAAGCTCTCAACATGTCCTCCGTAATCTGATTGACTCTCTCGGTCCGTCCATCCGCTCATGGATGAAAAGCTGTACTAAATTCCAGCCTCGCACTCCAAAGTTTCATGCAACTGCTTCCAAAACTTTGAGGTAAACTGCGCTCCTCTATCCGACACGATTTTCCTCGGAACTCCATGCGCACATACGATCCTGGTCATGTATATCTTGGCCAACTTGGCACTGGTATAGGTAGTCTTCACGGAATGAAGTGAGCTACCTTAGTCAAACGATCAACCACTACCCAGATAGAATCATAACCTGAACGGGTCCCGGTAATCCTGTGATGAAATCCATACCAAGTTTCTCCCATTTCCAATCGAATCGCAAAGGTTGAAGTAACTCGCTGGCTTCGATGTTCGCCTTTACACGCTGGCAAACATCGATATCGCTACGCATCGTGCAATGTCCTTCTTCATACCGTCCACCGTAAACTTTGCTTCAAATCCAGGTACATCTTGGTGTTGCCGGGTGGATCGAGTACGGTGAATCATGAGCCTCAAGAATTAGCTTCTGAGCTCGGGATCATTGGGCACATAAATACGATCCTCAAACCATATAGTTCCATGTTCATCCTTACGGAATCCTTTAGCTTTTCCTTCCTCCATCTTTTGCTTTATCTCATCGATTTCCTTGTCCGACTTCTGGGCTTCACGAATCCTTTCGGTCAAGGTGGACTGTACTTCCAGAGTTGCAACAAATCCTTTCGGAACTATCTCCAATGGAGATCTCTCGAGGTCATCGACCAACTCCGGGTAATCCTCCCGCGTAAGAGTATTCACATAACTCTTACGACTCAAAGCATCTGCTACAACATTGGCCTTACCGGGTGGTAATGCAATCTCATGTCGTAGTCCTTTATCAACTCTAGCCATCTCCTCCGCTCGAGGTTCAATTCTTCTCGTGAAAATATATTTCAAACTCTTGTGATCTCAGATAGACATCACAACGATTTCCAATGAGGAAATGTCTCTGTGTCTTGAGTGCATGCACTATACTGCTAACTTCAAATCATGCGTGGCATAATTCATCTCATGAGGCCATAGCTGTCCTGGAGGCATAAGCTACAACCTTACCTTCCTGCATCAATACTCCTCCGAGTCCTTGACGAGAAGCGCCACAATAGACCTGGTATTCCTTATGTATGTCCGCAAAATCAACATCGAGCTGTGACCAACCGCTTCTTCAATTCCTGAAAACTGGCTTCACATTCCTCGTCCAAACATACTTGGCTTCCTTCTTCAACAACTCGGTCATGGGCTTGGCAATCTTCGAGAAGTTCTCAATGAACCTCCGATAATATCCTCGCGAGTCCGAGAAAACTACGGATCTCCTTGATCGAGGTGGGTGATCGCCAATCGGTGATCGATTCAACCTTGGCGGGATCAACTGCTATTCCTTCTCCTGAAATAACATGTCCGAGGAATCCAACTTCCTTCAACCAAAATTCACATTTGCTGAATTTGGCATACAAATGATGTTCTCAAGTTTCTCCGTAACTAGACGCAAATGTTCCTTGTGCTCTTCCTCGCTCTTGGAGAAAATCAATATGTCATCGATGAACACCACGACAAACTTGTCCAAATATTCCATGAACACCTTGTTCATCAAATTCATGAAGTATGCAGGAGCATTAGTCAATCCAAATGACATGACGGTATACTCATACAAACCATACCTGGTGGTGAATGCTGTTTTGGGTATATCCTTTTCACGAATCTTCAACTGATGATACCGATCAAGATCGATCTTAGAGAATACCTTGGCTCCAACAAGCTGATCAAACAAGTCATTGATCATCGGCAGAGGGTACTTGTTCTTGATGGTTACTCGCTCAAAGCACGATAATCCACAACCATCCTCAAGCTTCCATCCTTCTTTTCTACCAAAAGAACTGGGCTCCCAAGGTGATGAGCTTGGACGAATATATCCTTTCTCCAATAACTCATTTATTTGATCCTTGATCTCTTTCAACTCATTCGTGGCATCCGATAAGGTCTCTTGGATATTGGGGCCAGCCGCAATAGCTCAATCAGAAATTCAATGTCCCCGTCCGGTGGCATTCTCGGTAATTCCTCCGAAACACATCGGGAAATTCTTGCACCATCGGCACTTCCTCCGAACTACTCCCGTGAGGGAATGCACTGATTCTTCATCCGTTGTGCTCGGCTACATACTTGATCCTCTTCTCGCCCGGTGGTGAGCAGAATAGACTTGCGGCATAGTCAATGTTCCTTCATACTTTGACAACTAATCCATGCCTAGGATTACATCCAAGGTCTGAGTTTCCAACACTATGAGTTCCACGGAAATTTGTGGTTCCCGATGTTGAGGGTTGCGTGACAGCCTTAAACCTGCCATCATTTCTCCTCCCGCGAACCGACGCCAAGGGGCTTCTAAGGGTTCTAGTGCGTAATCCGTACTTTTCCACAACTACCCTTGATATGAATGAATGCGCTGCACCGTAATCAAAGAGAACCAAAACTGAACGTGAATTCAATAAAACTTACCAACCACGTTGTTCGGTTGATCATAGACGCCCTCCACGCCGATGTGATTCACTTGAGCACGAGGGAAAGGATTGGGCTTCTTCGCTGAGCCTCCATTGCCATTACCATTCCTCCGCTTGGCCTCCGGCAGTCGGTGGCGAGTGCCCTGTCTTCCGCACTTGAAGTGTGATGTGGCTCAGATCCTTCGAGCCGGGCAGAACGGTGCCGATTGCCATTACCATTGCCATTGCCATGGCCTGACTTGTTGTCCCCGCTGCGGTTGTTCCCATTTCCTCCATGGTTATGACCTCCATGGTTATGATGGGTGTGCCCTCCCGAGTACGGTGCATAGCGGGCTTCGCCGAGCTCCCGAGTTGTGCTTCCCTCGCTGTACTTCCGCTATGCTTTCTATCTGCTGCTGCTTGCCTTCAAGAATGGTGGCCTTGTCTACCAGCTCCCGGTAGTTGTTGAAAGTAGCACAATAAGCTGCATGCTCAGTTCATCATTGAGTCCTCAAGGAACTTCTCCCGCCATGCATCTGTGGCCACATCATCGGGGCATAGCGAGCGAGCTTGCTGATTCATCCACGATCGTACACAAGACGGTTCTCGGGCGAAGTTGCGGAACTCACGCTTCTTCGCACTCATGGCTCCAATGAGACATGAGCAGGCGAAGGCCTCGCTGAATTGATCCCAAGTGATGCCACCCATGGGAAAAGTGGGTGTAATTCTCCCACCAAGAAGCTGCAGGTCCATCCAGTTGATGCGCTGCAAAGCGCACCTTCTCAAAGATCAGGCATCCAACGGTGACTAGCTCTTCCAATCTTATGGAGCCAATCATCAGCCACAATCGCTCAGGTTACTAGAGAACATCGCGGATTCAACCTCGTAAATCGAGTCAAGTTGTCCACATGGGTGGTGGTGGTGGCGGTGGATTGTTGGCGTGTTGTTCGATTCTCAATAAGGAGCTGCATCAAGGCATTCTCGCTGCCGGAGCAGCTGGGTGAGCTCCGCGGAAACCAAAGGTCACGCCCTGAGGCATCCGTGTTTTGGAGGGTGAGAAAATTAGAATAGAACAATGGTCAATGAGAAATAACACTACCCATATGAATTCACAATCATAACACACCAAACATTTATTCATTCCACTCAAACATGGTTCAAACTCGATTACAAAAGCTCATGACTAATCGAAGGAAAACATCGCCTAACTGATCGATTTAAAAAGAAATAAAAGATAACATGGTGGTCGACTAAAAGTCTTCATCGCTGGCGCCCTCTTGGGGTTTCCTTCTGGTACTCCTTCAAAATCCTGATCATTGCTCACGAGGGTGCTTCATCTCCACTGTAAAGGTCCTCTCCCAAGTCCATCTTCTCCTCAATCGCTGCAAGCTTCATCTTCAGGTCGTCGACTATCTCCATGAAGTCCGTGATTTCTTCCTCATGGCCAAGGAAGTCTCGCGTGCCTTCTCCTCCAGCCCAGTCATGAACAAAGCTTCCGTGTGTCTTCGAAGTTACGGCGAGCCTGAATCTCCTGCTTCCGAGAAGACACTCCAAGTCCTGAATGTACGAGAGAGTGGAATCGCCCTCAATGGTACGGATGATATCTCCATTCCTTGCCCCGCGAGAAACCATGGCGAGGTCTCGAGTGATCGAGCTCGCCTCAGATCTCTCGGAGATGTCCAAGTGCTCGATAGATCGCCACGCCCTTCCGATGATCCAGCTTGAACTCGTGAACTCAAAGTTGATAGGCTCCGTGTGTCCTCCAAAGGTCCTCCCGGATATGCACCTCAATCTCAGAGCGGTGTCCGCCGGAAGTGCATTAGTGGGTTTCCGTGATCGAGGGCGAGCAATCTTCAGCAGCTTCACCATCCGACCAGCTTCCTTCCAAGGGCATCGCCTCATCGGGCCTGGCGTAACTCCGTAGCAAACCGGGTGAACTCGACGCCATCTAGAATGTTGCAAAGGGAGAAGAGTCGAATAGAACAAGGAAGAATTATAGAATGAAAGGGTTCAAAGTAAATGGTCTCGCTATGGCTTTCCGATCCTAGGGGTTACGATCCACGGTCATGGTGTGCTCGATACCATCTCAGAACGACCTGACCCAAAATCGTCAAATCTCGTGGTCCGTATTCATCCCAAGATCATGCCGGTACTCACAAGACATCGATAAAGTAATCAAAGTTCAATCACACCTGAATATCATTAAACGATTCTCATATAGAGTCTTTATTACAAGGAATAAATTCGCTCAAGGCCAACTCATGAGAAATAAGCTAAAAGTGTCATGAAGCGTCAAGATAAGCGAGTCCATCCGACTCCAAAGGGCAATCGCCAAGCGGAGCGTAGCCTCACCCCGATCGAATATATCTCGCAACATAATACGTTGCAGCCATGTAGGTCAGCTTTTGAATAAGCGGCAAGTCATGAAGAATAACAATAATAAAGTTACTAACTCTATATGCATTTTGGCTGTGGAGCTCTAAGTTTCATCATTTTGCGTAAAGCCAATTTTATCCTACTACAAAGGACTTATTTGCAAATTACTACAAATTGTTGGTAGTTATTGAGATGGTTCCGCCAACCAAAATCTCGCTCCCAAATTATTAAATCATAAACCCTCAAATTAATCCATTAATTTTAGTGTTGAGATATCCCAATACTTCCAAGGTCCAGAGGCTCAAATGTCCGTGAATCGGGACACGGCTAATCGATTAGGTTATAACCTCTCGCAGAGGTTTGCGACTTTCCCGCAAGAATCATTCCTCCTTTAAAGTCTTCGCACTTCATGGTGTTTGAAGACGGACTAATGAAACAGGTCTTCCAAAGAGTTCTTCCGCCACCGCCGTACCCATCCAATCCTACCGCTCGCCTACTTCTCGTAGTACCGCCCAGCCAGCGCCACTACTAGGGTCAACCCAGCCAGAGCCCATAATGGCTTGCGGCTGCACGGTAAGCTTCCGTCATGGGGCATCCATCCTCTCTTCGTGGCTGGGTGAAGCTTTCCGCAGGATGTCATGGCGCTTCTCCATGCATCCCGCCACCACTGGGTGCTCCAGGTGCCCACAACCGCCCTCCACCCAAAGAGTGATTTTTCCAAGTCCATCTTGATCATTGTAGTCCATGGGTTGTCATCATCATTGACTCTCACATCTTGCTTATGAATTTCACTCATCCCAAATCCCGCCTCACGAGCATAGCAAAATAACTACTACGTCCCGGTCATGGTAACAAGGATTGGTTCATCCTACCACATGATACTACTCAAGTTTAATGACTTCAAGATTTCACTACTGCATGCAATGGTGGGTGGTGACAACTACTAATGCACAAAAACATAGGTATAGAAATAACATGATCAAAACTTGCCTTGTCGATGATCCTCGAAGCTAAAGAGTCGAGTAGCAAGCTTCAGACTGAAACTCTACCGAGACAAACAATAACACAATAAGCACAAAGCAAGAGGATCACACAAGATAACAAAAGTAACATAGCACAACAAAACAATCAAAACCAAATCAAAAAGAAAACTCAAAGAAACCAATTCAAAGTTTTTCCCTACTCCAAACAATAACTAAAATAGTTTTTATATAACAAAATTCCTTAATATAACCTAATCATGGTTTTAGGTTAACTTAACAGAAAAGGATCTACTAAGCAACTAGGAGCAAAAAGAATTAATTAAAAAGCTATTATAAAACTCATTTTAGGCCTAATCCAATTTCCATTAAGAAAATAATTTAAAACTTTTATTAATTATAAATAAAAGTTCATCTAATGGAGTGACAGAAACTAACCTAGAATAACTAATCACAAGTTAAAATAAATTAATTTACTAATTAATTAATTAGGAAAACAGAACTAGTTAATTAATTAGGATTAATAGGATTCTGTCTAAAACTAATTATTTATTAATCCTAAAATACCCAAATTAATTTCTAGGGTTTGGCAATGTCAAAATAAAGTGGTGACAAAAGAATCATGCAAAAATAATTTTTCTAACTAAAATTATAGCAGATTTACTATTCTGACTAAAACAATAGTAAAGCATTTTTAATTATTTTAACATAGCTAAATATATATTTTCAGAAACTACATAAAATTTGCAATCCAACAAAAAAAGAATCACTCAAAAATATTAAACATAATAAAAGATATACATTTTTGAAAACTGAAACTATTCGGCTAAAACAGAAAATCAAAATAAAAAGAGAAAGGCCTAATGGGCCTATACTGTGCACTAGGCGTAACTTAGTCTAAACGGGCTCTAGGGTTTAAACTAAAAGAACCGGCCTAAACAATTAAACCTAAACTAACAATAAACCGAGAAGACCCGGCCGGTTTTCTAACTAAAACCTAACCCTTCGGGGTTCTAATCCTAGCCCTAGATCTAGGATCGGACGGTGGGGGGGGGTTGCCGGTGACTTACCGGATCATGGCGACGGGCGGCGGTGGCGGCGAAAAGGCCGAGGCGTCCAAGGCCGGCGAGCTCCGCGACTGTCGGGAAGACGCGACGGGGCGGGAGGGTTCGTGGTGTTGGGGAGGGTCGGGTGGACCTGGCGCCGACGGCGGCAACAATGGCGGCGGGAGGGTTCGGGACTCCGCGACGCCGAGGGAGGAAGAGAGCGGCGAGCCTCGGGGGGAATAAAGGGGCGGCTGCTTTATAGCTGTGGCCTCGCCCTCTTCTAAGGGCATCGGGCGGTCGGGTATCCCGGATCCTTCGATCCGTGGACCTCCCATGAGCGGCGTGGCGGGCGAGGGGAAGGAGAGGGGGGGTCCCACGGGTCAGCCGAGAGGAGAGAGAGGCGAGGGGGTCGGTGGCCGAGGCCTACGGGTTTCGGGTGAGGGGTGCGAGGGTGCGGGGCTGGCTGCCTCGGCTGGCGCTGGCTGCCTGGGCTGGGCCAAGGCTGGGCCGGGCTCTGGCGCTGGGCCGAGGGGTGAGGCGGCGCTGGCCGGGCTGGGTGGCTCGGTTGGCGCCCGGTTTTTTTTTTTTTTTTAATTAAAACTAAAACAAAATAAAACCCAAATTATAAATAATTTATATAGGGTATATATATACCAAAATGATCAGGAATATTCCTTTCATTTGAACATTTTTCCAAAGGCAAAATCCAAACTTTATGAAAATCCATTTTTCAAATTCAAATAAAATTCAGATTTGAATTCCAAAACTTTTGGCATTGTTTCCTCCGATATTTTTGGAGTGTCATGTTTGCTCCTCTCATACTTTTGATCAAGTATTTATCAGCTTAGTTTTTGAATTGTTTCCACATGCCAAAGTTTGAAATTCAAATTCAAACTCAACTTGCTCAAACTTCAAATGGCATTCAAATTCAAACAGGATGCATAGGATGCTTAGCTATAATTGTAAAACATTCCAAATAGGAAATTTGGGATGTTACAGAAAACACTCATGCTCGGGTCTCGTTAGCAGCTAGTGTGTACCGAGAGCACTCAGCGCCCCAAGCAAGAACTCAATACACCTGCATACGCAAGAAGAGGGAGGTTATCTCCGGAGAGCTCCAAGTTGGGTAAACCGCTCGTGCTTTGCCTCGATCCGCTTTTCAGGCGATCTCCGCCTCCGAACCGAAGGGGCTCGGACCGCCGTCCCATAGGTGTTCGTGGATCAGCTTCGACATCTTGGCGCGCTGTAGGGGCGCCGAGGTTGTGTGAACCTGATCCGACGCTCACACGAAGCTAGATCTTCATCTTCTTCATCGACATGCCATCAAGAAGAAGGCTTCGCGGCAGATGTTCCGCCCACGCCGATCCCACCACCACCGAGCAAACGGGTGGTGGGGTAGACGTCCGGCGAAGAACGGCATCGATTTAGGAGCCCACGGTGCTGCCATGTCCAAGGACAAGGCTGCGCAGACTCGGCGTCAGACATGCACCGCGCCCATCTCAGAGGCGCGGACCGACAAAGATCATGGTATTCACAGACCATACGCTCGCTGGACCAAGATCGAGCTGGTGGATCTCGGGGTGCTCAAGACCAGATGCACGCCAACATGCCGGCACGAAGCGAGACATTCGGTCGCCGACGGGATATCGCTCCTTCTAACATCGTTAGAAGTCCGAGCATATCCTCTCCTCGCCGCTCGCCACTTCCGCCCGCCACTCCAGCAGGCTTTGGCGCGAGCTCAATCGCTTCCTCGGATTACCCTCCAACGGTAGACAAGATCGATGAATGGAGGGCCACCATTCGTAGTCTTATCGGCTTCGCTTAACGGCGATATCCGCGCCACCGAGTATATCACCGCCGCGGCAGACTGCTGTGCACGAGCCGATGGCAACGAAACCGTGGGGTGCAACCACAATGCACTCTCCACCCAAGGCCAAGAGCGCCGATCACCGGATTCACCTCGACAATGACTCCACCGCATCATCGATCCACGAGCTCGTCCGCGATCAGCGCCAAGTTCTTCACGAACGACAAGAAGAAGACGCCAACTCGTGATCGAGCATCAAGAGAAGCGCAAGGCCAATCGGACCATCGCTGGGCCCTCTCGTCGACATGCATACACCAGGGAACCAGCGACTTGTCAGACGCGGTAGGTTGCCCCGCTCACTCGTGAGCTGCGGCAAGTCCAAAGGGCCCAAAGACGAAGAATTTCAAGCCGACGCATTCAAAGAAGTACGATGGCAAGTCGCAACCGTCGGAGTTCCTAAGCATCTACACCATCACGGTGCAAGCTGCCGGGGCGGACGACAAGATCCTCGCCAACTACTTCACCGGTGCTCAAGCCCAATGTCGATCTCGCTCATGCACTTGCCGACAACTCCATATCCTCCTGGCAGACCTATGCCATCAGTTTGTCGGCGCTTTACAGCGGCCACAAGCCTCATGGCTAAGAGAGAGACCTTCATCCGCCGCCTGTAAGGAAGGAGAGCCCCGCAAGTACATTCAGAGATTCAGCTGCTCAAAGACAACATCTCAGATGTCCACCGCCGCTGTAATCGCGTGTTCCATCGATCGCGCGAAACCGCAGGATGCGGAGGAGATGGCGATGTGCAAGATCGAGACGCCGCTGAGCTATATGCCCCGGCCGACAAGTGTGCACGTGTTGAGGAAGGGAGGAAACTCCCCGAGAGAATATGTAGCAGGAGGATCTGATAGTGAGGAGGCTGCCCCGCAAAGAAAAACCGCGGCGTAACAACAGAAGAAGAAAGGCAAAGATGTGCTAGTCGCTGAGCAGTCCGCAACGGAGGTGGCGCCAAGAAAGCCAAAGCTGGAAGCTCGGCGAGGAGATTGCTGCAGGCACCAACTACAGTCTGGGCGGTCGCCGACAAGGGACGGCACCAACAAGCAAGATCGCAAGATCCACCGCACCAAGGGCCATGACCTCCAGAGCTGCAAGAAGGTCGAGCAGCTTGTCGAGCAGCAAAAGGCTGAATACAAGCGACGCGACAAGGAGAAGGCCCAGAAGGTGCCGGAGGAGCTGCAAGAAACGCCTGCCGAGGAGGATGCGCTGCAAGGCCAAGCAGCGGCAAGGAGACAGACTCTCCCGCCGCCGCGACAAGGATGAAGATGACGACGACGATGAAGATATGGATGATGACGAGACCGATGAGCAGGAGTTCCGAAGCCACGAGGTCCTGCGGCGCTGACGGCGGTGCTTCTCTGATACTTCACACCGCCAGCTCAAGCAAGGTGCGGGAAGTCAATGCGCGTAACCACCCGCCGAGTCACGCAAGCCTCGAAATGGTCCAGACGCCTATCATCTTTGATATTGAGGACCACCCGATCGCGATAATCTGCGGTCGGTGCTTGCCGATGTTGGTTTCACCAACTATCCGCAACCTCAAGGTCACTAAGATGCTAGTTGACGGCGGGCCGGCTTGAACCTGATCTCCTCCGCGTACTCCAAACTCCAGATCCCTCGATGGCGAGCTCAAGAGACCTGCACATTTCAAGGAATCAATCCGGAAGGAGCAAGTCAAGAGAAAGATCACGCTGCCGTGACATTTGGCAGCGAGTTGAACTTCAGAATCGAAGGGTCACTTTTGACGTTGTCGACTTTCCATTGCCTTACAATGGGATACTCGCCGCCCAAAGACTCGCCAAATTCATGGCAGCCTCTCACTATGCATACAATATATCAAGATGCCAGCCCGATAAGTGTCATTCTATCCTCGGCGACAAGAACGATGCTTTATCTCATACCGACAAGATCTACCAGAAGCAAGAGCGCAACAGATCGCAAGTCGCTTGCCGCTGAAGCTCCCGGGCGAAGAAGAAGACCAAGTCCGCAAGAGTTCTGATGCCCACTCGCAAGCGCACTTCTTCGAGTGCTGCGCTACCGCCGAGGACGCACCATCGAGCTCCACCGCAAGTGTAAGAAGACAATGGCAGCTCCACCAGAGACCAAGAAGGTGTCCGCTAGGAGGATGGCACCGTGGTACCTTTACCATCGCGTCTCTCGACCCTAAATAGAAAGCGCCGTTGCTTTCTCGCAGCTAACGCCGACGATTTTGCGGCAACCGCCCCGACATCCCGCTGTTCCTGTGAAAGTAATCGAGCACCATCTTACCGCTCGCCCTCATGCGCGCCCGCAAGCGTAAAGTCGAAGGTGCAAAGGAGCGCCAAGAATTCATCGCAGAAGAAATCAAGAAATTGGAAGCAGCAGGCCTTGTCAGAGGAGTGCTCCATCCTACGTGGTTGGCCAACCCTGTAGTCGTGTGCAAGGCGAATGGGAAATGGAGGCTTTGTATCGACTTTATCGATATCAATAAAGCTTGTCCCAAATACCCATTTCCCTTGCCGTGCATCGACCAGATTGTTGACTCCACGGCCGGATGTGACTTGCTTTCATTTCTTGATGCATACTCAGGATACCATCAGATCTTCATGGCAGAAGAGGATGAGGAGAAGACCGCATTCATCACCCCATGCGGCACATACTGTTTTGTACGGATGCCTTTTGGTTTAAAGAATGCTGGTTCAACATTTGCAAGGGTAGTCCATGACGCTTTTGAGCCGCAAATACACAAAAATGTGGAAGCCTACATGGATGACATAGTGGTCAAGAGCAAGGACAAGGCGACTCTGATTCAAGATTTAGACGAAACCTTTGCAAATCTGCGCAAGATCAACCTCAAGCTCAACCCCGAGAAGTGTGTGTTTGGAGTCCCTCCGCAAGCTTCTCGGTTCTTCGTGTCTCAGCGGGAATTGAAGCCAATCCCGACAAGATCAAGGCCATTGAGAAGATTGAAGCACCAAAGCGCCAAGGATGTACGAAGACTTGCCGGTTATGTAGCTGCTCTCAAGAGGTTTATCTCTAGGTTCTGCTGAAGGCCCCGCCATTTTTCAAAATATTGAAAAAGGCAGGTCCAATGAAATGGACTCGAAGCGGAGGCTGCACCGCAGGACTTAAAGAGATACCTGTCCTCCACTCAACACTTGTCGCACCTAAGTTACAAGAGAAGTTGTTATATATAGCGGCAACCAATCAAGTGGTTAGTGTTATGTTAGTAGCGGAGAGGGGGCTAATGATGAGCCAAGAACCATGGCAGATGCATCCAATGACCAGCGTGGGACTTCACCGCAAGCTCGTCCCGATTAAAGATGGATCTCAAGCAGCGCGTGAGAAGATGCAGAAAAGAATGGTGCAGCGCCCAGTTTATTTTGTCGGCCCTTTCGCAGGGGCTAGGTCAAGGTACTCTAGTGTGCGAAATTGCTTTTCGCCTTCTCATGGCCTCTAGAAAGCTGCGCCATTACTTCCAAGCACATGAGATCACAGCCGCCACTGCTTTTCCGCTGAAGAGGATAACGCAAAATCCGTAGCAACAGCAGGATTGTCGAGTGGGCACTGAACTGCAAGCTTTGGCCTCAAGTTTGAGAGCACTTCAACTATCCAAAAGAGTAGCATTGGCGGAGTTCATAGCAGAATGGACGCCAACACAAGATGAAGAAATTCCGAAACGAGCATCCCTGGCCAAGGAAGCAAGCAAAGAGTGGCTGATGTACTTTGATGGTGCCTTCGCTGCAAGGCGCCAAAAGGGCGCATACTTATTGCACCCACCGGAGAGCACCTCAAGTACGTAGTCCAGATGCACTTTCCCAAGGAGCAAGCAACGAACAATACCGCAGAGTATGAAGGTTTGCTTGCCGGTCTCAGGATTGCAGCAGACCTTGGGATCAAGAAGCTCATTGTCAGGGGTGACTCACAAATTTGTCGTCCGCCAAGTGAACAAGAATTATCGTGAGTCCGCTGATGGAAGCTTACGTTGATGAAGTGAGAAAGCTAGAAGAGCACTTTGACGGCCTACGATGGAACATGTTCCAAGAGCTCGAATGACATTGCCGATGGCTCGTCAAGGCGCCAGACTCAAGTTACCTGTGGAACCTGTGGATCTTTGTGCTCAAACCGACTCAACCGTCTCAGAACGCCATCAACCGGACATAACAAGAAGAGGAAGTTGATTTCGGTGACTATTTTCCGCAGAGCTCCCCCGGCCGCCGCCAAGAAGGTTCTCAAGATCAACACCAAGGGTGCCGAGGAGCAGTCTGCTCCGCAAGCCCTAGGGTTTGTTCCGCTGAAGCTGACGCCCCGACAAGTTCTGTTCCGCAAGCTTGCCGGGAGCGCCAAGCTCCTGCCGAGCCGCAGGTTCTCGCCAGAGAAGCAGATGTTCCCATAGCAGCAGATGTGCCTTTAGTCCTTGTTGTCGAGCCGCAAGCTCTAGCATGGGCACAGAGATTGTCCGCTTCTTCTGCATGTGAGAACTTCCCAAGAGAAAGAAGAAGCGGAAAGAGTAGCCCGGCAGTCAAGTATGTACCAGTTTGTCGACAACACACCGTATATAAGAAGACTCAACGTGTGAAATTGAAGTGTATTCACCGGAAGACGGACAAAAGCTGTTGGCAGAGATACATGGAGGCATATGTGGTCACCACATTGGCGAAGAGCACTTGCCGCAAAGCATTCCTAAGAAGGTTTCTTTTGGCCGACAGCCTCCGTGATGCAACCGCACAAGCAACCAAGCGCGGCGCGCTGGCCCATTCCAACCAGATACACCAGCCAGCTCAAGCTCTCCAGACGATCCCTTTATCATGGCCATTTTCGTTCGGGGCTCGACATCTCGCCCCTTTCCCCGAAGTTGTCGGGGCTTTGAGTACTTGTACGCTGTAATCGATAAGTTCACAAAGTGGCCGAAGTGGAAGCAGGAGGAAGGTGACAGACAACAGCAAGCCAAGTTCTTCAGTCGATTGTTTGCCGCCGATCCCTAACAGATCATCACCGATAACAAAGACGCACCACGAGCCGCACCTTCATGCAAGACGCCCAAGATCTTGGCGCCAAGGTCTCGCTTCGCTTCGCTGCTCATCCGAGAAGTAACGCTGCCGGAGAGGGCGACGCCAAGCGCTGCGCGGCTCAAGACCAGGACTTTCGACAGCGCAAGTGCGGAAAGAACTGGATTGAGGAGCTGCCGTGGTTCTTGGTCGATCAGACGACGCCAAATCGAGCCATCGCCGCACACCTTTCGCCTAGTCTATGGAGCAGAGGCAGTTCTCCCCACGGAACTCAGATACGGGTCACCTCGAGTGCTCGCTATGATGAGCTTGAGCAAGGGCAGTTATGCGATAAGATGACGCGCTGCTCCTTGAGGAGGACCGCTTTCAGCCGCCAGACGAGCTGCTCGATACAAGAAGCTTTGCGCCGCTACCATAGCCGCAGTTAATGCCGAAGTCTCGAGGAAGGCGATTTTGTTCTTCGGCGATTCAGTCCGCCAAGAATTACAACAAGTTGACGCCAAGTGGGAAGGCCCTTACCGGTGAAACGAATACTAGGCCCGCATCGTCCGCTTTGAGACCAAAGATGGCATTCCGTGAGCAACTCCCGAACATTTAGCATCTTCGTAAGTTTTACTCAGAGGCGCGTTGCCGAACCTGTTCCGCAACCACCTTTTGTACAATTCTTGCCGATGTTGCATGTAATCCTTTGTACGAAGCCGGCGCAGACCCTGCATAAGTAAAGTTCATGTGCTCGCACATCTTGTCAATTTCATGCTTTCTACTTTTTTGCATGCCTTATCCGACACTTGTGCAGCGCCTACCCCGTAAGCAATAACGAGTCGTAAGGCTCCATATCTTTATTTTCTTCTTTCTTTCTCAAAGAAAGGAAGGTTCCTCGCCCACAAGTTTGCCGAGGAAAGGAGAAGACAATGGTGTGGACCAAGCGCCGCTCGAGGAAGTTTTGCCTTACCGAAGCAAACGATGTAAAAGCTAAGTTGCTAAAGTTTGAGCAATCAGTTTTAAAATTTTAAAATTTTTAAGTTATCTTCCTCGAACGACCGTGGCTTTGTATGGAAAACTCGTGCGCGGAGGAACCAACTCGTAGCTAGTTGCATCCTTACTTTGTTTCGAGTCCGCCAACAACTTAAGTGAGCTGCGATTAGTTATGCGATATAAGGTTTCTTGTCGGTAGCGGCACCGCTTAGCAGGCTGCCGACATCCCAAGACTCAGCCAAGGCTAAGGTGCCTCGCTACCGACAAGTTCCCTAAAAGCGAGGGCAAAACATACAAAGGAAGGAATCAAGTAAAGGAAATAACATAGCAATCACTACCTGAAATAGAGTCATATTACAAGATAGCTTGTCGCAGCTCTAACAGATTGTTCTCATAACATGACCAGCAGCGACAAGAAAAAGAGAGAACGGGCGCCTAATCCACGCGACGCCTCAACCCTCTTGATCCCGCCACCTTGTCCACAATGGGTGCGATAAGGGTCTTGAGCGCCAGATCAGCATCCGGCGGCAAGGTCCCGAGGACATTGGTGAGGTTGAGGCCTGGGCTGCGAAGGCCACCTTCACCATCACCTTCTCAAGAGCTCCCACAGATCCGGGCGCAACTCGCCGGCCAGCTGCTTTGGGATCTTCTCCCGTAGTCGCTGGAGGGCCGCCGCCACGCCTTTGAAGAACAAGCTGAGCTTGGCGCTGGGTTGAGGTGCTCATCGGAGGAATACCCGAGATCCTCCATCCCCAGCCGCGCCAGCCCCCGTCGATGGCTGCGGCAACATCCACGAGACCTCGGTCCAAAGGCTCCACATTCTCCCTAAAAGTGTTCTGGCGGCAGCAGAAGACTTCGCCACAAAGCGCCCCAGAGGCCTTGATCTTTCCTTCAAGGCCACCTCCCGCCTCGGCACCGCCCAAAGCCTTGGTCAAAGTAGACAGCTTCAACTCAAGATCTGCTTGAGTCCTTGGCGGCGCTTAAGCTCCTTGTTCTTCGGGCGAGACGACCTGCAGCTCGCCAAGGGTGTAGGCCCTTCAAGGCCACGCTTGAGCGCAGCAAGCCTCGCCGCCACCTTGAGATCGGCCTCCAGCCGCGCCCACCTTCGCCTCTAGCTCCTTCTTGGCGGGCCTCGCAGCTGCGGCAGCATCCTCTCGCTTCCTTGAGAGCCCCGCCGAATGTTTGTCGCCGCAAGCCTCCCTCGTGGTTGTCAAGGTTAACCTTCCGCTGCGCCTAACTCGCCTCCTGCGCAGACAGCCGGCAGCAAGCCGTTGTTGTTTTTCAACTTCAGCCTTCTCGAGGAGGAAGGCTTTACGCCTCGGCGAAGTTGCTCCCGCCTCCTCCGCCAGGACCGGAGAGCTTCTGGTTGAGGCCTCGGAGAGCTCCTCCTCGCGCTCGATGTCCACTCCCGCCGCGACAACCGCTTCTCGATACCAGCTTATTCGTCGGGCGCGGTAGAGCGACAATAGCTTCCGCAGCAATGCTTCCTCCTCAGCTCGCCGCTGCCGCTGTCCGCGCGGCCGACCAGCCGCCAGCCCTGGGCCGAGGCGAGCAACTCTTCATCAAAGATTTTCCTTCGATCGGGCGCCTGGAGCTCGACGCCTGGGAGCTTGATGAAGACGCCATCGCCGCCTTCAACAGGCGCCGGCTGGGCGCCGAGCTCGACGCTGCAGCAGCGGGCGGAGGGATCGGCGGTCAGCAGAAGCGCCCGACGCCTCCCGGCCTCGGGTCGCTGGCGATCGCTGACCTCGCCAATTTCGCGGGCGATAACTTTGGCGGCTCTCCGCCGCGGATCATCAGCGCCGGCTTCTTCGATGACAACAAGGCTGCCGGTATTGCTGCTGCTTTTCCTCGCCGGGCGACTCGGTTTCCATCGCCCCGGGCGATGGACCGACGACCGAAAAGGAAGAAAAGTCAAGCAAATATTCAAAAGAAAATCGAAGAAGAAGAACCTAAGGAGTTTTCAAGCAAGAGGATTACCTGTACTAGGATCTACATAGCCGTGGTCTCCGCCATCGGGGTCATCGGTGCCGTCCCTTGCCGGAGAACTGCCCCTTGCCGAGACTTCTCCCTTCCGAAAATTCTCTCTTGTCGGGAATCCTCCCTTGGCGTGTAGTCAAGCAGATGGCATGTCGGGAGCGGCTTCCGGCACTCTCGTGAGACTGCTCGCCCTACGCAAAACCAATAGTCGATGTCAAGAAGAAAGAGCACCCACGCCGCCTAACAAAGCAGGAAGTAAACCATATACTTACGCTGGGGCTACTTTGGGGAATAGTTGTCGGTCCGGAAGGTGGTCTTGACACACCCCCGCTGTCGCGTGGGTTCGCCTCGGCGACAATCACCGGACCTTGGCTCTCTTCGCCTTCCGGGCCGAGTCCCGAAAAGGAATGGGTTCGAGTAAAGCAAATCAGATACAAGACAAAACAGCAAGAATTGAAGAACTACAAGTACAACAAAGAATCTTACTCTTCCTCTTCCTCGCCGGAGCCGAGCGCGAGAGGTCAAGTCCGCCCACCTTCGCGCCGACAAGGCGGAGGAGTGGGTTCCTTAGCCGCTGGGGAGCAGGCGGTGGTCCGGGAGGGCCCCGCTCCAGCTTGCCGCAGCGGGCGTGAGGTGCTCCCGCTGCAACAAAGGTTGCCACGGTGGAGCGGCCAGGCGCGGGCGGCTGCTGACCTGCTCGCCGCCTGCCACGCCCCCGCCTTGGAGACGCTTCTTTCAGGACTGGGGCTCCTGGCTATGGCGAGCTGTCTCAAGGTGAGAAAGAGGAGGAGTCGATTCAACGAAGTCGCCGCTCCGGGCGGCTCGCCGACTCAGCTTCAGTTCCGATAAGCTCCCTTGCCGCAAGCTGCCTCGCCGCAAGGCTTGCCGCCTGCTGCCTCGCCTCCTCCACGGTGAATCCAACCGCCACGGGCAGCGGCCGCCGCTGCCTCTTCCAGCCTTAGTGGCGGCGCGCTGCATCTCCGTGATCGGTGGTGTCGCGAGTAAGGCTCTTCGCTCATCGGAGCGACCGCATTTCTACCAAGCCGCCAAAGAACTCCTGCACGACGCCGCTCGCAGTGCTCTTGCCAAGTTGGGACAATTCCATGCGAATCGCACACCGCATCATTGCACGGATGCGGTCGAGCGAGGAGTTGTTGCACAGCGGAACGACACCTCGGCAACCTGAACACTTCGGGATGTTGAGGATCGTGGCTTGAACAGTTCCAGAGCATTGCGCCCAGCCTGTGACGTTGAAGTTGAAGGAGGCCCGGGCGCAGCCTCATGATATCCGCCGATTCTGGAACTCCCAGGCCGGTCTCCTCCTTTCCTGCAGGGGGGCGATGCGGCGGCGAAGAAAATATACGCCAACGGCGCCACGGTGAGCCCGGCAAGCCCGAGGCGAGGATCCGGTGACGGCAATCTTCAGCCTATCGCCTTCCGGGGCCACGTTGTTCAATCGTTGTCGCTACATTAGGGCTTGGCGCCGGGCGTAAATGGCTGCAAGTTCTCTCGCAATCCAGCACCACCGCTCTCCACTCATCCCACTTGCCGCGGAGCTCTCCTCCGTATAAGCTTCCTTCTTGCCAGTCCTCGAGATCCGTGCGATTCCGCCGATAAAGGCTCCCTCTCTCAACTCGGGCATAAAGAAGTGGCGAAAAGAGCTACATTTGGATAGATTTCACAAAGTTTTCGCAGAGATGTGCGAAACTGCCATGGTCGAACGGCGTTGGGGTGAAGTCAAGGAGGCGGAACCCGTGAGGTGTTCATAATGTCACATAAAAATCAGAGAAAGGCGGCGAGCCCGCAGAGAAGAACAACGCGAAGAAGGGATATCCATTCGAGCCAGTTCCAAGCCGCAGCTGGGAGTACCTTCTTCGCGCGGATGCGCCGGCTCGCTGACCGTAAGAGGTAGTAATACTCCCTCGATCCTTCAAGGTGAGCTGAGGGGGAAGGTTGCCCACTCTTTCGCAGCAGCCACAAGCCGCCGTGTTCGCCGACTTCACAACCTTCCCGGCTGGAGCCATGGCGGAGGTAGTGAGAGAGATCGATGATGCTGCAGGTGCCGGTGGCGATGAGGGGCGGAGCGCTCTTTCAGCTTTGGGAAGAAGGGGAGCGCGGAGGTTTTTGAGATTGAATAGCAACCAGCGAGATGGGCGAACTGCCCTGCTTCCCTCGCTATAAAGAGGGAGGGGCAGACGTCCGCTCTTCCGAATAAAGAAACCACCCACGATCTCTCCCATAACGCCAAGATTCGACGCAGGCTGCTCAAGGAAGGCGCGTGGATACAGAGTGAGATACGGCGAACCCAGGCCGCTGCGTGTGCGTTCTGTTTTGGGCCTGGCCCAACAGCGCCGGCACCGTGTGGCCCAGCCCGGGGCTCCTGCCGGTGTACTAGAGTAGGGTACCCTAGTATCCCGAACTTGTGCACGGGCAGTTGCAGCACTACGGCAAGGCTTGCCGGTGACCGCCAAGGTCCTCCGTGGTTCCTTTGGAGCCATTCAAGAACAAAGTATTCAAGCCAAGGAGATAAGGCCCCGCAAGAGGAGCTTGCCGGAAGACCAACCAAGGCATCTCAAGGAACTTGTGCGACGCGCCACGCTGCCCTGGCGAGGCCCGTGAGCTTACAAGCTCCGGACGCGATAAGACAACGATCACTGCGAAGGCGCTTGCCATGCAACTACCACTCAGACTCAAGGCCCAAAGACATCCACCAACGGTCGCCTCGACATTTCAGCGCTGCTGTGGCAAGAGGTCGCGGCGCGGCGGTGCGCGGTGGCAAGCGACGGTGACAAGATTGCCATCGTGGTAAGCGTGGCGCCCCGACGGTCCCTTTTGCACTATTTGGGAGACGAGACGGCATTTAATGCCTTGTCCCCGCCGCCGTGGTTAGGTATGATACATCAGATAGGTAGTTGTACCAACCGCAATTCCTTTTCCATTTTTATTCTTTGTCTACGCTGCTACCTGTCGGAGACCCCTTTAGCATATAAAAGGAGGCCCATGCGCAACGAGAGGGGGATGGGGAGGCGTAAAACACTCACGCCGTCTCAAGTAGCAGCTAGTGTGTATCAGAGCACTGCCGCCCCGAGCAAGAACTCAATACACTGCACATGCAGCAGAGGAGTGTTATCTCCGAGAGCTCCGGTTGGGTAACTGCTCAGTGCTTCGCCGATCCGCTATTCGCAGGCGATCTTCGCTTCCGAACCGAAGGGGCTCGTCCGCCTGGTCCCATAGGTGTTCGTGGATCAGTTTCCCCGACAACATCACAACCATTTTAATAGCATGTTGGCACGCAAGGTAAACCATTATAACTCATAGCTAATCAAGCATGGCACGAGCAACTATGATCTCTAATTGTCATTGCAAACATGTTTATTCATAATAGGCTGAATCAGAACGATGAACTCATCATATTTACAAAAACAAGAGAGGTCGAGTTCATACCAGCTTTTCTCATCTCGGCCTACCCATCATATATCGCCATAATTGCCTTTCACTTGCACGATCAACGATGTGAATAATAATAAGAGTGTATGTGCATTGACTAAGTCGACTCTCGCGAGCATTCAATAAACAGGAGAAGACAAGGTAATATGGGCTCTTGGTTAAATCAACAATAATACATATAAGAGCCACTTCAACAATTTAATCATGGTCTTCTCCTATCGACGCCCAAAGAAAAGAAAAGAAATAAAAACTATTTACACGGGAAAGCTCCCAATAAGCAAAAGAAGAACGGGAAATCTTTTTGGGTTTTCTTTTAATTATTACTACTACGGCAAGAAAAGTAAACTAACTAGAAGCTATTACTAATTTTTTTTGTTTTTCTTAAGTTTATTAAACACACAAGAAGAAAGCAGGAAAAAGAAAATAAACTAGCATGGATATTACAATGAAAGAGTATGAGCACCGACATCTAGCAATGAGTGTGTGAACATGAATGTAATGTCGGTGTGAATACGATTTCCCAAGCTTAGGCTTTGGCCTGTTGGTTTATTGCCAAGGATGGCCCATGGATACCCGTAGTTGTAGCCGGAGTCGCATTAAGATGAAGAGGACTCGATCGCCATCGGGCCGCAGCCATCTCCGGATCCAAAAGAAATCAGACCGTCAGGAGGCTCAAATTGTGATTCCGCCTAGGGCTGGTGTAGGGTTCCGTAAGCTTGAATGGCCGCCATGGAACGTAAATATGGACATTTAGATAAATTAAACAAGGAATGAGCAGGCAAGGTAATAGTCTCAGGATGATTGTCGTGTCAAACCGCGGATCTCGGTAGGGGGTCCCGAACTGCAGCGCCTAGGCGGATGGTAACAGAGACAAGGGACACGATGTTTTACCCAGGTTCGGCCCTCTCGATGGAGGTAAAACCCTACTCCCGCTTGATTAATATTGATGATATGGGTAGTACAAGAGTAGATCTACCACGAGATCGAGAGGCTAAACCCTAGAAGCTAGCCTATGGTATGATTGTTGTTCACCCACGGACTAAAACCCTTCGGTTTATATAGGCAATCAAGAGGGTTAGGGTTACACAGAGTCGGTTACAATGGTAGGAGATCTACATATCCAGACGCCAAGCTTGCCTTCCACGCCAAGGAAAGTCCCATACGGACACGGACGAAATCTTCAATCTTGTATCTTCATAGTCCAGAGTCCGCCATCCCGACACCCCTAATCCAGACTCCTCAAGATCCCTAAACAAGGCTTCAATGACGATTTAGTGTCGGGCGCGCATATATTTTCTTCGCATTGCAAGGCGGGTTCCTCCTCCAATACTTCATAGAAGATTTTAACACAAGGATAGTGTCCGCTCGCAAAATAAGATCCACATACCACCATAGAGAGAATAACATTTACACAAGGTCAATCACGACGATTTCTGCGCGTGACATCGCACCACGCCAAGCCTTTATTTGAATCGCTTTTCACCGCCCCACCTCGCTGCTGAAGCGAGGCGGTTTCCTTGGCACGCCTTGTCAAAGCAGAGATCGTGGTCCCTTATTCCGGGATTCTCATCAATACGGGCGTCGGGCGGTAACCTAATCGTGTTTCGTTGGCACGCCTCTATCGGCGAGTCACGAACGGTCATTGGGAGGGCTCTCGTATTCAACCTCTTTATAAAGAGACCAAGGCCCCGCCTTTTTCTCAATCTCCATCGAATCCGCCTCGCTTCGAAGTTCCAACACCCAAAACTCCAGATTCAGCGCTCGACCTTCGATGATGTCCGCCCGACCTCCAAGGTCGGTGGATGCCTTCCTCCGCCACGAAGAAGACGCCCTAAAGCTAACAGATGCTGTATCTAACCGCGAAATTCAGATAGGTTGCCTGCTCAAGGGCAGGTTATTCCCACTCCAAAGCCCGTGAAAGCGCAGTGTTCAAGGCTCACTTCCTTCGGGGCTAGGCTTCCGACGGACCCTTCGTGAGGGGCCTATGTTTTATTACGGGCTGGAATTTCATGACTTGGATCCGGAGTCCATCCTCCACATCTCATCATTCATTGTCATGTGTGAAGCCTTCCTCCACATTACCCTCACTTCGGATTGTGGCTCAAGACCTTCAAGGTGGAGCCAAGATGATCAAGGGGCAACAGCAGAGTGCGGAGGGGCTGTTATAAGCAAGAATGCCGACGCCCATGGCCCGAGGGCTCTTTTCAAGAGGAGCTCAGCCTATGGCAACAAGAGTGGTTTTATATCACAGCCCTGTGGGCACCAAATGGGTGGCGCCACCTGCCTTCGCCGGTCCTCCACCACGGCTGGCATCATGGGTCAATAAAGGGCTTGACTGGGGCCGCCCAAGGACGTGCCTCGTTGCAGTGGCCGATTCGAGACCTCCTAGAAAGAGAGATCAATCTGGTCGTAGTAGCGCTGGTCATGCTGATTCGCCGATCCTGCCTCGCAAATGTCGCCTCCTCCCTGTGGGAGTTCAACTGAGGGACCATGAGCTTCCAACATTTTGTGGGCTAACACCCGTGGAGATGTACAAACTGTTCTTCGGATCACAAGCAATGTGTCCGGATTTGATCGAGGATGCAGGTCTGAGCTGCAATCGCTCAGACACTCAAGTAAGTAGTCATGTACCCGGACACGCTATCCGTATATTTATCATAAACTTGCCCTTAAAAGAGTTGTCCCTTAAACAGGAGTGGATAGCAAAGCAAAACTGATCAGTGTCCGCCCTCCCCGAGACCACGCCGGATCCCGTAAGCAACTAAGATGTCGGAGGCTGCGCTTTGAAAGAAGGCGAAGGGGAACAAGGAAGCTACTGCCTCCACTTAATGAGGTTATCAAGAAAGGAGGGATCAAGAATCCCTCCATCCAAGGGGAGAAGAGGACCGCCTCTGAAGATCCGGAGACCAAAGCCTCAAAGCGAGGGAAGAAATCTTCGCCAGAGGGTCCTGCGCTGGGAGATGCCCCGGCCGCACAATTTCCCCAAGGAGATCAGCCCTCCAGCGAACCGTAAGTAGAGAGGGGAGTTTTAAAATAAGAGACATCCTTGTTTTATTTCTGAAGATGACCGGAATTTTACCTTGTAGTTCAGATCTCAGCCCTTCTCAGCAGAGCTCGTCTTCAGGGGATCTTCGTCCGGAGATGATGGAGAGCGGAATGCCTCCCCCTGTCGCACCGCCTAGCGAGGCGGACGATCCTGAAGTGTCATCGCGGAGGGTTTCTTCAATCCGCAGGGCGGGGTCGGTCAGGGGCCTCAAGCCCTCTCGTGTCCGGTCTTCAAAAGGCCATCGACGAGTCCGCACCTCCCGTGCACGGTTGGAGGAGTTGAAGGATCTGCCAGCGAAGGTTTATTCGTGAGGATCACCGCATTGATGGGTACGTGATTGAAAAATTTCGTCCGCGGAAAGCGGGTTGTACGAGGCCGCCAGAGTTTATCGACGGGTTTTGAGGTACGTGTAATGATGTACCTTTGACGGTTCCGCATATATAAGATGCACCCGTAGATAGTAGCCTCGAGACTCGGTGCGTTGTCAAAATGACAGCGCCGAGGATCATAATCCTGTGTATAATGTGCCGCCTTCCGATGTAGGTGGCGGCGCCCAAAGGGCTAGCCGGACTGATGAATTTATCGAGCTAAAGCGGCAACTTGACGTGGCGGACGCCGACATCGCGCTTTGTCAATAAGCGGCTTGACGAGTCACAAGGTATGCAGTTTCTCCGGACACCTGGTAAGGGAGCTCAACGCCTGCGTGTTTTACCATATGTATGCTTGATGCGATGGTGCCGCCCATGGAGAACCTTTCAAGGAGCTTGCCCGAGCCAAGGAGCAGGCCAGAAAAGTGATGCGGTTTCCATAAAGGCGGTCAAGAGCTAAAAGCCGAACAGGCTGCTCATCGCCAAGTAAGAAGGAGATGGCCGAGATGGCCGTGAAGTGGAAGAATGCTACCGACCGCTGCGCGAGCTTCTTGAAAAGAAGGTCGAGCGGAGCAAGAGGACCTCAAGAAGCCCACCACCAAGGCTAAGGATGCTCGCCTCCGGATGAGAGCTATGAAGGAGGAGCTACGCCAGTCGGAGATATCGCGCTGGAAAGCCATTTGGTGGGGAACGAGTAATTTCAAAAATTTCCACGCACACGCAAGATCATGGTGATGGCATAGCAACGAGAGGGGAGAGTGTATGTCCACGCACTGTGAGACCGTGAAGAGGAAGCGCTATAACAACGCTGTTGATGTAGTCGACGCCTTCACGATCCGACCGATCCAAGTACCGAACGCACGGCACCTCCGAAGTTCAGCACACGCTCAGCTCGATGACGATCCCCGACCGATCCAGCAAAGTGTCGGGATGAGTTCCACAAGACGACGGCGCAGGACGATGATGATGCTTCACCGCGCAGGGTTTTCGCCTAAGCTCCGCGACGATATGACCGAGGTGGAATATGGTGGAGGGGCACCGACACGCTAAGGAACGATCACGAGATCAACTTGTGTGTCATGGGGTGCCCCCTGCCTCCGTGATATAAAGGAGGAGGGGAGGTGCGGCCGCCCTCCTAGGGTGCGCCGAGGAGTCCTACTCCCACCGAGTAGGACTCCCTCTTGCCTTGTTGGAGAAGGAAAGGGGAGGGAAGAGGAAGGGGCGCCGCCTCTCCTTGTCCTATTCGACTAGGGGAGGGGGCGCGCCTGCCCCGGCCGGCCCTCCTCTTCTCCCTCATGGCCCACTAAGGCCCAATATCCCCTCGAGGGTTCCGTAACTCCCTGTTCCTAAAATCCCGATTTCATCCGAACCATTCCGATATCCAAATATAGGCTTCCAATATATCAATCTTTATGTCTCGACCATTTCGAGACTCCTCGCCATGTCCGTGATCACATCCGGACCAACAAACTTCGTACATCAAAACTTATAAACTCATAATAAACCGTCATCGTAACGTTGTTGCATGGACCCTACGGGTTCGAGAACTATGTAGACATGACCTAGAACTATTCTCGTCAATAACCAATAGCGGAACCTTGATGCCCATATTGGTTCCTACATATTCTTCAAGATCTTTATCGGTCAAACCGCATAACGACATACGTTGTTCCTTTGTCATCGGTATGTTACTTACCCGAGATTCGATCGTCGGTATCCAATACCTAGTTCAATCTCGCTATCGCAAGTCTCTTTACTCGCTCAGTAATACATCATCTCACAACTAACTTATTAGTTGCAATGCTTGCAAGGCTTATGTGATGTGTATTACCGAGAAGGCCTAGAGATACCTCTCCCACAATCGGAGTGACAAAACCTAATCTCAAATACGCCAACCCAACATGTACCTTTGGAGACACCTGTAGTACTCTTTATAATCACCCAGCTTACGCTAGACGCTTGGTAGCACCCAAAGTGTTCCTCCGTAAACGGAGTTGCATAATCTCATAGTTACAGGAACATGTATAAGTCATGAAGAAAGCAATAGCAATATACTAAACGATCAAGTGCTAGGCTAACGGAATGGGTCATGTCAATCACATCATTCTCCTAATGATGTGATCCCATTAATCAAATGACAACACATGTCTATGGTT
Source organism: Aegilops longissima (assembly GCA_021605205.1). Taxonomy (NCBI): domain Eukaryota; kingdom Viridiplantae; phylum Streptophyta; class Magnoliopsida; order Poales; family Poaceae; genus Aegilops; species Aegilops longissima. The sequence continues at coordinate 604,527,101 of CM038676.1, read as the reverse complement.
AGGAAACATAACCATCTTTGATTAATGAGCTAGTCAAGTAGAGGCATACTAGTGACTATATGTTTGTCTATGTATTCACACATGTATTATGTTTCCGTTAATACAATTCTAGCATGAATAATAAACATTTATCATGATATAAGGAAATAAATAATAACTTTATTATTGCCTCTAGGGCATATTTCCTTCTCCCACTTGCACTAGAGTCAATAATCTAGATTACACAAGAATGATTCTAACACCCATGGAGTCTTGGTGTTGATCATGTTTTGCTCGTGGAAGAGGCTTAGTCAACGGTCTGCAACATTCAGATCCGTATGTATCTTGCAAATCTCTATGTCTCCCACTTGGACTTGGTCCCAATGGAATTGAAGCGCCTCTTGATATGCTTGGTCCTCTTGTGAAATCTGGATTCCTTTGCCAAGGCAATTGCACCAAGATTGTCACAGAAGATCTTCATTGGTCCCGATGCACTAGGTATGACACCTAGATCGGAAATGAACTCTTTCATCCGCATTCTTCATTTGTTGCTTCCAAGCAGCTATGTACTCCGCTTCACATGTAGATCCCGCCACGACGCTTTGTTTAGAACTGCACCAACCGACAGCTCCACCGCTTAATAAAAACACGATCCGGTTTATGATTTAGAATCGTCCGGATCAGTGTCAAAGCTTGCATCGACGTAACCATTTACGACTAGCTCTTTGTCACCTCCATATACGAGAAACATATCCTTAGTCCTTTTCGTATTTCAGATGTTCTTGACCGCTGTCCAAAGGATCCACTCCTCGATTACTTTGGTACCTTCCTGCCAAGCTTATTGCTACATACGCCAGTCTGGTACACAGCATTGCATACATGATAGAGCCTATGGCTGAAGCATAGGAACATCTTTCATTTTCTCTATCTTCGCTGTGGTCGGGCATTGAGTCCGACTCAATTTCACACCTTGTAATACAGGTAAAAACCTTTCTTTGCTCGATCCATTTTGAACTTTTTCAAAACTTTATCAAGGTATGTGCTTTGTGAAAGTCCAATTAAGCGCCTTGATCTATCTCTATAGATCTTGATGCCCAATATGTAAGCAGCTTCACCGAGGTCTTTCATTGAAAACTTTTATTCAAGTATCCTTTATGCTATCCAGAATTCTATATCATTTCCAATCAATAATATGTCGTCCACATATAATATCGAAATGCTACAGAGCTCCCACTCACTTTCTTGTAAATACAAAGCTTCCAAAAGTCTCAGATAAAACCATATGCTTTGATCACACTATCAAAGCGCTTATTCCAACTCCGAGAGGCTTGCACTGCACCATAAATTGATCGCTGGAGCTTGCACACTTTGTTAGCACCTTTTGATCAACAAAACCTTCTCGTTGCATCATATACAACTCTTCTTCTAGAAATCCATTCAAGAATGCAGTTTTACATCCATTTGCCAAATTTCATAATCATAAAATGCAGCAATTGCTAACATGATTCGACAGACTTAAGCATCGCCACGGGTGAGAAAGTCTCATCGTAGTCAACCCTTGAACTTGTCGAAAACCTTTGCAACAAGTCGAGCTTTATAGACAGCTACATTACCATCAGCCAATCTTCTTCTTAAAGATCCATTTATTCTCAATGGCTTGCCGATCATCGGGCAAGTCAACCAAAGTCCATACTTTGTTCTCATACATGGATCCCATCTCAGATTTCATGGCTTCCAGCCATTTTATGGAATCTGGGCTCACCATCGCTTCTTCATAGTTTGTAGGTTCGCCATGGTCAAGTAACATGACTTCCGTAATAGGATTACCGCATCACTCGGTGCGGATCTTACTCTAGTTGACCCACGAGTTCAAGAGAAACTTGATCTCAAGTTTCATGATCAATATCATTAGCTTCCTCACTAATTGGTGTAGTTGTCACAGAACCGTTCTTGTGATGAACTATTTTCCAATAAGGGAGCAGATACAGCTTATCTCATCAAGTTCTACTTTCCTCCCACTCACTTCTTTCGAGAGAAACTCTTTTTCTAGAAAGGATCCGAATTTAGCAACGAAAATCTTGCCTTAGATCTGTGATAGAAGGTGTACCCAATAGTCTCTTTGGGTATCCTATGAAGACACATTCGATTTAGGTTCGAGCTTATCTGGTTGAAGTTTCTTCACATAAGCATCGCAGCCCCAAACTTTAAGATACGACAACTTTGGTTTCTTGCCAAACCATAGTTCATAAGGTGTCGCTTCAACGGATTTTGATGGTGCCCTATTTAACGTGAATGCGGCCGCCTCTAAAGCATAACCCCAAAACGATAGTGGTAAATCAGTAAGAGACATCATAGATCGCACCATATCTAGTAAAGTACGACACGACGCTCGACACACCATTTCGCTGTGGTGTTCCGGTGGTATGGAGTTGCTAAACTATTCCGCATTGTTTCAAATGCAAACCAAACTCAGAACTCAAATATTCTCCTCCACGATCAGATCAGAAATTTTATTTTCTTGTTACGATGATTTTCCACTTCACTCTGAAATTCTTTGAACTTTTCAAATGTTTCAGATTTATGTTTCATCAAGTAGATATACCCATATCTGCTCAAATCATCTGTGAAGGTGAGAAAATAACGATACCCGCCAAGATGCCTCAACATTCATTGGACCACAAACATCAGATGTATGATTTCCAACAAATCCTTTGCTCGCCCATAGTTCCGAGAACGGCGTTTTAGTCATCTTGCCCATGAGGCACGGTTCGCAAGTACCAAGTGATTCATAATCAAGTGATTCCAAAAGTCCATCAAGATGGAGTTTCTTCATGCTTTTACATCGATATGACCCAAACGGCAAGGCCACAAATAAGTTGCATTATCATTATCAACTCAGATCTTTTGGTTTCAACACTATGAATATGTGTATTACTACTATCGAGATTCAATAAAATAGACCACTCTTCAAGGGTGCATGACCATAAAAGATATTATTCATATAAATAGAACAACCATTATTCTCTCGACTTAAATGAATAACCGCCTCGCATCAAACAAGATCCAGATATAATGTTCATGCTTAACGCTGGCACCAAATAACAATTATTTAGGTCTAAAACTAATCCCGATGGTAGATGTAGAGGTAGCGCGTCGATCATGATCACATCGACTTTGGAACCATTTCCCACGCCAGATCGTCACCTCGCCCTAGCCAATCTTCGCTAATCCGTAGTTCCTGCTTCGAGTTGCAAATATTAGCAATGTAACCAGATCAAATACCTGTGTACTATCATGAGTATTAGTAAGGTACACATCAATAACATGTATATCACATATACCTTTGTTCACCTTGCCATCCTTCTTATCCGCCAAATACTTGGGGCAGTTCCGCTCAAAGGTCCACCTGCTTATAAGAGAAGCACTTCTGGGCCAGTGCTTAGGTCCAGACTTGGGTTTCTTCTCTTGAGCAGCAACTTGTTTGCTGTTCTTTTGAAGTTCCCTTCTTCTTCCCTTTGCCCTTTTCTTGAAACTAGTGGTCTTGTTAACCATCAACACTTGATGCTCCTTTTTGATTTCTACCTCCGCTGCTTTTAGCATTATAAGAGCTCGAATAGACTTGTCCATCCCTTGCATATTATAGTTCATCACGAAGCTCTTGTAGCTTGGTGGCAGTGATTGAAGAATTCTGTCAATGACACTATCATCGTGAAGATTAACTCCCAGCTTGAATCAAGTGATTATTATACCTGCACATTTTGAGTATGTGTTCACCGACGTAACTATTTTCCTCCATCTTGCAGCTATAGAACTTATTGGAGACTTCATATCTCTCAATCCGGCATTTGCTTGAAATATTAACTTCAACTCCTGGAACATCTCATATGCTCCATGACGCTCAAAACATCGTTGAAGGCCCGGTTCTAAGCCGTAAAGCATGGCACATCGAACTATCGAGTAGTCATCAGCTTTGCTCGCCAGACGCTCTAACGCCGCTGCCAGCATCAGCAGCAGTTCTGGCACCCAGCGGTGCTTCCAGATTTAATTCTTCAGGCAGCAATGAGGATAATCTCAAGTTACGGACCCAGTCCGTAATTGCTACCATCATCTTTCAACTTTGCTTTCTCAAGGAACACATTAAAATTCAACGGAACAACAAAGACGAGCCATCTATCTACAAGAAACATAGACAAGCAAAATACTATCAGTACTAAGTTCATGATAAATTTAAGTTCAATTAATCATATTACTAAAGAACTCCCACTTAGATAGACATCTCTAGTTATCTAAGTGATTACGTGATCCAAATCAACTAAACCATGTCCGATCATCACGTGAGATGGAGTAGTTTCAATGGTGAACATCACTATGTTGATCATATCTACTATATGATTCACGCTCGACCTTTCGGTCTCCGTGTTCGAGGCCATATCTCAGATATGCTAGGCTCGCCAAGTTTAACTCGAGTATTCCGCTGGTGCAACTGTTTTGCACCCGCTGTATTTGAACGTAGAGCCTATCACACCCGATCATCACGCGGGTGTCTCAAAGACGAAGAACTTTCGCAACGGTGCATACTTAGGGAGAACACTTGATATTTAGTGAGAGATCATCTTATAATGCTACCGCCAATCAAAGCAAGATAAGATGCATAAAGGATAAACATCACATGCAATCAATATAAGTGATATGATATGGCCATCATCATCTTGTGCTTGTGATTCCATATTCAAGCACCGCCATGATCACCATCGTCACCGCGCCGACACCTTGATCTCCATCGTAGCATCGTTGTCGCCTCGCCAACTATTGCTTCTACGACTATCGCTACCGCTTAGTGATAAAGTAAAGCAATTACATGGCGCTTGCATTTCATACAATAAAGCGACAACCATATGGTCCTCGCCAGCTGTCGATAACTCGTTACAAAACATGATCATCTCATACAATAAAATATAGCATCACGCCTTGACCATATCACATCACAACATGCCCTGCAAAAACAAGTTAGACGCCCTCTACTTTGTTGTTGCAAGTTTTACGTGGCTGCTACGGGCTGAGCAAGAACCGTTTACCTACGCATCAAAACCACAACGATAGTTTGTCAAGTTGGTGCTGTTTTAACCTTCGCAAGGACCGGGCGAGCCACACTCGGTTCAACTAAAGTGAGAGAGACAGACACCCGCCGTCACCTTTAAGCAACGAGTGCTCAAGCGGTGAAACCAGTCTCGCGAAGCGCACGCGTAATGTCGGTCCGGCCGCTTCATCTCACAATACCGCTGAACCAAAGTATGACATGCCGGTAAGCAGATGACTTATATCGCCCACAACTCACTTGTGTTCTACTCGCATATGACATCAACGATAAAACCAGGCTCGATGCCATCATGGGGAACGAGTAATTTCAAAAAATTCCTACGCACACGCAAGATCATGGTGATGGCATAGCAACGAGAGGGGAGAGTGTATGTCCACGCACTGTGAGACCGAAGCGAAGCGCTATAACAACGCTGTTGATGTAGTCGACGCCTTCACGATCCGACCGATCCAAGTACCGAACGCACGGCACCTCCGAAGTTCAGCACACGCTCAGCTCGATGACGATCCCCGGACCGATCCAGCAAAGTGTCGGGATGAGTTCCACAAGACGACGGCGCAGGACGATGATGATGCTTCATCGGCGCAGGGCTTCACTTAAGCTCCGCGACGATATGACCGAGGTGGAATATGGTGGAGGGGGCACCGACACGGCTAAGGAACGATCACGAGATCAACTTGTGTGTCATGGGGTGCCCCCTGCCCCTCAGATATAAAGGAGGAGGGAGGTGCGGCCGCCCTCCTAGGGTGCGCCGAGGAGTCCTACTCCCACCGAGTAGGACTCCCTCTTGCCTTGTTGGAGAAGGAAAGGGGAGGGAAAGAGGAAGGGCGCCGCCTCTCCTTGTCCTATTCGGACTAGGGGGGGGGCGCGCCTGCCCCGGCCGCCCTCCTCTTCTCCCTCATGGCCCACTAAGGCCCAATATCCCCGGAGGGTTCCGAACTCTCGATGTTCCTAAAAATCCGATTTCATCCGAACCATTCCGATATCCAAATATAGGCTTCCAATATATCAATCTTTATGTCTCGACCATTTCGAGACTCCTCGCCATGTCCGTGATCACATCCGGACTCAACAAACTTCGTACATCAAAACTTATAAACTCATAATAAACTGTCATCGTAACGTTGTTGCAATGGACCCTACGGGTTCGAGAACTATGTAGACATGACCTAGAACTATTCTCGTCAATAAACAATAGCGGAACCTGGATGCCCATATTGGTTCCTACATATTCTTCAAGATCTTTATCGGTCAAACCGCATAACGACATAATGTTGTTCCCTTTGTCATCAGTATGTTACTTACCCGAGATTCGATCGCCGGTATCCAATACCTAGTTCAATCTCGCTATCGCAAGTCTCTTTACTCGCTCCGTAATACATCATCTCACAACTAACTTATTAGTTGCAATGCTTGCAAGGCTTATGTGATGTGTATTACCGAGAAGGCCTAGAGATACCTCTCCGACAATCGGAGTGACAAAACCTAATCTCAAATACGCCAACCCAACATGTACCTTTGGAGACACCAGTAGTATTCCTTTATAATCACCCAGTTACGCCAGACGCTTGGTAGCACCCAAAGTGTTCCTCCGTAAACGGAGTTGCATAATCTCATAGTTACGTGAACATGTATAAGTCATGAAGAAAGCAATAGCAATATACTAAACGATCAAGTGCTAGGCTAACGGAATGGGTCATGTCAATCACATCATTCTCCTAATGATGTGATCCCATTAATCAAATGACAACACATGTCTATGGTTAGGAAACATAACCATCTTTGATTAATGAGCTAGTCAAGTAGAGGCATACTAGTGACTATATGTTTGTCTATGTATTCACACATGTATTATGTTTCCGTTAATACAATTCTAGCATGAATAATAAACATTTATCATGATATAAGGAAATAAATAATAACTTTATTATTGCCTCTAGGGCATATTTCCTTCACATTTCGCCATGGAGGAAGTTCACGGATCCAAAATATGCCTGGGCTTGGACCGGCTGTGGAGTTCGGGGATGCTTATCTCGACTTGGCGGCGAAAAGTCGCAGACGCTGTCGAACACTTTGGTGATCAAAAGGATCACGAGATGGAAGAGCTTTTT